>CM038702.1:6340812-6723312 GCA_021613375.1 Megaleporinus macrocephalus
ACCAGGCATCAGGACGAGTAAACGTTTCATGTAATGACTTCCTGTTAGTCAGTAAGTTTCATTAGAACAGAGCACTTCACACCAACCCACTCTGGATGATTCTGTTCATATCTTTCTGTTCACGTAACCTCAACACTTTTAGCTTATTTATAAACAAAATGTCACCACTGAGAGCTTTAAACTAAGTGGTGCTAAAGGAAACAGCAAACACATGTTTGGAAGTGTGGACAGCCCCTGAGGGGTTGCCATTCAGGCTCAGAGGAAGATGGCATGATGAACGAGGGGAATGAGATGTGAAGAGGTCAAAAGCAAAGGTCTTGACCCATGGCTGCCCTTTGTGACCAGATGAGCTCTGGGTGATGATGGCCTGGGGCAGTAAGGGCTCTGATGTATAGCTGTACTTGGAACTGCAAAGCTCCATAAGCCTGTCGGTCCGTAAGGGTTTAAAGAGGCCTGGGGCTGAAAGCAAATGTCAGGATGCTGATTCATGGAGCTGAGAGTCCACCTAGAGACCTCCCTGTCAGCTTGTAAACACACACACAGGGCTTTATATGAAGGTGAAGACACTAGTAGAGTGCAATGCACCTAGACTCCATGGTTTCCTCTGTGTCTGTGGCCTTGGCTGAGGACTATCCTGTCTGCAATAAACACTACAGTATAAAACAGTACAGATGGCCCTTCCACTCTACAGGCACTGACAGATCCTCTGTAATTTGTATGTGAATGGGTATGTGTGCGTAAGGTAGAAGATCTTGCTCATCTCAAGGTCACTATTACCTTAGTGCAGACTGGGGATGCATAACATGAACAAAATATTAGCATTGCTATTACACTGGTGCATATTGCGATTTGCTTTCCAGGACAATCCCAGATGTTTGGCATCCAAATTATGCTTCTACAGTCATCCAAACGTTTTCCATAAATACATCATCAATACACCTCTCAACACTTCTTCATGAAGGTTGCACATACCTGCCAATATGCATGCATATGGAGGGGAACCAGACTCTGCGAGGGTGTGAAAATTCGGCACAAGCTGATAGATTTATGTATATATACAGTAAGGTTTTGTTAATTTTTATAGCTCAATGAAAGCAAGGTGTAAAATACAAGTGGTTCAGGACCTATAAATTAACCTCTTAGACCCCCTTAATGTCTGAAAATCCAATTTTTGGCAGGGGGGTGGGGTGGGGTGTCCCTGAAAATAAACTTATTCTATGCATCAGGTGAAAACAGACACTTAAACATATAGAAATTCAGAGAAAGGTCATTGTTAAGCTTCTGTTTTTGGTATTCTTAACTAGCTAGAGATGCAGCACTGGTCTGACTCAGCGTGGCCTTATAGCAAATTCCCTCCCCCAGTTGGTCCTTCATATATTTGCACCTGTAAGTGAAGTTAAGAAGTGGCCAAATTCTGTTACTTTTGTAATTTGCTCCTTAAACTAAAGACAGACGAGGAGATGAGTCAAACCTACCAAACTAGAACAGCGTGTTTCCAGAAGAAGAACTGATAAACTAAACACTATGTTGCCGCTAATGCACTGCTATGGCAAGTGGGCTAGCAGTGGAGTGGTCAGCTAACATGGGTTCCCCAAATACCAATGGGTATTCCACATGCTGACCGTAACAAGTTCACTTCAATGAAGTTGCCACTTCAATAAAGAGCTGGATGATCTCATTTTATTTGCTGACCAGAGTCAACCAGAGGAGGACAGGTCTTGGGGAGTTCTTCCTATCCATTGTCGCAGCAGGCTTCTCACTTAGGGCTCAACTGAACTTAGATATCAACTGAATTTTTTAATTGAATGTGGCTTGAAACTAGGTCAGGCAGTCAATCTTTTAGATAAAGATGAAAACTGAAGGCACGTTACCTCAGCCACCATTATTAGTGCTTTCAGCTCAAAAACAACAAAAAGATAAACTGACAACAAACATGAGGAAAGCTGTACTATATTAAATGTATGCCAACCTTCAGTTCATGTTAAATGCAAGTTATAGATATTGGCACGAAACTGTGATATGTGATATGATGCCACTTCAATAAAGAGCTGGATGCAGTTTGGGAAGCTTGAGAGAAGTTTTGTTGAGGTATTTATAGATATTTGAGTGATTGGAGTGACTACTGACCAGTGTTTGTTGGAAATAGCCTAACGGCTCCAGTGCAGAACTAAAGCAGCATAAATTGGACCCCAAACATGTCTCAGCTGATCAGTTATGTCTGGGTTAAGTGGAAAACTGGACTTTATGATGGGCCATGTGACACTGTTAAAGATAAGCCTGCATTACTCTGATCAAAATAATGAACATTTACACAAATTACACAAATACCCTGATTCATCAGATCATCCACAGCCTCACTTGACTGGAGCTGGGATTTGGTGAGGATGCTCAAAGCTTACAGTAAAAAGAATACTTTGATTGGTTAGATTTGCATATGGCAGCCTCCTGTGACATCGGTATTGCTGGCCTCACAACAGCGATTAATAACTGACACATTGTGCAGTCCTGGTGCAGACAGCCTAATCCATCTGGTCTGGTATAAACTGCAAAGAAGGCTAAAGAGCTCTGTGCGGAATTCCACCCCATCCCACAGGGGTGAGGGTCTTATCCAAAACTTCCTCCACCGTCAGGCCTGGTAAGATGGTGCAGCCTGTAAGGAATCCAAGAATCATGTGGTCATCTTTATAAGGCATACACATTCACTTCTGTGGCTGGACCACATCACAGACAAGGAAAAGTCTTTCCTACTCTCATCAAAGCGACAAACAGAGCCTTAAGACCAGCACATGCTTGTGAAGAGAGGACTTTAAAGATTCGGTTCTGTCAAGTGAATGGACGAAGAGCTTTCATAAACAGTGACTTTTACTGGATCGGCGGAGACAGGGGCTATGTGGGGTGAGGATACCACAGACCAAAATGAAATGCCCCCAAACACCGCCAGCCACAGACCAATTACCAACACCACACAGAATGCTATAAAACAAACACAGAGGCCCTTCATTAAACCCACAGCCACCAAGGCTAGAACCCAGAGGGGCATATCCACTAGAGAAAACACCAAGTAGTCAGCCCCCAGTCTTAATCCTTTACCACTGAGCATGTTGATAGGGAGTTAGATCAGATATAACAAGATACCCAGTAATCAAATTAAGACCACATCATGTACTCAGTGCGTCTCATTGCGCAGCATCCACAAATTCAAAACCATTGTTTTTAATAAAGGTTCGCTGAAGCAGACGTGTCGCTGACATGCAGTGCCACTCGGCAACTCTGAGCACTGTTGTGTGGCACACAAGACCACGGACCACAGAGAGTCTCTATAGATGATGTGCTGCTTAGACAATGTTCACCTGCCTCATACTGAGCTCTTTACATATTCATACGAACATGCTGTCAGGACAGGCATCTAACAGCAGTGACTGGTGCTCCTGGGTTTAATCTAATATCCATTTTCACTGCGACATGGTTCTAACAGCTGTTGTATATCATCGACCTTTACAGGAGAGACCAAAAACATACTTTACTTTCAATGTAAGTCAATAAAACCAGATTTTTTTTCCAAGCAGTTCTATTGGTCCACTCGTCATGAAATTTTCACACAATGTAAACGACCATTGGCGTGTTCAAATGATGTATGTCTACTTTTGTCAATTTTGAGTTTTCTACATGTTTTTCAGCGACAGCGACGATATGTAGTGTGTTTCTTTTTTCCATTTGTTACTCTGACAGGGCTCTAATAATACTTCTGTCCAATCACGGCCTCATGTCTTAGCTTTTTTCCATACTGACCACTGTATACATGTCAGTTCTTAATTGTTCATATTGCTCTCATCTTATTTGCTGACCAGAGTCAACCAAAGGAGGACAGCTCGTGGCTTCTCACTAAGGGCTCCGGACTGATTATTCTGCAATGCTGCTTAGCCACAACGTTCACTATAAAAACAGAGACATCCACTGAATTTTAATTGAATGTGGCTTAAAACTTAGTCAGGCAGTCAATCTTTTAAATAAAAGATGAAAACTGAAGGCATGTTACCTCAGCCACTATTATTAGTGCTTTCAGCTCAAAAACAACAAAAAGATAAACTGACAGCAAACATGAAGAAGGTTGCATTAGAATAAATGTATGCCAACCTACAGTTCATGTTAAACGCAAGTTATAGTTATTGGCACAAAACTGCGACATGATACTCACTGGGACACATTTTATGTAGAATATGTATGTATAGCAGGTATTTGTGCCAAGTGATGCTATGCGGTGGCCTTTAAATCTATGCAGAAACAATACAGGTTTAGATATGTTGATAATTCACACTGCTTAAAAAGTCGTGTGATACATAAGTAGCTCTAACAAACAGATTAACTCCAGTTGGATAATAATGCAGATAGTAAGAGACGGCAACCTTTCATTACCTTTTATAAGACTCTTACTGAGTTAACAATTGAGGGGGTGGAGGGTTAAATTATTATTATTATTATTATTATTATTAGAGATGGAAGGATCGATCGGCTATGTATCGGCCAATTTTTTTATACAAATATGTGATCAGTGATTGGCTGATATTTCTCCAATTTAGCTGATCCCGAGAGTCGGTCAATGGCGTTAAACAAATAAGTCTAATTTCTGTATTTCCAGCTAGCGTTTCATCCAGGAAGAAAAGCCCTCCGTGAAACCCCCTTCGGCCAGCTCCCTGCAATTCCTATCTGAACCACTAGGTGGAAATACATACCCTTTCATTTTCCACAGACTGACTGAACAGTTTACGGCGCTGACAGAAAGCATGTCGTCCGTCTGGCAGTGTTTACCGTGTGTGAGGCAGACTCATCAAGGACATTTTTAAAATGTGTAAAATCAGTTTGTCTCCTGGGAACCAAAGACATTTAACACTATTAATCTGATATGACACTGCACACGACTGAATACAGTGAGTATCAGCAAACAGCAGAGCTAGCACGCACAGCTAGCACAAAACAAACAACCCAGAACACCTACAGACCAGATCTGACCGGTACAAACAGAACAGCAGCAATTCAAGATCTACATTTAATGATTACAGATTTAGTTTCAAATAACAGAGTCTGAGTTTAATGACTGCAGTTTTTACTGTATTTATTTAATTAGCTTCTTTAGTTTTAAATTAAGGGTCTAAATGTAATGATTGCAGTATTGATGATATTTGTTTGATTTACTTTGTTTATTTACTGTTAATTTAGTTTAAAATATTATTCTGTTTTATATGAGCTTGTTAAAAATGGTAATAAACCAGTTTAGACCATGTTTCATGACTTGCTTGTGCTTATAACTACATGTAGCCCTGCCGTGGCATATAGCCCCGCCCTCGATCGGCTATCGGCCAATCGTGCTGAAAGGTGATCGGAATCTGTCACAAAAACGCTGATTGGTCCATCTCTAATTATAATTATTATTATTTTAATTATTATTTATTTCTTTATTTATATTAGTAATAGTATTATTAGTACTATTTTTATGTTATGTGTGTTTTTCTTTGTTAAATGTGAAAATGGATGAAAGTATTGACTGTATGCTGGTCTGCTTTTTCCTTGAAGTCATCATTAAAAATTACTTTGTAAAAAAAATACTAATAATAATTCAGATAAAAGTTGTTTTTATCTGCAACAAAACAGACTTTGGTCTATATAGAGCCAGGCCTGGTCCAACACATATGGGTTAAAATGCCCTAGAACAACTTTCAGGATCAGATCAAACATCTCCACAGATTACACACTTCTAATTGACAAGCTGGCCCTGCTTTGAGACTACATCTACCACCCTACTGCTCTCCACGCTGGCTCAGTGTTATTTATGGCCGTGTTGGAGACGTCTCTCCTCTGCTCTCTCTGTGTTCTGAGCGGGCCGGCCTTTAGCCCTGTCTTTATCTGTTTTTCTTTATGACCGTCTCTGCTCCCCGTAGCAGAGAATGCAGTATTTCAGGCAGCTTGCTTATGGGAGAGCCCCTACAGCCTGACTGCAACACATCTGCGAATGACATTCAAATCCCCACACTACTGTGTCCCCCAACTCCGACCCCCCGCCTCACCGCCGTCGTTGACCCTCCCGTCGTAAAACGCGCAGATAAGTTCCACAACATATTTTAATAGAATATTACGCAGTGCGTAAACCCCATCATGCGTGGCGGTTTTATCCACAGAATGTTTTCTGCGAGGGTGTGCGGCAGTAAAACGGAGAGATAAAGCCGTTATTTATTTTTCCTGCTGCTCGTCCGCGGCACCCCGTCCCCCGCCCGGCGCTTCTGCTCAGGTTAGCTCTCCCTCTCTACCTCCTGCAATAATATGAAATGAAATGTTTGGATTTTATAGTGTTATATGAACTCTATAAAACGAGAGCGAGAGAAGGCTAAGATGATACAACTTCCCGGAGTCTGATATCACCACTGCCACCACGTTTTCTCCTTAAAACAAACAATGCTTTAAAATTTTCTATACGCAATCAAACCACTTAAGATGGAAATCTAAGCGTTCCATGCTCAACATGCTCAAACACTCAACCAATTCACAAGAAATAAGACTTGGCTAATAAAAATCTTAGTTAAACCCACAGTTAAGTTTTTATTTTTAGCATTATGAGCCATAATATCACAAGCATTAGCCCAACAAACATGTGCAGAGTGTAATATACAACTGGCTGTTTTGCTTGTTATTTTTCTGCACTTATAATAAATCATAAATAAAATGACTTGTGCCAGATCTCAACAAGCTCAAACCAGAAAATCTGGGGAATCATAGATAAAGAAATAAACTGGAAAATTCTGGTTTTTTTTTTAATTCTGTACTAAAACTGACTGACACAACAACCAAAGTACATATCATGTAACTGCTTATCCTAACATCCCTTTATAGTAGGGGTGGGCGATATGGCCCTACAATAATATCACAATATTTCTTGGTATTTTTGTGATAAAAATACTCTTGGAGATATGACAAAACACTGAATAAAAAAAAATATTTCAAGAATAAACTACTGCAACAAAATGAAAATTAAATTTTATTACTGCATACAATATGATGTGGCACACCCTTAACTGAGATATTTAAAAATACAAGAATTTTTATCATATTGTAACAGAAGTCAATGATCCAGAATGTCACGATACTAAATAATGCACTCCAAATATCTCCATATATCCAGGACTGAAGTAAAGTGAATGATACTGAACTGATAAAATCTGTCTCTGGTAGAAATATAATGGGAAATGAGAAAAGTGTGAATTTTTATTTTGCTAAAAACAGTAAAAGTAGTACATGATGTGATAATTAGTGATGGGTGATATGGTAGGATATTTCAGGGTATAATATTGTTCACGGTATTCAGAAATGTTGGGGATATTGTGTATGGTACTATAAGGCACACCCCTACTTCGGAGGACTATTAATTCTTTATTATTAATTTCTTTACAACATTTTTTCTTTTTCATACAGGGTTGGGGGGCACAGACATGGATAGAAAACACACAAATAAACCAACAACAACCAAAACCCAACAAAAAATGTATATGTATACATACATATATCCACTTTTACCTAAGCAGAAAACAGAACATCCCTTTTAAACACACAGAAAGACTTATAAAAAAAAGTCAGCACGTCTGCTGTAGCCAGTGTGATTCAAAGCTGCAGACGCTGGACAACAGCCCATTCTGCTAAAAAGCTCGACCAACTCACAGGAGCTGATGTTCTGCAGCAGCACTGAGTTATGTCTGAGTTTGAGGCTCTGCTTCAGCTCAGAGATGCGAGCGAATAAGCAACAGGAGCAAGCCTGACCGTGTTAAAGACAACACTGGTGTATAAGTGTGTTTTCAAAGCTTGCTTTCAGACCAGAAGGGCCTTGGGCCTCAGGCACAAACAGAAAGTGCTGTATATGTGTTAAACATGTTTCAGTAAAATAAAATAACTCGATTTTAGATTCTAAAAATAAATATTGATATTATTTGTTAATAATTAAGTTGTAACAAATAAGCAACCTTTATTTTGCTTTATGTTTTGCTGCAACAAAATCAATTCCACTACATTTCAGGATAGATTTGTTAGACTGGCCCATCTCTACATCTCTGCAAACTAGGCACTTTATTTACAAATGCCCTTTGAAATGCGTTTAGCCTAAACTAGAAATGGACCGATCAGCGTTTTTGTGTGATCAGTGTGATCGGCCGATAGCCGATACCGATCGAGGGCGGGGTATACGCCACGGCAGGGCTACATGTAGTTATTAGCGCAAGCAAGTCATGAAACATGATCTAAACTGGTTTATTACCATTTTTAACGAGATTAATATGAAACAGTATAATATTTTTAACTAAATTAACAGTAAATACACAAAGTAAATCAAACAAATATCACCAATACTGCAATCATTACATTTAGACCCTTAATTTAAAACTAAAAAAGCTAATTAAATAAATGAAGTCAAAACTGCAGTCATTAAACTCAGACTCTGTTATTTTAAACTAAATCTGTAATCATTAAATGTAGAATATGGAAATTGTTGCTGCTGTTCTGTTTGTACCGGTCAGATCTGGTCTGTAGGTGTTCTGGGTTATTTATTTGGTGTTAGCTGTGCGTGCTAGCTCTGCTGTTTACTGATACTCACTGTATTCAGCCGCGTGCAGTGTCATATCAGATTATTAGTTAAATGTCTTTGTCTTGGTTCCCACGAGACACTGATTTTACACATTTTAAAAACGTCCTGGATGAGTCTGCGTCACGTGTTGAAAATGAAAGGGTGTGTGTTTCCACCTAGTGGTTCAGATAGGAATTGCAGGAAGTCGTCCGATACCAATACATAGCTGATCAATCCTCCCATCTCTAGCCTAAAGTCAGGAAAAGTGCAGTGGGGGTCCAGATGATGGGCTATTATAGGCTGAAAAAGAGGAAAGCGAGAGCATGCCAAGAATAAGCTGGAAAAAAAAGGAAGATAGTGGAACTTAAAGCTCGAGATAACTGTTCTTAACTTCTTCTGTATGCTGCGAGGTTGTGAAGGACAGATGCCTCGAGCCTGAAAGAGAAAAGACAGCTCCAAGAACACGTGATAACGAAAGCCACGAATAACAAAAGCATGAGGTAGAAAATAAATGGAGGGACGATAAGAGACGAGGGGGTGGGGGAGGAGCAGGTGATTACGAAAGAAGACAAATCTGAGGCGCTGAATGTGTCCAGGCAATCAGGCTTCGCTGAGAAGGCAAGGAGAGATTAACCCCAGGCTCGCGGCCATAATCCCCTCCAGAACCAGCTCGGAGGGGTCCGAGCACCCGACGCGGCGACGACAGAGCAGAAACACCACACCTGCCAGAGGCTGCGCTGACGGCTTCTTTTCTCTCCCTCTTTCGCCCCCCCCCTCCTTTCCGAGCCCCCTTCTTTACCCTCTCTCCTCTTTGAAAGATATGACTCCCGGTTCTCTCCCCACAGAGCGGCAGGGGTGGAATTTTTCCGCCTTTTCCGACCGCACGTCATGATGTCACTGGCGTGGTGAGGCGCTGAGGCTGAGCAGACCGCGGGCAGCGTGTTCAGATCGGCTGACCCGTGGCAGCTCCTCTTTGCGCCCCGATAAAAGGCTGAGCAGCCCACGAGCCCAGCGGCTTCAAAAAGCTACTTAAAAGGCCCCTTATCGTGCCTGCTAATGCGCCTGCTCTGATCCGCTCCTGCAGAACCAAAATCTCCGCGTCGGAATCATAACAACGGCCAGCCGCTTGCTCTCCACTGACAGGCTTCTCCTTTATCTGACCCCAGCACTGGTGCTTCGCTACTTCTGACGGCTCCCTGTCACAGACAGACTAACCCCAAAACATTCTAGGATATTATGAACCTAGCAAGACTTTTTAGGCAAGCATCAAGACGCTGAGGCCAAACAGTTCAGTAATGTGTCCTAGAAATGAGCTGAAATAGCAGCTGCTGGTGGTGCTTGTTAAGTTCACGGTCCACAGCGGGCTAAAACATTGTCCCAAGGCATGTTCAGAGCACCTTTGTTGCACACGCCCAGGGACTATGTTTTTGCTGGACTGCTAAGCCCGCTGACCTAATATAGTCAATGTCTCTGACTGTCTGGCTCTCCATTCAACGCGTAATGGTTTCAAGGTCTGTCTGTTAACACGGCACCATTTTAAGGTCAACAATCACAAAGAGAACTAATATATCAAAATTATATTTAAATATAGAAGAATCACATCCAAAAATGACAATTAATCTAACGTTAACTAGTTTTGCTTGGGCATACGCGCCGTCCTGAAGGCTGTTTGAATCGGTGGATCCAGCTGCACGCACTAAAGCCCCAGCAAACACAATGTAAAATATTTAAATGTTTTTTTGTGTCAAACTGAAATTAAATGTTTAAACATTCAGCAAAGCTCGGATGAAAGAAATCAAGAAACATAGACTTTATTAGACTTGAGTACACTTGACTGACAGCCCTCAGTCCAACATGCCCAGTCTGCTCTCACAGAAACATAACTGAACACAGCAGGGCAGAGAAACAGTAAAACGGGCTCTGCATATTCTGTTATGGCTGTTGTGTTCATAACTCACTGAAACATTCCCCGACTACTACACTGTGACGTCCACAGGGACGAGGCCAGACTAACAGACAAATGAACTAAAAGACTGACCGACAGATAAGCTGTCTTGAGGGCTCAGTTTTGTTTGCTAGATGGGTTTTTGCTTTGTTCTCTCTTTAAAGTTCTCAGACTTAACAGTGAGAAAGGTACTGCAGGGGCACAGGGTTGTTAAATCTGTGGGTGGGCCAAACCACCTCAGCATTATGACTTTAGGGCATTTAGTGGGCACTGGAAAGTTATTCAAAGCACACTTGGTACATGTATGGTGTGGGCCCATTGCTCATAATTGTATGTTCGGGTTCTACTGGAACAGACTTGCATGCTTCTATTTTCCCAAAACACAACATTTATCTTGTACTGTAGCTCTGTACTCAGCCTCTGTCTGTTATAGCTCTGTTATAGCTCCTGTGTCAACAGCCAGAGCAGCATCCTGCTGCAAGTTCTGTCCCAGACAGCGCTGTGGCTGTTCTTACTATGGTGTTCAGTTAGAACAATGTTGTAGACCTGATCCACCTTTGCACGATAGACTGGAGCAGGGTGCTTTCAGAGCAGTACGTTTTACTGTTTAGCTCTCTGTGTGAAGGCATGTCAAGCTTGCTGGTACACATTCAATAGGAACTGTGTTACAAGATGATGTCACCTTGTAACTAGGTGTGTAAGAAAACACGGAAATATTGGGATATTATGTTTGGTGATACTGTATCGATTCTCAAAAACACAGTATCAATACACAGATTCCTGGCAGACATCAATGTGTGTTGTGTTTAAATCTCTGACCACTAGATGGTAGTGTTGTAATCTATTTTCAGCTCCACTCCAACATTAACAAGCAGCACAAGGGTGAAATGCTATTGTAAGCATTGACAAACCTGTTCATATAGCGCTGTGTTTTAATAGTAGTCGCAATATATCACTTTGCTTGCAGTATCGCAGTATATCGTGATATATTGAATCGTGACAGCTGTATCACAATATGTATTGTATCGGTTCTTGCCAATACACAGCTCTACTAGTAACACTGAAAAGGGCTGGATTTCTAAACAAGGATTTCCAGTAGCTGAGAAAAGTGGGAGGGAGTTGCTCCCTCTAGTGTGTGTTATGTTTCCATGAACAAAAAGCTACAACAAGCTAAAGTAAAGGGATGCTCTGGAGCAAGTACCTGACAGACCTGAAATCAACCAGCAAAACAGAAATTCTTTTCAGAATAGGTGTAAAGCTTCCTCTGTAGCACAGAAACAGCACTCATCAGTGTAATGAAGCACTCCTGGATAAAGTGGAGCGAAACTTGTGATTCAAAACTCATCCTGACCTGCTAAATCCCAGCATCAACATTCCAACATCTAGTGTAAAGCCTTCCCAGAAGAGTAAAATGATCAACTCCCTACAAACATTGTTAATTTTATCAGAAACTTGGACCAGACAAGGGTCTGGAGCCATTTGGACGTATTGTCCAGCCGTGATTAGGAGCTTTAGGCAAGCAGGGAAAGTAAAGAAGGTAGAGAAATGGGCTCTGGCTAAACCAGGCTTGTTAAACTATGAGAATTAAGACTCGCCCATTCATTTTCTCAAAGAGCAGTAAACGAATGCTGTTCACTCTCCAACAGAAACTATGAACTCCACATCTCTCAATTAACTGAATGAAGGGCGAGGGAAGGAAGGGAAATCATTCCAAGAGAACTAAAACGAGGATGCCAGGCATACACACCGAACAAGTAGTTGGGCACATGTGCAACAGTGCCATCTCAGTTTCAATGCCCAGCCAGGGTGGCACAGGGTGAAGAAACAGCACTTGGCACCAGGCAGGACCGCCTCATTACAGATGCCCGTAAACGCCTGACGCGCTCGCCCTAGTCTGCCTGCCCCGCTTTTAACAGGCTGGGCCTTTTCTACACCAGAGCGTCCTGTGCCAGTTCTTGTAACCTGGATTTACAATGTTATTATTTGCCTTTCTCCTGTTTATTTATTCCTTTAATTGGGGCAGGGTTTCAGTCCAGGAGCTGGAGGCTGCGGAGTTGAGGTTTTTTAACGTGCCCCACAGTGCTCATGTTAGCGTCTAGCAATCAGTGCTAAGCTGCGTTTCACACCCACTCAGAGCGAGGGATTTAGCATATGTCAAAAAGCAGACACATACTTGCACTCGCAGACAAAGTCACATTATTCCACACTGAGGCTGAAAATCGCTAAGTTGGGTGTGTTCACAGTCTCAAGCGGATTAAATATTGGCTTTGTCACAGGCTTTCTGAATTTACCATCATTACCGACAACGCCGATTCCAGAAAAAGCACAGTCTCCGCAGCGCCTATGGAAAACAGAGAGCCCTACACACCAGATGGATCAAGTTGAAGCTTTTTCACCTAATCCACTCTTTGCACTCTTCTCCCCTAAACCTCAGCATTTGCTCAGTAATATTAACGTGTTAATTCTAAAAATGCACTTTTCTTACGGCCCATGTATTTTTTTTGTGTTTTAATATACCAAAACAGTCATAATTCCATTCTACATGACCATTTTCCAACCATTGTTTGTCTCTTAGAATTAAACAGGAAGCCTTTTAATGCTGCTGTGTCTTTAAGAGTTATGTATGTGAATGACCTCTGTTCTGATTGGCTGCCCTTGTTTAGAGTAGTCCTGTTTGAAGCACTGCTTATAGCTTCACTGTTTAAATTGGCGGGTACAGGTAAATGTGATGGCTTTTTCATAGTTTAGTGTTTTATAGAGATGGAAGGATCGATCGGCTATGTATCGGTATCGGACGATTTTTAATTAAAACATGCGATCGGCTGATATTTCTCCAATTTAGAGCCAATCCTGAGAGCCGATCGTTGGTGTTAAACAAATGAGCCTAATTTCTGTATTTCCAGCTAGCGTTTCATCCAGGAAGAGGAGAAACCCTTCCCTGCAATTCCTATCTGAACCCCTAGGTGGAAATACACACTCTTTCATTTTCCACAGACTGACTAAAGCAGCGACGTCACAGAAAAAAAATGCGCTGGAAGTAAGCATGTCCGTCTGGCAGTGTTTACCGTATGTGACAGGCTCATCCAGGACGTTTTTAAAATATGTAAAATCAGTGTGTCTCATGGGGAACCAAGACAAAGACATTTAACAATAATAATCTGATACGATACTGCACACAGCTAAATACAGTGAGTATCAGCAAACAGCAGAGCTAGCACACACAGCTAACACAAAACTAATAACCCAGAACACCTACAGACCAGATCTGACCGGTATGAACAGAACAGTAGCAACAATTCAATATTCTACATTTAATGATTACAGATTGTAGTTTAAAATAACAGTCTGAGTTTAATGATTGCAGTTTTTTCTGCATTTATTTAATTAGCTTTTTTGTTTTAAATTAAGGGTCTAAATGTAATGATTGCAGTATTGGTAATATTTGTTTGATTTACTTTATTTACTGATAATTTAGTTAAAAATATTATGCTGTTTCATATGAGCTCGTTTAAAAAAGGTAATAAACCAGTTTTAACCACGTTTCATGACTTGCTTGCGCTAAAATAACTACATGTAGCCCTGCCGTGCCCTCGATCGGTATCGGCTATCAGCCGATCGTGCTGAAAGGTGATCGGAATCGGCCTCAAAATGCTTATCGGTCGATCTCTAGTGTTTTATATATGAACGGTATGGAGAGCAAATTATATATTTTAAAACTTTAATGTTTATAGACTACTACAAATTAAACTGTGCATGATATAGGCTCTTTATACGTCACTAAGCAGAGATAAACAAGGAGCAAGAGTGAGCAGAAAACAACGCACAGACAAAAAGGCTACTACTAAAACCGTACACAGCACAGAATCGTTAATCATGAACTGAAATAAGTTATGAAATGAAAAGATATGAATATGAAAGATACCAGATGACATCAATGATTGTTTTAACACTACATGATCTTTGTTGGACTTCTCTAGTAGAGAGACGCTCGCTTTACCTTTGATTATGTTCTTATGAAATTCTATTTCACAACAATCATGTACTGTAAAAGAGCCTCGACATCTCAGATTACCACACACAGAGCACATCGGCCTGGAGCTCCTCAGCCACAGTGTCATGTAAGCCTCAGTAGACATGGCCTTCACTGTATTAACATTCTCTCCCCAAAAACATTTGCAAAAACATCACAATTGCAGACAGAGAGCAAAAACTGTCTCCGTTTGTGCTGCTGCAGACGCTCGAGTCTGAAGTATGTGCAGATATGGGTCGCCACTTGGAAATAATTTGGTTTTTAGGCTCATAAACATTTTTTTTTTCTCCAAAAGTATTTGGATTTCAGTTGAGAGCGACTAGTTAGCCTTAATTTGACTTAATGAGGGTTTAATGATATAGACAAAGTACCATATTGCAATTATACTGCTACATACTGCGTTCGTGGCACGCCTCGCAACATCTTACGTTAGTGAAGCCCTGATGGCGCATGGTTTGAATATTGGTGTGCGTTATTTTGACCGAAATGATTTACATTTGTTGGATCACATGACTGCCTTGATTTATTCGAACAACCAAAGAACATCTGTGATCGATCGCACATTGAAAGATCACTGGGTAGTGGCTCGTGCATCTGCAGGCAATATCACAGAAATGTTCAATCAACAAAACACCCAGACTGGACAAACATTGAAAATGCAATGATATAAAAAAGAGATCTCATTTTTTAGGGATGTGCATGAGTACTTGAGTACTCGGTATCTAAGTCAAAGTGCCAATGTTGGAATACTGAATTTGGGCCTTCGCTCCAGTTCAGAACAACCAATTTCATAAAACAGTGCTTTTACAGTTACCTCATTACATTTCTGTTCATATTTGTAAGTGAGCAAGTATATACATTATACAAAACCATTCCACAACAAGTGCCTGAACAGCAGCATGTTGCTATGGTTGGGTTACGTGACTGAGAACAAAGATATAGCACAGCTTTCTAGTTTACTTTGTTACACTACTCTTGCTCAATGGTCTCCATCCCCAGTCCTGGAGAGCTACTTCCCTGCAGAGTTTAGTTGCACCCTGTCTTTAGTAAACTGTTCCAACCCTTACTTAACTCTAATATATCTGATTCAGCCAACCGGGAAAAGGCTGATTAGCTGGAGCAGGTGTGGAGCAGAAGCGGGTGTACTAGGTTCTGCAGAAAGGCAGTTCTTCACGACTAGTGCTGAAGACCACTGCTTTAGCTGACGAGAAGTAGGTCCAGAAACAGTGGAAATCTAGATCTCTGACAAATTAACGTGCTGACACAATGTCCACTGAGGAGAAAAGAGAAAAGAAATCCTCATCAGCACCAGCAGAGGGGTCAAGTAATGAAGTACAAATACTTTGTTACCTTACTTAAGTAGAAATTCTGGTTATTTATACTTTACTGGAGTAATTATTTTTCAGCTGACTTTTTACTTCTATTGTACTTTCTCCTCCTTACATTTTAAACATAGTCTCGTTACTCCTATTTCATTTCAGCTTGTTTTCATTCATCTACATTTATATTTCAGTAAAGATTATTGATAACATGTCTTTGAAGTTTGACTTCATTACAATACTTATAGACAACCAGTCATAATATCTTCTGCTCCATGAAACACATGTTAATGTTCAGTAGTAACAGATATGCTTCTGTAATATATTTACATTGTACTAAACTACATTCATGTTCAATGGGGGCGTATATGTGGCTGAAACAGGAAGCCTAGCGCATCCCAAACTTATCAACATTAACATTTTAATATAACATTATAGTCTTTATGGCTTTTAGAAGAATGGGGTTTTTGGGGAGGTGGGCTAGTGCACTATAGACCCCTGTGGTGGGGCCTGAGCTTTTGTCTTTAATGCCACTTTTTCACTACATTACTTTTACTTTTATACTTCAAGTAGTTTTGAAAGCAGTACTTTTACACTTTTACTGGAGTAAAAAGCTTCAGTTGAAGTTTTTTAAACCCTAGTATCCAAACTTCTACCTGAGTAATGAATGTAAATACCTTTGAGCACCAGTGCTGTACTGGTGAGCTGTAGTTTAAGTGCCAGCCTCTGCTACGTATTCAAGATTAAAAGCACCAGTTTTCCTTTACTTCTTTTTCAACATATTCTTCTTCTTGCTGTTAAATTTGGGCACCACTGATTTCTTAACAGGTGCTGTCACCTAAATAGCTACAGCTCATTGTGGATTTCTCCTTTTTTGGATCATGTGTTGTGTTTTATTCTTCTTAGTGGTTAACCGGACATTCATTCATCAACTTCTGTTGACACTGGATCAAAATATCCGAATGAGTCAGAATGCACATCCTCAGTACGCATCACGCCTGACAGCTCTAAATCTTAAAAACATTTGGCTTAGTCTGTGTTTAGATACGGTCGTTGATTCTGAGTGCGGTTTAGTGCTGAGCCTCTGTGCCGGCCCTGACTATAGAGGTCAAGCTGGAGCGTCTGTCCCTCTGCTCCACAGAGCAGATGGGCAGTGAGCGGTGAGTCAGCAGTGGGATCGGATCCAAGCCCAAGGCTCCTCTGCTATTTCTGGACCTCATGCTCCCCTGAGTATGTCAACCCGGCTGGACAGATATGACCACACAGCGGCGGTCACCGAGGGTTGAGCTGGTTGCAGTGATTGTATCCCACCCCGCTGCTGACTGCCACACACAAGCATCGCTGTTGCCAGGAAACCCTGCGTGTGTCCACATGCGGCTTGACAGCAACTGACAGCCGGGGTGTGTCGGGCCGTCACGGAAGGACAGGAGCGTGACGGCTGTGGTCGATGGGGAAACGGGTTATCTGGGCTTCACCTACACACGGGAGCTATTAACGCAATGACTGACACCCGGCATATTAGACCAGTGCTTCTCAGTCATGGTCAGGGAGTATCCTTGTCTTGCACGTTTTCTCAAACTCCAGATAAACAGATTAGAGGCCTAGATAGCCATCAGAGGGAGCATTACTAAAGATATATACTTTAACAGCACTGACTTTCGCCATTTAAAAAAAATTTAATAAATAAACTCTGGTACAATTAACGCCTCGCTGTCTTTCTTCATCAAATAAACAGACTAAAGGTTTGTAGAGACAACTGATTCTCTGACTTACCTATGCAAGACAACTGCTTATATTTTGTATGAGAAAGTAAGTTACATAGTTTAGAGCCCTGTAAACATTTAAGTGCATAATTACTGTTAAGTTGCAAAATGTATCAAATTTATTTAAAATGTATTCAAATTTATATATCAAAAAATATTAACTATTTATTATTACTTAGTTTGTTCTCTAATTGTTTTTGTTTGTTTGTTGGGGCTTTTTTATATAACTCATAGCTTGTATTAAAGATTATTAGACAGAAGGCCCGAGCTCAAGGGAAGGTCAGGGCTTTTTGGGCCCCCCGTCACAGAGGGCCATATACCCTGCAACGTTATCTTGGGAACTTCTATTTAAGAACCACTCTACCCAAAAGAATGACGAGGCCAGGTGTACAAGGGCCATACAAGACAAGCTTTGAGACCAGGTTGGACCAGAGTAGACCAGGGTGTGAGATCTCAGAGTAACGTTGGTACCGCAAGCCCTTTGAATAAAAAGCTTAAACTCTGAACTGGTCTCCCTCTTCATTCTGACGGCAAAAAAACAATTTACGACAAGGCGCATTCTCTGGATTGACACCATCCATCCAACATCAGTACCTGACCTCAATAATGCTGTTTGAATGCAATCAAATCCTCACAGTAATGCTCCAACATGTGGTGTACAGCCTTCCTGCAAGAGTAACCCCCTATAAATACTCTTCATTTCAGAAGAAACATCAAACAGGCAGGTAGACACAGAGTGTACACCTATAACTCCAGTACTAAGTACTTTAACTCAGCACAGTCTTGGGTACACGTACACTGGGAGCAAGAAAAATACCAAAATGTGCAGGGCAGGTCAGGGCTACTCCTGGACCAGGACAGGGAAACACTGAGGACGGACTGGGGAGGCAGGTTAACGAGTTGTGACTATAACCATGGTGGTCTTATTCATGTGTGCAACTCTAGTGGTGTGGTAATTCGGGGAAATCCAGGGAGGGGAAGCTCTGAATGGGGCCGTCACACCCAACTCTCCCCCTACTGTTCCCTCTACCCCAAAAACCTCAGCTTCCCAGGCCTTTAACAAGCCCCAGCTGTGCGTCTCAGCATTAACTAAACACAATCTCGCCTCGCTCTCGCTCAAGCCGCAGTGTAAGACACATCTACAGAAATTATATGCTAACTCTATCCCCTTGTCCATCTGCTGCTTCCATCCTTAGCTCCTCACAGTGATGACAACTCCACCATAGCTGCTAGGCATCCTTCCCAACTTGCCAGGGTCTGAGTGTGTGGGACATGTGGCTCAGGAGAAGTAGCAAGAATTCAGGTTCTCAGAAGGGAGCGGTTTCAATCGTCCAATGAAACACCACAGTGCTGGGCCTAGTTTACATGGATATCTGCTCTGTTCACACTACTCACTAGAAGACTGATCATATAATAGTTTTCCCACCATCTGGTTCTTAAAAGCTGGATTTTTAAACTAATATAAGTGATGAGAAATAGACAGATTGAACTAATTTACAATTAAATATTTAAACAATTTGTTAATTCTAAAGTAAATTTGCCCACATAATTAGCTGAGGTTGGATTGAGTTCTAACTTGTTAAATGGTTAAGATGCAAACAAATTCATTCAAAGTATTATGTAAATGGCCTCTGTTTTAATTGGCTGCCCTACAACTGCACCTCATTCAACGAACAGTCTAGCGCAGGGGTGTTTAATTAGAGTTCAGTAAGGTCCAGTTAGAGGAGATCTCCTCAGGCCAAGGTCCGGACCATCATCATCTCTAACGTGTGTTCTGATTCAGTGGTGTATCCTGTTTACTGAAGTAGTCTAGTATCAGCATCTTATACCATCAGCTACTGAAACACCAACACACCACACATACCGTTCAGTATATTTCAGTATATTTACTGTTTAAATACTGAACTGAATACATTATTTATAAACTACTAATAAATGTTTTTAACTAACTTGAAGTAAAAAGAAGAGCTACATTAAAAAAAGTGAAATCTTTTGAAATAAAGTGCATCTTAAAGTGTTTATTTATAGAGAAAGTAAATAAATCGTGTGTCTTCTTGTTAACTCAGCTTCACAGATTAACATGTTGGTTGTACAGAGCGGTGTTCTCCAGAACTAGACGAGCAGGTCCATTCCAGAACCGTTCCTGACTTAACTTTTTTAGAGCATGTTATTCTTTCTGACTCGCTTTATTCTCAGTCTGCAGCTTCTCGCTCGTACCTTGCCTGTGTGCTCGCTGCACTCCCGTATCTGCACAGATCTGATTGGCTGAGGAGCCTTTGGTGATCTTTAAATCCTTCTCAATAGTTTATCGCTTTGGGTCCGCATTAGACCGCCTATTAGGGTAAACCATGCCTTATAACCACAGTGGGCTGAACTTCTGTAGGCTAAAGAGATGTGACATCATAAAAACTATTAATTCACAATGTACCATTTGGACTGGGAAGTGAAACTACAGTTATGTTTAAAAAGTTGTTTTTTTTGTCCTTTAAACTTTCGAAACACACTGCAAGAGATTCTTGCTTTGGCTTCCCACTTGAAGCAGTCACAGAATCGCTGCACGCCTGCGTCCATTTGCTGGAGAGACGGAAAAATTCACAACAACGCTGTGCCGTGTTAACTACAGATAAGCTAACGGGGGAAACGCGGCGAGAAAACAATGGGCAGTCATATTGCCCGAGAGAGCCAGAGATAGGAGCAGGGCCCCTCATTCTGTGCGAGTGTGGATAAGTCTGTAACTCTCTGAAGAAAAGCAGAGAGAGGCTGCAGCAGAGTGTGATGGACAGGCTAAGTGTGGAGGGTAAGGCTGTGGAGGGGCGAAGAGGGGTGTGAGGGGTGTGTGGGTGAGGGGGGAGACCTGCGTGTGACAGACAGAGATTAATGAGGCGCCTCACCCCCCCCCCCCCCCCCCCCCTCAACCTCCACCTCCACCCAACCTAAACCCCTCCAGCTAGCTGTAATGCTTCCTAATCACCTGGGTGTCAGCTCCTATTGTTGAGATGCCTGCAGTTCTCCCTCACATACATACACATCTGCCTGATTGAGCCTGATGCTCATGGCACTGCATAATACGGCTCTCTGTCTACTTCCAAAAACCTCTCTCAGCCTTTCACTCTCTTTCTCCCCTCCCTTTGTTCCTTCACTCTCGCCTCTGCTCAACAGTTCTGATCAGAGAGTCACCTGTTTTCGCTTTATGCTGATGTTTAGACAGGGGGGGAGGGGAGGGGAGGGGGGGGGGGGGGGGAGGGGAGGAGAGTTTAAGTGACAGCCTGAGTGTTGTACATCTGCATGTGCTATGAGATGAGAAGAGATGGGAAGGGGAAACAAGAGTATGAAGGGAGGGAACGAGAGAGAGAGAGAGAGAGAGAGAGAGAGAGAGAGAGAGAGAGAGAGAGAGAGAGAGAATAAGAGAGCCTCTAAGTTTTACTATGGCCACACAGCTATTCATCCTGGTTTGGCTGAAGATATTTAGAGTCTTGGCCTCAAGATAGCCAGAAGACTACCTACGTGACTGGAGAGGCTGACAGCTGTATCATTTACTGATATAAACATATTGTAGCTCATAACAAATACTGATTGTAAGGTGGTATAAATTCTGATAGCCAATAATATTTTTCAACACATATTTTGATATTCATTCAATTAAAATACTATTAACTTTTGTTAAACAGCTCTTCACTGACAGATATGAATGCTGGTTTAACTCTTATTGGTTATTCTTATATAACACAAAGAATAATAATAATAATAATAATAATAACGTAGCACTAGTAAATTTGTTTTGGTGATACTTTGGAAGTGTTTTCTGGTCAAATTCATAATCACAATTCGAAACACAGACTGAAAAGTCACTTGAGTCGTTATATTAAAACCCTGGACTTTCAAAATTGGCCAATATTATCGTTGACTCTGAATTAAGGCCTTTAAAGTAATCTCATTGTTTTCAGGAACATGAAGGAACCAACAAAGGCTCACCTTGTTAACAATAACTAGTAAGAGTTTGCTCTCTACAAAAGTCACAGCTGTTAGCTGATAAAGAATATGGTAACAAACCTAATGTCTGCATTTAGTTAATGACCTTCATGTCTGGTTGGCTCCTAATGCCCCCTTGAAAAATTGTTGGTATTAAAGACCAAACAGCTTTACCATATTTTAGTCTGACAGGAACGCTTTAAATTCAGTTAAACATCATTTAGCCAGAACCATGAAACAAAACAAAGAACAGAAGCTCATCTATCAATGCCATCAGAACACACATCTGCTCTCCACTGCTCCCTAGTGCATTCCTGTCAACACACATCTCTGTGTATGGACAGACATCGAGACCTGGTCATTCAAAGGTCAAAACCACTCACTCACAGGCCTGAAGAGCTGGAAAAAGATTAGACAGCTTTTCAACAGAATGACAAAGATGACAACACAGCCCACATTAAGACTGTAACTGATAATTAGCTGCGGACTATTTTTAATTTGATGAACTGACTAACTGAGCATGTCATCCCACAAAGCTACTCGCATATCAGTATTAGTGCATATACCTAAAGAACAGAGCACTGCACAACATCTTTGCTTTAATATATACAACTTTTCTATATATGCACATATTCTATTATAAGGATTCCCCTTATAATTACTCTGCTCGAGGCACACAAACAGGAACAGACTGATTTGAAACCATACATGTTGGAATTTTATAATGTAAATGATGAGGTGCAGTTAAGTGCACTCACACTGTATATGGCTGCTGGTGGTACTAAGGCAGAGCTAGCACTATCCCTGGAAGTGCAAAGTATTTTCTAAAGAGAAATTAACCCAGTTGTACGAGTCCTTAAATCAAGTAAAACAAGCACAAAAGCACGCTGTGACGAGAGTTAAGCATGGTCGAGAGTGATAGACAGGAGTATTCTGTACTTCTAGTAACATGTAGCTCTTTGTACCAACATCAAAACAGCATCCAACCTCTGAGCATATCGACCACACATCCTTACTGCCCCATCCAGCTTCCTTACAACTCACTCCTTACCACAGAGTTCAACAAGCACTGTTCTAGAGCACATACAAACTGTTCTACGGGACATACAGGCTGTTCTAGAGGATACATGCACTGTTCTAGAGAATAAATGCACTGTTCTAGAGGACATATGCACTGTTCTAGAGGACATATGCACTGTTCTGGAGGACAAATGCACCATTCTAGAAGACATATGCACCATTCTAGAGGACATATGCACTGTTCTGGAAGATAAATGCACCGTTCTAGAGGACATATGTACTGTTCGAGAGGATAAATGCACTGTTCTAGAGGACATACAGGCTGTTCAAGAGGACATATGCACTGTTCTAGGGGACGTACAGGCTGTTCTAGGGGATACATGCACTGTTCCAGAGGACATCTGCACTGTTCTAGAGGATAAATGCACTGTTCTAGAGGACATACAGGTTGTTCAAGAGGATAAATGCAATGTTCTAGAGGGTAAACGCACTGTTCTAGAGGACATACAGGCTGTTCAAGAGGACATATGCACTGTTCTAGGTGACGTACAGGCTGTTCTAGGGGATACATGCACTGTTCCAGAGGACATCTGCACTGTTCTAGAGGATAAATGCACTGTTCTAGAGGACATACAGGTTGTTCAAGAGGATAAATGCAATGTTCTAGAGGGTAAACGCACTGTTCTAGAGGACATACATGTTGTTCAAGAGGATAGATGCACTGTTTTAGAGGACATACAGGCTGTTCTAGAGGATAAAGGCATTGTCCTAGGGGACAAACAGGCTGTTTTAGAGGATAAATGCACTGTTCTAGAAGACATGTGCACCGTTCTAGAGGACCTATGCACTGTTCTAGAGGACCTATGCACAGTTCTAGAGGACATATTGACTGTTCTAGAGAATAAATTAACAGCTCTAGAGGACATATCGACTTTTTAGAGGACATACGGGCTGTTCTAGAGGACATACAGGCTGCTCTAGAGGACCAGTCTGTATGTCCTGTTCTAGAGGACCAATGCACTGTTCTAGAGGGCATATGGATTGTTCTAGAGCACATACAGATTGTTCCACAGCACATTTGGATTTAGGAACATCACATTCTTCTGTGTACAATACAGGAACAGTCGGGTGAGAATGTTAATTTGTCCAGTTGTCCACTGATCACCCAAGACATGTCCAGATACGTCTTCAGTTTAGAGCTGGAGCTTTGAGGCTAACACAGCCAGTGAACACTAAAGCTTAATAGGCACCCAAATCATCTCTCAGTTAAGGTTATCCACACGTGTTGAGGATGACTTACAGTGAACTTAAATAAATAAATAAATAAATAAATAAACAGAACTGCTGGTTAAAAGAAGTTATAATAATATATATATCCCTCAGAATTTATGTGGACAGTCTGGGTGACTACTGAGCTCTACTGTTTCTAGGGTCAGAGAAAACGTGTGTAAAGTATGGGCGCGTGGCTGAAGAGAAAAAAACAGATGAAAAGTTATGCTGGTGAGGTTTTATTCACTGAAAGCAGTTTTTCTTCCACACGTACACATGCAGTCACACACGTGGGTACTCCATTCTATACCGTAGGAGGTTATGGGGCCCCATGCTCTAGCAGGGCCCCCGAGGGCCATATATCTGCCTCTGTAGAGAGCAGCAACCACAGGCCGATTTACAGTGCGAAAGGGAGCCTGGATCTCATCGAGCTCCAACACTTCCAGCACTCACGCAGACACAGCCCTGAGGATACAGCAAGTCCAGCACCACAGGGAGAGCGGGTTATGGGGCCGGGGAGGGAGAAGGGAAAGGGCAGGATCCATTCTTTGAAGTTAAAGAATAATAATGGGGAAAAAAAGCACTTCAACTGAGTCCGTTGGAGGAGAGCAAGGTAAAGCAATCGATTCAGTTTTCAAAGCAAGCCTTTGATGCACCTGAGCGTGTGAGGTTTCACCATAGTTTTCGACCCTTGTCCTGAAACTTTCAAGATGTTCTGCTGAAGCTGAAGGTCCAGAGGTGGAAGAACAGAAAAGAGGGGGGAATATATGGTGGGGAGTCGGCACATTCCCGGGAATCACTCAGCATGTGCTGAAAATCATGAGCCTCATCCTGAGAGCAGTAAGAGGACGTGTTGTCAGCAGAAGCTGAGGATGAACTTTTTCCCAGGGATGTAGGTGACACCAAGAATGAGAGAGAGAGAGAGAGAGAGAGAGAGAAAGACAGAGAAAGAGAGAGAGAGAGAAAAGAAGGAGAGAAAGAGAGAGAGAGAAAAAGAGAGAGAAAGAGAGAGAGAGAGAAAAGAAGGAGAGAAAGAGAGAGAGAGAAAAAGAGAGAGAGAGAGAAAAAAAAAAGAAGGAGAGAGAGACGACAACAGGACAGCTCACACTGCCCCCTCCATTCCAGCGGCAATGGATGACAAGACAGACAACACTTATCAGCCTACCTCCCTCTCACCATCACTGTTAATCTTTTCCACATTCCCCTCACTCTCTACACACCCCCCTTCTGCGATGCTAATCTGTCAGAGGAACTGGGAGCTGGGCCCTGACACATGCCGCCATGACAACGACTCTAGAGTGATGAGTGACAGGAGACCCAAACACGGCGTAACCACAGCACAAGTGTCAAAGTGGCAAAGTTGTCCTCGGGGAAAAAAAGCATAAAATAAAAGGAGAGAGAGAGAGGGAGGGAGAGAGAGAGGGAGAGAGAGAGGGAGAGAGAGAGAGAGAGAGAGAGAGAGCAAGAGAGAGAGAGAGGCAGAGAGAGGGAGACAGGAAAGAGAGAGAGATAGATGGAGAGTAAGAGAGAGGGAGATTGAGAGAGAGAGAGAGAGAGAGAGAGAGAGAGAGAGAGAGAGAGAGAGAGAGAGAGAGAGAGAAAGAAAGAATGAAAATGCAAAGGGGAAAGAAAGAATAGTGGGAGAAAAATAAAGAAAGAGGGATACAGAAGGAGGGAGAGAGGCAGAGAGAGGGAGACGGGAAAGAGAGAGAGATAGATGGAGAGTAAGAGAGAGGGAGATTGAGAGAGAGAGCGAGGGAGATTGAGAGAGAGAGAGAGAGAGGCAGAGAGAGGGAGACGGGAAAGAGAGAGAGATAAATGGAGAGTAAGAGAGAGGGAGATTGAGAGAGAGAGAGAGAGGGAGAGAGACGGGAAAGTGAGAGATTGAGAGAGTGAGAGAGACAGAAAGAGTGAAAATGCAGAGGGAAAGAATAGTGGGAGAAAAATAAAGAAAGAGGGATACAGAAGGAGAGGGATAGTTAGAGAGTGAGAGAGAGAGACAGAGACACACACAGAGGGAGATTGAGAGAGAGAGAGAGGCAGAGAGAGTAAGAGAGACAGAAAGAGTGAAAATGCAGAGGGAAAGAGAGAAAAGAATAGTGGGAGAAAAATAAAGAAAGAGGGATACAGAAGGAGAGAGAGAAAGAAAGAGAGGGATAATTAGAGAGAGAGAGAGAGAGAGAGAGAGAGAGAAAGAGAGGCAGGAAGGTAGAGAGGGAGAAAAGCAGGGAGGGAGAGAGGGGGGAGAGAAAGAGGGAGAGAGAGGTAAAGAGAAAAAGGTAATAGGAGGTGGATTTAATGAGTGAGATTCGAGTGGCTGATAGTGTGAGAGCTATTTCCTGTCAAAATACAGACAACCTGAGGCTGAGACAGCACACTGACACCACCGCTGTGTCAATCACCCCACCCGCCAAGCCCCCAACACACCTGACACACCAATACACACACACACACACACAGACAGACACCCCAACACACACACACACGCACACACACACCCCAACACACACGCAGGGTGAATGAAACAGAAACACAGATAAGAGGAGTGAGCGATGGTGAGCAGCGTGTCTTTGATACAGAGAAGGCTGTGAAGGAAGTGCTCGAGTCCAAAGCTCACAATTAGCAGTGCAGCGCCGCCCCCCCCGCCGCAAGCTTTCAGGAGCGCTTCTGTTCCACACAGCTCCAGCAGGCAGCGGGACCCAAAAGCTGAGATGGCAATGCGCAGGGTAGTCAGGAAATGGGTCAGGCATCTGAGGGTACTCCATAAATGATTCAGCGTGAGTGCCGAGAGAATGTTGGGGGGGCAGTGAGGGGAGGAGGAAGAGAGTGCAAAATAAAAAAGAAAAAGGAAAGAAATAAGAAGAGTGACTGGAGCGTTGTGGGGAGGTTTGGGGCTCGGGGCCGGAAAAGTTGCAAAATCACACAATATCAAATGAGAGAGAGAGCAAAACCACACACACACACACACACAAACACACACACACACACACAAACACCCCTTCATACAGTAAATAAATTAAATGCTGAACAAAAGAACTACAGTAACCGCCACTCTCTGACCTGCCAGTTTCACCAGTTCATTCAACCAAACCTCCAAAACGTCACGTGGTACAACTGTCCAATCACATATGCTGATTAAGTAAACTATCGAAAAGGTAATACAGTTGTATAAAATTATAAATAAAAGGTTTACTACAGGTTTAATACAGGTTTGGCATTATTTTTTGTTTGAAACCTGCACAAAATAATAAAAAAAAATATATAAATAAATAAAAACCATGCAGCAAAATGCAGCAACTTTAAAAGTTGCCTCTTTATTTTCTTAAAAATTATATAATTTTAAATGTAATTTAACAAAACTTTTTCTATTCTTTACGAAAAAGGGGTAAAGGCACTGCATCATAAAGAAGATC
The DNA here is from genome assembly GCA_021613375.1 of Megaleporinus macrocephalus. Classification (NCBI taxonomy): domain Eukaryota; kingdom Metazoa; phylum Chordata; class Actinopteri; order Characiformes; family Anostomidae; genus Megaleporinus; species Megaleporinus macrocephalus. The sequence goes on from CM038702.1 coordinate 6,368,137, forward strand.
CCAGTGACCTTCATTGCGGTCTGTAACCCCCTTAGAATATAAAGTCATTTGGGCTAGAATGGCTGAGTTTACCATATCAGGTGGTACAACCTCCTCAGAAAAGGCATGAAAATGTGTCATTAATATAAGACGATCATATATCTTCCAAAACCAAAAGTATAAACTCAAGCTGAACGATAACGGTACGGTAGTCTTAGTGGCTGCATGTCTAATTTGAAGTCTTAAATTAATTCAGTTTAGTTGTCAAGTCAGGCAGCACAACCAGTGAGTCCCATAGTGCAACCAGACCAGAACAGCTTTAACAACTGAAATAAGCCAAATATATATATAAATAAATATCCTCCAGCACCACCCCAAACGAGCAGGCTAAGTGGTTAAGAAGTTGATTAATGAATGAATGAATTAACTAATTAATTAATGCATGCACATAGATATATATGCAAACGTATGCAGATAACAAAATGCACATGTCCTTTTTAATATGATTTTTTTAAAAAAGAATCATTATTAAAATCCCTATTTAAGCCTAACTGATTATTTTAGTTAGAGTCTAAACTGAGCAAATAAAAAAAAATAACTGGTTTAACTGCCCTTACATTTATATCATACCTATATTATATTGTAACTCTGTTCTAGAAAACAACATTTGTAAACTTTTAAAAGAAGTAAAAAAAAAATTTAATTCATGAAACTCGTGAAATTTCCACACAGGGTGAAAAAAGCAAAAGGATGAATAACAAAAATGCAGGACTTTTCCCAACCGCGACAATATATTCATTTATAGTACATGTCCTGCATACCTGTCAAGCTGCCAAAGTCACTCTAGGCAGCTCGCGGCTAAACACAGTGAACTGCTGAGGTCAGCTGAGAACCATGGCTAGTCTTGGGCTGCAAGCTTTTCTACATAGTGAGCTACTGCATGTATCGGAGCCGCTTCCAGAACCAATCTCACAAGTTCACAAAATCAAATCTTTAAAATCTAGCAAGGTCCGAACTGCAGGGCAAAGCCATACAGCCATGAGCAAAGTCCTTCATACAGGTGCTCGAACAGAACATTAAGAATTAGAAGGAACATAAAATATATATACCAGAGCAGAATCGCAGCCACTGTGCGAATCAGAGCAGAGAGTAAAAGGAATGTGAGAGTTTGGAGGTGCTGTTAGATTGCCTGGATCAATGCCTCTGCATCAACTCACACTCTTCCATGACAAGCAGAGGCATGAACAGGTGTGAGCGCTCACGCAGAGGTGGTGACTAATGAGAAAAGGTGTAAAAAAGTGAGCACCGCAGGGGGCGGCTTTAACACTGCTTTATGAGACCACACAGAGTAAAGTGTCTGTGGTCTGGTGAGACCATGACTACCTGCATCTGCGAGAGCGTGCCCGACTGACACGACTCCCTCTGTTCCCCAATTTGGGTGATTTTTAGTCGTCTATGTAATTTGAGCTCCACAGTTGTGCTTTACATTGTTTACAAATGCCATGATGACTGGACCAATAGAAATGCTTCAAAACAGCTTAGAAAAAAATTCTGGTTCCATAAGTTCGGATGCTTTTCCTTCCTCTGTAATTTCTTTCTTTTTTTGTTTATATATGCATGACGTATACATTTCAATGCACGCATGGTTATTTTCACACTTGTGGCCTGGCTGTAAAAACGAGGGTCCTCACAACAAAAGGCTAAATAACTGCTACAACTTAACTGAACTCAGGTGTGCTCTGATAAATAACTTTATATACATAAAGGCTCAAAAGAGTAAGGTCTTCAAGTGCAACATACCATTGATTTGTATTTTATATACATTTATATGCATGTATGTACATCATTCACAAAGCTAAAGCAAATAAAAATAAAGAATAAAGGAACATTTTGGTGGTCTGCGAACTTGTTGTTAGTAGTACTCTCCTCTTTATCTTTCAATCGTTTTCTAGAACTACAGTTTTGGAAACTCCTGCTTCTTATTTTTTTATCCCGTATCTAATCAGATCAGAAATATCTTCTGAAAAATTAATGACAGACTGAAAATAAAATAAATTTTGAGTTTTGCATGCACTGCTCAGCCCTACACAGAGTCATACGCTGATGACTGTAAGGCTTTATGTGAATGAGTGTGTGAGCTGTGTTCTCCAGCAGGTAAACTCTTACACACATCTTCAATAGCAGACAAGACGCTGCTCTCGTATAAAAGCACCCGGCTGTCAGTCAAGGCTCTCACAGTCCAGGCAGTTCCTCAGGCTCTCTTTTCTCTCTCTCCTCACGGAACCTTCTAGAGGGAGGTGTCTTCACTATGTGTGTGCGTGTGTGAGGAGGGGTTAGCGATTAGACAGCGGGGGCCTCTCTGCCAGACTGGCAACCCCGCCAGTCTCTGCGTTTCCTGCAAACGGCAGATAATTAAATATATCTCTGGGTAAAAAAGTGTTTCTCTCTCTGCAATCTTTCTTCCTTTCTGTTTCGCAGATGACTGCCTGTCAGCTCAAGCTTGCTTTTTTTCTGCCACCTTTTGAAGTCATTCCTTTTTCTCTCTGCCTTAAAAAAAAACAACAAAAAGAATAGATATTTAAGGACGATAATTGCCTGGCAGTGGGAACATATAATCAAGCGAAAAAGCAGCATTTTTTTGTCCCCCTTTTTTTTCCTTCTTTTTTTTTCAAAATGCATTTGTTAAGCGAAGATTACAACGAGGGGGGGAAACTGGCAGTACAGGAATAATTAAAGTTAAAAAACACAGCGTGGTATTTAAATGAAAGCTTGACTGAGGAGCCCCGTGGGACTCGCTTTTTTTATTGCACCATTTTCTCGATTTCAATCTCTGTCCTCTTTACTTTAGATTTAAAGGAACAGGAAGAGCAAAAGCAGGGCAGAAACAAAGCCAGAGACCACTTTACGACGGCTTGAAACTGCTCGCTGCTCTGAATTTCAGATATTATATGCGCAATTTGACTGAAAGTGGACCCTGTTTTGTAATTTAAGGGCAGCAAGAACGGCACTAATCTTCCTCACAACACAGTCACGAAACAAAGAGCAGCACGAAGAAGGACGCTCTTCAGCTTTACAGTAAACCTTTAAAGCACAACTATTAATAAACATATAATAAACCAAGTCAGAGAACTGAACACGCCTGTGACTCTATCATTACTGTACTTAGTCTCTGAGAGTGTCTGTAATGAACATCTCGCAGGTTCACACTGAGTGAATGGGCTATTTTCAGTGTGCTCGGTTTGGCTGGGCCAGATGTCAGACGTTAGACGTTAGGGCTCTGTTTTTGGCCCGTGTTGGTCGGAGCACTTGATTTGGCAGCAGGTACAACTTTTGGGCGTTGAAAGCTCAGCCTGTTCACCATGATCCAGCTCACTCTCAGTCCAACTACAGCCCAGCTGTGACACCCAGCACGAGCACAAGCACTTTTATACAATGTCAGAATGTGGCGTCATTCAGTAACACAGAGCCTGAAACGTAACTAGAGATGGACCGATTCGTGTTTTTGAGGCCGATCACCTTTCAGCACGATCGGCCGATAGCTGATACCGATCGGGGGGGCGTGGTATATGCCACGGCAGGGCTACATGTAGTTATTAGTGCAAGCAAGTCATGAAACATGGTCTAAACTGGTTTAGTACCATTTTTAACGAGCTCATATGAAACAGCATCATATTTTAAACAAAATCATCAAAAAATAAACAAAGTAAATCAAACAAATATCCCAAATACTGTAATCATTACATTTAGTCCCTTAATTTAAAACTAAAAAAGATAATTAAATAAATACAGTAAAAACTGCAGTCATTAAACGTAGACTCTTATTTTAAACTAAATCTGTAATCATTAAATGTAGATCTTGAATTGCTGCTGCTGTTCTGTTAGTACCGGTCAGATCTGGTCTGTAGGTGTTCTGGGTTGTTTGTTTGCTGTTTACTGATACTCACTGTATTCAGCTGCGTGCAGTGCTGTATCAGATTAGTAGTTAAATGTCTTTATCTTGGTTCCTCAACGAGACACACTGATTTTACAATTTTTTTTAAAAACGTCCTGAATGAGTCTGCGTCACATACGGTAAACACTGCCAGACAGACATGCTTACTTTCAGCGCAGGCTGTTCTCGTGAGGCCGCTGCTTTAGTCAGTCTGTGGAAAATGAAAGGGTATGTATTTCCACCTAGTGGTTCAGATAGGAATTGCAGGGAGGGGGTTCTCATCTTCCTGGATGAAACACTAGCTGGAAATACAGAAATTAGGCTCAAATGTTTAACGGCATCGGTCGGCTCTCGGGATCGGCTCTAAGTTGGAGAAATGTCGTCCGATCACCGATCACATATTTTGATTAAAAATCTGCCGATACCGATACATAGGCGATCGATCTTTCCATCTCTAAACGTAACCGTGACTTTTACCTCAGTAAGCAGAAAGAAACAGTAGGCCCAGTGACATTAGCCGATGTAACACGCAAACATGAAACTAGTTTTAAACACAGCATCACTCCTCAGTTCATACAGCCCATATAGAGAAACAGCACAACAGTCTGTTCCAAACCCATTCACATACAAGTCATAAGGAGTGTTTCAGCCCATCCTGTGTAAAGGACACACAATAGATAGATATAGAGGTCAGAGGTGGGAAAACGATCATATAAAAAAACTGCCATATGAATAATGTATATCTCCACTGTCCAAACAAAAATTGCAGGTTTTCTGCATCATATAAACACGACAACAGCTGCAGTTTACATCGTATAAAAATTTCAAGATGAATGAATAGAAATGATCCAAAATAGCTAGGAAAAAATTCTGGTTCCTTTAACTTACATTGACAATATATAATAAAGTGTGCATACATCCAGAGCCCAACTAACTCTCTCTCTTTACTCTTCCTGAGGAAATGACTGTCCTCCCGTCTGTTGAACGCCGTTAAAGGACTGATCATCAGGGCCTCCACCCCACCATCACCAGCCAGCTCACCTGTCCATTTACTGCTACACCCTCAGTTACATCACTGTGCCATCCAGATGCACCAGCACTGAGATAGGATGGGACTGTTTCAGCTCCACCCACTTTACATAAAGACTCAGTCATAGACTGCCTCAGTCAGAGACTGCCTCAGTCAGAGACTGCCTCTATCTGTGCAGCTTCTAAAGCTTTGCTATCCAGATTTCAAACAGAGGCTCCTCTCTTTGGTATTTAGTTTAAACTGTAAATACTGTTTGACCAGAGGAGGATGGGTCTCCCCTTGTGAGTCTGGTTCCTCCCAAGGTTTCTTCCTCCAGTCTGAGGGAGGTGTTCTTGCCACTGTTGCCTCTGGCTTGCTCACTGGGGGACATATGTTATTACTGTCTGTTTTCAAAACTCTGTAAAGCTGCTTTGAGACAACATCGTTGGAAAAAGCGCTATATAAATAAAATTGACTTGACTTGACATACAGGCCTTGAAGATTAAATTAAACAGTCACCATTTCAACAACAAAAGCCTCCTGATTAACAGCTATTGTTAATATATTGAATATAATCCAAGTCTCTTTAACTCAAAGAGGAACAAACTGCACTGATTCCACATGAGCGTTAAAGCTAAGCAAGAAATATACCCCAAAATTATATTTTTTAATGATCAGATGATTAGAAGAATGCTCAGTGTAAAACCTGTGATTTGTGATATGATGCTGGTATATTGAAGGCATTCAAAACACGCACTTATTAAAACACGCTCAGCATACCTGTCCACACTCATCGAACACAACAAAAACAATCCTAGAGTTTTATTTAGCACCATCGCAAAACTTACCAAAAATCAGGCAGGATCTGAACCTCAAATACCCGCCAACCACAGCAGCAATGATTTCATGGACTTTTTCAATAGCAAAATCGAGAATATTAGACAAAAAGTTCTACCAATACGAGTAACCTATCCTTCATCCGGTTTGGCTCAAACAGCACAAAATGTGATTTTAGAAGAAAGACTAGAAACATTTTCTCCACTACAGCAGACAGAACTAGAAAAACTTATCTCTTCCTCAACTTCTGCTACATGCACACTTGATATGATTCCAACAAGCCTATTGAAACAAGTATTACCAGCTATTATTAAACCTATCTTAACTATCATCAACTCTTCTCTTAGTCTGGGTCATGTACCTAAGTCTTTTAAACTAGCTGTGATAAAACCCTTGATAAAGAAGCCAAATCTTGACCCCAGAGAACTGTCTAGTTATAGACCTATTTCCAATTTACCTTTTATCTCTAAGATTTTAGAAAAGGCTGTAGCTCGACAACTCTGTTCTCATCTACATAAGAACAACATATATGAAAAATTCCAATCTGGTTTTAGGCCACATCACAGCACAGAGACAGCTTTAGTTAAGATAACAAATGATCTTCTTCTTGCCTCTGATCAGGGCCACGTATCTCTACTGGTGTTACTAGATCTAAGTGCAGCTTTTGACACTATAGATCACACTATTCTCTTGGACAGGTTAGAAAATATAGTTGGAATCACAGGAACAGCGTTATCCTGGTTCACATCTTACCTTAGTGATCGCTTTCAGTTTGTAAAGATAAATAATGTATCGTCTAACACTACAAAAGTGAAATATGGAGTTCCACAAGGTTCTGTTTTAGGTCCTCTGTTATTTACACTATATATGCTACCATTAGGCTCAGTTATAAATAGACATGGAATTAGTTTCCACTGTTATGCCGATGATACACAACTGTACATATCAGCCAAACCAGATGACAAATCCAGATTAAATAAGATAGAAGATTGTGTAAGAGATATTAGACTTTGGATGCTACAGAACTTCCTTCTTTTAAACCCAGATAAAACGGAAGTTCTCCTCCTCGGCCCAAAGGCTGCTCGGACTACATGTTCAGATTTAATGTTAAATCTTGCTGACTTCTCTGTAGTTCCTGGTTCAGTAGCCAAAAATCTTGGTGTAACAATTGACTCAGATCTGACATTTAATCAACACATCGGTAATATTACAAGAACAGCGTTTCTTCACCTACGAAACATTTCAAAGTTAAGAAATGCGTTATCTGTGTCTGATGCTGAAAAGTTGATACATGCCTTTATAACCTCAAGGCTAGATTACTGTAATGCATTATTGTCAGGATGCTCCAGCAGGAACCTGAATAAACTTCAGTTAGTTCAGAACGCTGCAGCTAGAGTACTAACTAAAACCAGGAAATTTGATCACATCAGTCCAGTTTTATCAGCGCTACACTGGCTTCCTGTTAAATTCCGTATCGACTATAAAATTCTATTACTGACGTATAAAACCCTGCACGGTCTCACACCGGAGTACCTGCAAGATTTAATTTCCTATTATGAACCGCCACGTTCACTCAGATCACAGGATGCTGGTTTTCTAATAGTTCCTAAAATTCAGAAGACTACAATGGGGGGAAGAGCTTTTTCCTACAAAGCCCCAAAATTGTGGAATAATCTCCCAGTTAATGTTCGGGACTCTGACACAGTCTCTATATTTAAGTCTAGACTAAAAACATATTTGTTTAGTGTAGCTTTTTGTAATTAAGTTTCTCTTTTAGATAAAGGCAGGAGATCTGGGGGTTCTTGGACACAGAGGTTTATGGTAAACTGAGATGTTGGTGCTGTTGTTCCACCACTTCACGCGATCACACAGGTTTGTTGATGGTGGAGTGGGGGGACCCCAGTGTCTCAGGGTACTCTCATGTCCATGTTACCTTCTGGTTCTCTCCTTTTAGTTTAGGCTGTTATAGTTAGATCTGCCGGAGTCACCAACCACACTCTAAAATTCTGAAAATTCATATTCTCTACAGTCTTACTCCCGAGCCCAACTCACTCTTTCTCTTTACTCTTCCTGAGGAAATGACTGTCCTCCTGTCTGTTGAAGGCTGTTGAAGGACTGATCATCGGGCCATCACCCCACCATCACCAGCCAGCTCACCTGTCCATTTACTGCTACACCCTCAGTTACATCACTGTGCCATCCAGATGCACCAGCACTGAGATAGGATGGGACTGTTTCAGCTCACGCCCACTTTACATAAAGACTGTCATAGACTGCCTCAGCCAGAGACTGCCTCAGTCATACACTGCCTCTATCTGTGCAGCTTCTAAAGCTTTGCTATCCAGATTTCAAACAGAGACTCCTTTCTTTGGTATTTAGTTCAAACTGTAAATACTGTTTGACCAGAGGAGGATGGGTCTCCCCTTGTGAGTCTGGTTCCTCCCAAGGTTTCTTCCTCCAGTTGAGGGAGTTTTTCCTTGCCACTGTTGCCTCTGGCTTGCTCACTGGGGGATATATGTTATAACTGTTTTCAAAACTCTGTAAAGCTGCTTTGAGACAACATCGTTGTAAAAAGCGCTATATAAATAAATTGACATGATGAGTGATGAAGAGATAACCACTACTCATATTTAAGACAGTTCATTTAGGTGCATCCCAGATTGCTGTTATTGTATGCCACACTGCTTTTGACTTAGATCTGGATATTAAATAATACTAAAGAATCTAAGTGTTTCATCAGCGTTAGTACAGCACAGGATCTGAAACTAGTCACTCGAGAGAATGAAGAGGAAAAAAACAACAGAATGCTAAAGAGAAAACAGTAAAAAAATAAATATTTATATGACAACAGAATTTATGATGTTGAAAAATAGCCAAAATACGCTTTTCTGAACTGCCCTATTGTTTGGTCAGCTGTGACGAGGTATAAGGCTCAATTCTGGTGGGAAGCCTTTGGTGCTGATGCAGAGTGACATGCGCTTGTCACTTACTTCACCTCCACCGCTACAATGAGGCAACACGCGTGAGGAATAGAAGGCAGGAGAGAGGAGAAAGAGAGGAGAGAGTGTGTGTGTGTGTGGGGGGGGCAACTATTATGTGATCCAATGAGTCTCAGTGTCAAATTAGGCTATCAGTCTCGGATGATAAGCTTCACAGGTCGTACACGTGTGCGTACGCGCAGAGCATCCCTCCTGCCCATTTGGCACTTATCAGATGGAGGGGTGTGGGGATGAAAGGCTTGGCGGGGCGGAGGGTGGGGGGACGTGTCTCCTCTTTGTAGGCGACATGTGTTCCCATTGTTAGGGATCAGTGATCCGGGCCGCGAGCATGCCGAACATACCGCGGAGAGAGCGCAGCGGAAAATGGGATCTTTAAGTACTCGTGTGCTCTGGTTCACACACACAGTCTTCTTTACTGAAGGGGGGGTGGCGGGGGGGTGGGAGAACATCATGAAGGGGAAAACGACTGCAGCGGAAGACAAAAGAACAAAGAGTGCAAAGAAACAAAAAAAAAATCAGGGGACAAAAAGGAAGCTGTATGGTGGGGAAAAAAAAATTTTAAAAAGGGAGGAGAGAGATGAGGAGGTATACATAGTCCATTCAGGAATGCTACTGAGGGAGGCTGAGGAGGGAGAGAGGTGGCCGAGGTTTCAGGGCTCAGCTAAAGTCTTCCCAGCCCCCCCTGAAGTAGACAGCCCTACATTTCCAGGCTGCACGCTAATCTGCACAGGTATTCCCAGAAGCAGGCCTGAGAACCAGACAGCAGCAGGAAGGCGAGGGTGGGGGGGGGGGCTAGAGCTGTAGGAAAGGACCCTCAGTAGGCAGTGAAGGAGCCAAGCCAAAAACAGATAGGGCAGAGCAGAGGAGAGGTAAAAACGTCTGTTCTACTGCTGTAGGCGGGACAGAACCAAAGCCTCCCTGTCTAGATTGATCTCTTCACAAACCAAGCCAAAAGAACTGAAGGTACTAGCAAGGACTGAATCCCCTCAAATCTGATTCAATTATTTAAACCAGGAGGATAAATGATATTGTTGGTAGAATGAAAGTTATATTATGAAATTAAGAAACAACAGTGTGGGCCTATATGGACAAAAATATTGGGACACACCTCTTAAATGCTTTTATAATTCAAGGGTCAGAAATGACCCATAAGACAAACTTTGTACCATAGTGTTGTACAGCCCACATGGAAACATAAACAAAAACAAAGGATTACTTTTTCTAATGATGGGGTCCCTTTAGGAAAAATCATAAAATTTCAAGTTGGAAAAAGATACAGCTGAACATGGTAGCGGGTCACTTTTGACCCGCAACACAACACAAGGGTTAATTACTAAATATAAGAGTCTAATTCAATCTCATCACCAAGTGTATGCAATCAAGCAGCTAGCCATGCAGTCTTCTTTTACAAACATTTGTGAACGAGGGGGTACTGTAATAGGATAACATCATTGCAGCAAGTTCTTCCCTCCTAGATATTCCACAATCAAGTGTGAGTGGTATCACTGAAAAGTGGAAGCGTTTAGAAACCATAGCACTAATAACTGAGTTTAAACATCTTGTCACTCATGTCAGCATAAAACCTGTACACAGAGAGCTTCATAGCTGGGTTTCCATGGCCAAGCAGCTTACATCACCAAGCACTATGGCAAGCGTCAGATGGAGCAGCGTAAAGCACCACACCACTGGACTGTGAAGCTTGGTGGAGGAAAGACAATGCTATGGGGTTGTTTTTTGGGGGGCCAGCATGGCTGTGCTCAATAGAGGCTGGCAAGCTTGTTGTAGAGGAATTTGACTGGTCCACATAACCCCATCCAACACACCTTTGAGATAAACTCAGGCCAGGCTCTCCTGTCCAACAATAGGGTCTGACCTTACAAATGACCAAAATCTTGCAAAAAGCTCTCCCAGATGAGTAGAAGCTGTTTTAGCTGCAAAGAGAAGACCAAATCCATATTAATACTTAGTGGGATGCCATAAAAAAGTTAAAAAAAAGGATCCTGCAGGTGTCATGTGTAGATGTCCACATAGTCTATCAAGTCTCACCTGTGTGCTGTCACATAATAAATAAAAAAATAACTTCCAACATGTGCCAGGCATTATTTGTTTATTTTTCTTATTTGATTATTTTTCTTATTTGTATTTTTTATGGATATCTTAAAAATACTGTGACAATCTGAAGAATAATAGACCATCTTAAATCCATATAAACTGCTGAATCCCACAGGTGGGCATACACAGCTCTCACAGTTACATTCAATTATATATGAGTTTCTCAGGAGCTACTGAATAATTTGTCTTAAGATAATAATTATGATCTCACCAGGCGGGATGAGCTCATGGTACATATAATAACTACAGTGTGGTGGGCAGGGGAGGAACTGCAGAGGGAGGCTGGAATGAGAGCAGACAAATGGTGGGAGGAGGAGGAGGAGATGCAGGAAAAGGATGGATGTCTCCTCTGGCTTAATAAAGTTCTTCACAAGTCAATCGTTCCATTTAGCCCACTGTGTGCAGAGGCTGGACGAGGAAAGGGGCTCCCCTGGCCTTGACTTTCAAACAGAGGGGCTTTGATGTGGAGTGGAGGGGCTGGAGGATGCCCTCATGCAGAAATCAAACCCCTGCAGCTCTCTGTCTCACGATGGCTCTTCTGTTTTACGCTCGCTCTCGGTGGCACACGCGCAGATATTCGTTAATGTGTATGCACGCACACACATCCACACAACTCAGAGCTAAGTATGGCCTGTAGCCAAAACAAACATATCCTGTGCAGATGCCCCACAGTCCACAAACAAAGCCGCTACAAGAGTAATTACTAAGGAGGGGTTTGGAGGGAGCTTACTGTTCCATATTAGTCTACTCATTTCCCAAATACAAAGCTGCTGCAATGAGCTGCAAACAAAAGTAAGGATTTAAACTCATCCGTAAACACACTTGACTAATGCCTGTCGACTGCTTAAACAGACGCTCCCTCTCCTGAGCTCGGCTGTACGAATTCTCAGGTGCTCCGAATAAACACACTGTAAAAAAGAGCTGCCTGTGTCTGAGCACGCTAACCGATATATATCTATAGCGGTTATTCGTATCGGCCCACCAACAAACATTTTGCGTGACAACACAAAGTAATATATTGTGGTTTTTCAAATTCTGCTATTAAAACACACAATAGCATTGCACCCTTGTGCTGCTTGTTAATGTTGGAGTGGAGCTGAAAATAGACGACGACACTGCCATCTAGGGGTCAGAAGTTTAAACACAACACACAATGATTCGCTGCCTGCTAGGAATCTGTGTATTGATACTGTGTTTTTAAGAATCGATAGAGTGTCACTAGGGCTGGGCAATAAAACGATAACAATTATTATCATGAATTAATGTTTCCTCGATAGAACTATAAGACGCAGTCGATAGAAAGTCGATAGGATTAAGCTCTGTGCATGTTTTGAGAGACAGCACAAACAGCCAATAAGAAAGAGAATAGCGCCGCTCCAAACCAATCAGGTGGCTGAACTAGAGTTTCAATCAACCTTTATTTTCCCTCAGTAATACAATAAGGGGTAACCCTCATTTACAATGCATCTGAGCATTTACAACTTAAAAGGACTGAAAATACATACAAATTAGAATCAATATTTAATCAAGAAAGCTAAAATAAAGAACTTCATGAGCAAAACATAAGAATTAAATGATAAAAATATTAGAAAACCAGGCAGACAATATAAGAAATTAATTAAAAAGTAAATAATACCAATAAAAAGTTTAAGTGGACAAGCTAAAAATATAAAACAATGAAATAAAAAGATAAAAAAATCAAGTTAATTAAATACAAATAAATTAAATATAAATTAAAAATATGAAGACAGTAAATGATAAAAATAAAACAAAATGTAAAACTGGAAAACTTGGATAGATAAAAGGACAGAAAAAATAAAGTTAAGAGTCAAAAGAAAAACTCAATTAAAACAGGTACAGGCTGTCTGAAGGTGGTTAGAAACTAAAAGTTTAAAATGATTTAGTGACATCAGCGAGCTGAGTTTTAGAGTTTCTTGCAGTGAATTCCAGCTCACTGGTACTCTGTAGCTAAAAGCAGATTTGGAGAAAATGACGACAGAAAAAGTTAACTACTACTAAATGAAACATGTTACACGTGTTAATAATCTTAAAATAATCTGCTAAAATAAGAAAAACAAGTAAACAGGTCCTGTCCTGCTACTGGGTGTTAGCGCTTCAAGTGCTCAGGTCAGTTCTACTGTAGTGATCATCTCCACTGACTGAGCATTTCCCATAACTTGCACGTGAGTGATTGTTGTAGCTGCAGCTTGCGTTCCAGATAAATCCATGCTTTCAGTAGGCGCGGCCACCTTAGCGACGCATCAACGCACGTTATGCTAATCAACGTAATTTCGTAATCGATAAAGATAAATATATATACTGTTAAAGTTCAAGTGAGAACGCTGAGGCAAAGTTGACTTTATAACCAAAAATCCCGAGTAGGAAACTTTATATATTATCGTGTATATAATATTATATATTATCGTATATATATATATATATATATATATATATATATCTCGTGATATATATTGATGTTGATTGATATTTAAAAAATTATCGTGATAAGCTTTTTTCCCATATCGCCCAGCCCTAAGTGTCACCAAACATAATATCCCGATATTCGATATTTGGATTTTTTTTTACACCCCTATTTAATAGGTCAGTCTATACTTGCAGGCGCAAGTTGGACGCTATGCAGATAGAACAAGGAGATGAAACAGACACCCAGACAGAAGCGTGGCTGAGTCCACCACGCTGGCTTCTTGCGCTATTAGGGAAATGAGCATTCAGGAGGGGCAGCTGTGAAGAGCTCCCTGGAGGGCAGCTATCAGGAGCAGCAGTTAGTTGGCGAGGAGGAGAGGGGGCATGGCCTCACACAGGCCTCAGAGCCAGCACTGCTCGGCTTAATTAGATTCAGATCAGTCCACACGCTTTCTGGTCTTATCGGGGTCGGGCTGTGGTGCCACGCGTTTCAGTTCGTTTCTGGGAAATATTTGGGCAACACTTTATTCGAGGGCTCTCTAATGAGATAACAGCACTTCACAAAACCTCAAGACGTATGAAACTCTTCCACTGTAACCGACCTAAGCCACGAAACGAGAGAAGAGAATCTGCACAGACCCTCGTTACTGCAGAGTTTCAAAGTTCACGCTTCTGACGAGCCACAATAATCTGCATGAACGCAGAACACTGCATCATTACATCTCCGGGGCTTCCATTCCAAATGAGGCGTCATGAATTATTTAATTGGATCAGAGTTGTGGAAGACGTAGATGAAAAGCGAGTCTCTTTATTGTTGTCTAGTGCAAGCTGAGCAGTGCTATCCCCACAGTCTGTGCTGGGTTTTTATCCCAAGCCTGTACAAAGCTGCCTGCTTAGTGACAGATATATGGAGGGTGTGTGTGTGTGTGTGTGTGTGTGTGTGTGTGTGTGTGTGTGTTGGGAGGGGGGAATCCGCTCAGAGGAGGAGATGAGTGCTGATCAAGGCGGTGGAGAGGAGTAGGGAAGGGAAAGGCAGAACACAAGCAACTTCTAAGCTTGTGCATGTGTGAAAGCCACTGATGCAATCAGATATTCCGTCTAGCCTTTACAAAAGACTGACACGGCACTACAAAGATGCGGAGCTCACAATTGGTAAAAGGATTAATAAGTCATTACGATTCTGGGTGGGGACGGAGAACTGTTGCGGCATCAGACAAACGCAGCTGCATGTGTCATCAAAAGACTTCTGTACGTTCCTCTTCCGCTGTCAGGCTCATCAGAACAGCCGCCCTTCAACGAGCCTCTGTGAGGAAAGAGCCACCCTGGAGAGTCGCCACTCTTCTCTCTTTGTTACACCAAACAGCAGCGCAGGCTGAACTGCTAAACCTGACCTCAAAATTCAATCACAGGCAAAATAAAACCACGACAAATGCATTCAAACTTTATATTTATATCATTTAAGCAGGGCTGTACTATCATATACCATATATTAATATCAGCAAAAAAAGAGAATACAAATTACAATATCTAATCACTATTTAAAGTTTTCACTGTATTCTCAAAGAACAGAATGTGTCGGTGATACCAGCCTACTGTGTTAAAATACCTGCATTTGAGTCATTTTCCTATTTAAATAAACACTACTCTCATAATAAAGCTAATGCAAACATTTCCTTAATGTTTATACATAAACAATACTGGACTTCGACCTCAGCCCACTGTTCACCTATCAAAGCATGCCTACATTTGTTTGTTGAACAAAATGACAGGGGCTGATGTTTTTGGTTTTATTGTTTTTTTATGCTTTCGCTACTGTGAGCAGTATACAATTCTCAGGTTGCTTAACCCTTTGAAGCACAACCTGGGTCCAAAGTGACCCGACTGAGATTTTATTTTCTATATCTATATATGTTTGTATCACTGCCCTTCTAACACTCAACATGGGTCAGAATTAGGGGTGTGCCATATCATATCGTACACAATAATATCGTTAACATTTTTGAATATCGTGAACGATATTAAACCCTGAAATATTGTGCCATATCACCCATCACTAATTATCACATCAGGTACTACTTTACTGTTTTTAGAAAAAGAAAAATTCACACTTTTCTCATTTCCCATTATATATCTACTAGAAACAGATTTTATCTGTTCAGTATCATTCACTTTACTTCAGTCCTGGATATATGGAGATATTTGGAGTACATTATTTAGTATCGTGATATTCTGGATCATTGACTTCTGTTACAATCTGATGAAAATTCTTTGATGAAAAAAGTATGTTTTAATATCTCAGTTAGGGGTGTGCCATATCATATTGTATGCAATAATACAATAACATTTTCATTTTGTTGCAGTAGTGTATTCTTGAAATGTTTTTTTAATTCAATGTTTTGACATATCGCCAAGAGTATCGTTATCGCAAAAATACCAAGAAATATTGTGATATTATTGTAGGGCCATATCGCCCACCCCTAGTCAGAATGAACTGTGTTCACTGTGAAGTTTGATAGGAAATAGTGACATGTGTGAACATTTACAAACAATTCTGTTCATGAAATAAATAAATATGAATTAAAATAATTTAAGATCAAAAACACGATTTTTAACGAACACTTGGAACATTAAATAACAAAATAAACTGATTTCAATAGATTTACCAAAGAGATACTCAGCAATACATACAAAAATATAGGACAATAATAGGGCTCACATTTGAACCATGTGGTGCATTAGAAGGGGTTTGCTAAGCTTGTGCACCAAAGGGTTAAAACGAAGCAAAAAAATAAATAAACAAAGTTACAAAAGCTGAGGTTTACTTAGTGAACTGCTGTTGTAAGCCTGTGTCTGCTTAAACTGGAGAAAAATAGAAAATAATCCAGAGTTTCTGGTCAGAAACCTTGTTGTATGGCAGAATCCAAGTTGTGTTTTTTCTATGGTTTAGTAGTTTTTGCTGCTTGTTTAATAAACTGAACGCTTACAGTCTGTAATTCACATCTAATGTAAATAACAAGAACATGTAATGTAGCCCAAAGGCTATGGTTACTATAGCTATGCATTGTCTTGTTCTTGTTTTTAATAACTGTGCAAACACACCATAAAAGCTCCAGGACATGTTTAGTAAGGGAAGGTGTCCCGTTCATAAAAGACTTTCTGTCGCATGACATAGACTCGGATGGAAAGATCTACCTCTCACTGCTAGAGAAGGTGCTAAAAGAATGACTTTTGTTTATTTTACAGCTGCAAGCGAAGCGTTTTCAGACATGAAGGGAAACTATGTGATTGCATAGTCGATCTGCATGAGCCTAATTTTGAGCTCCCTATGACGTTTACCAGAGACTACATTTTCATATCAAGCTCTTCACAGCATCAGAAACGAGGAGCAGACTAACTCTGCAGAGCAGCCGTAAAGCAAAGCGAGGCTGCTTCAGGGAAAAGCACAGTAGGCTACGAAGCGGGCCACGGATGGCGCAGAGCTGAATTTATCCCTTTCACCTTGAGATGGCAGACTGAAGATTTAGGAGAGTGCACTTTCTGTGTGCTGTGGGTAGGAGGTGAGGGATATTACTTACAGGAATAAATAAATAAGCAGCTGGAGGGGAGAGGAGCGTCTGGGGCAGCTAACGCTGGCCCTGAACGTCATAGTCTGGAATGTAGATTGTAAAT
Source organism: Megaleporinus macrocephalus (assembly GCA_021613375.1). Classification (NCBI taxonomy): domain Eukaryota; kingdom Metazoa; phylum Chordata; class Actinopteri; order Characiformes; family Anostomidae; genus Megaleporinus; species Megaleporinus macrocephalus. Next base: position 6,385,097 of record CM038702.1, read on the forward strand.
TTAGCTCGTCCTGATCAATCACACACAAACGCAGATCTCTAAATCATGCTCACCAGTCTGAGGCACTAAAGACTAAGGGGACTTCTAAAGCTAAGGGTCAGATCATGGATACTATGACCAGCTTTAGAGATGGGCTACGCAAGCACACAGTAGGCTCCAAAAGTTTAAGGTCACTCAAACTCTGGGACTTTTAAACTTGTAAACAAACAAGAGAATGCTGAAGAAAGCTAAAAAATTGAAATGCTCTATATTACTATAGAACTATATATTATATTATAGTATATTAAGTATTATACTATAGTTTTATCTATTTCAGTTTTCTCCACTGTAGTCCACTTATAAAATCTGTGTGGTCATAATTAATTTTTCAATCTTCCTTTATCTTTCAGAACAAAAAAAGCTGGATTTGTTAGTCTGCCTTTTAGACTGATATGTAAATGAGCACTGGTCTGATAAGCCATCCTTTATTGAATTTCATTCACTTCAGTAAACTCATTCAGTACTGGCACAGTATTACATCAGATAGGACTGAATACTGGACAATAGATTATACAGAATATCAGTTCATAAGTAGGGGTGGGCGATATGGCCCTACAATAATATCTCGATATTTCATGGTATTTTTGTGATAACGATACTCTTGGCGATATGATAAAACATTGATTTAAAAAAAAAAAATTCAAGAATACACTGCTGCAACAAAATGAAAAAAAAAAAATTATTATTGCATTCGATATGATATGGCACACCCCTAACTGAGATATTAAAAAATACAAGAATTTTCATCAGATTGTAACAGAAGTCCATGATCCAGAATGTCATGATACTAAATAATGCACTCCAAATATCTCCATATATCCAGGACTGAAGTAAAGTGAATGATACTGGACAGATTAAATCTGTCTCTAGTAGATATATAATGGGAAATGAGTAAAGAGAATTTTTCTTTTGCTAAAAACAGTAAAAGTAGTACCTGATGTGATAATTAGTGATGGGTGATATGGCACGATATTTCAGGGTATAATATCGTTCACCATATTCAAAAATGTTGGCGATATTATTGTGTACGATACGGCACACCCCTATTCATAAGTTAATAATCTTATCTCCAAACTCTAAACGAAACAACAGTACAACAGAAACATTTTTCGTATTTTATTGATCTAACTTCTGTTTCAAAGCTGTTTTAACGTGTATGACACTGGCTTCACTCGACTCGACTGGTTTTCTACTAGGTAAACCTCGTACCTGGTACTATCTCTGGGATCACCTCAGTCGAGGTTTCAGGGCGGCTGAGCTGATGTAGAGCGAATGTTGTTGTTTTATAAGGAAACTGAGAAACTGTTGTATGTTCACTATAACAAGAATAACACAGATTTAACCTGCAAAAGCAATGATATGGCAACGGTGATGGTGGATGAGGAAGATACATATTTGAATATATGGCTGTTTAGGAGAAATAACATAAGTGCTGAATGGATGTCAGCTAAAGCCTTTGGAAATGGAAACTGAGGAGTAAAGATGTCTCATTAAACAGCAGGGGGCGCAATCACAATATTACATTTTTTTTAGTTCATTGCACTAATATATATATATATATATATATATATATATATATATATATATATATATATATATATTTTTTTTTTTTTTTTTTTTTTATTTAACAGTTGCTGTACAGCTAACTAACATTTTAGTTTTATATAATCAGTCATATTCGTAATTTTGCATGCGTGATATCAGATGTTAGCAAACATCTGGCGTTAAACAAATGAGCTTAATTTTTCTAGCTAGCGTTTCGTTGAAAGCCTTTAACATTTTATGATTGTATATTGTTGTTTAAAATAACCCAAAGTCTGCGTTTAAGGACTGCAGTTTTTGCTGCATTTATTTAATGAACTTTTTTTTTGTTTTAAATTAAGGGTGATTGCAGTATTGGGGATATTTGATTTACTTTGTTTATTTACTGTTAATTTTGTTAATAATATTATGCTGTTTCATATGAGCTTGTTAAAAATGGTAATAAATGAGTTTAGACCATGTTTCATGACTTGCTTGCGCTAATAATATGTAGCCCTTCCGTGGCATATAGCCCCGCCCTCGGTCGGTATCGGCTATCAGCCTCAAAAACGCTGATCGGTCCATCTTTAAGAAACACTCCTTATAACTTCAGTGTAAAAGAATGGGGACCAAACGTTGTAGGCTGAATAGGTGGATATTTGTAAATGTCTGCCAAATCATAAAAATGTTTTTGGTGTCTAGCTGTCACGTATGGACTGTGAATGGTGCACTTTAAATATTTAGCAAAACAATATCAAAACTTGTAATAAAAATGCTAAGAAATATTAAAATTGCTAAAAAGATTCTACTTTTGTTCCCAGTTAATGGGCAAAAAACAATATTGTTCATTAACTCAGCAGGTCAAGGCTTACATTAACATGAATAGTCCCCTTTTTGTTGTCGCTCTTATTAATGAATAATAATAAATTTTAAACAAATGGCTTTGACAGCACTAGCAACTGTCATCAGGTAAAGCTGAATACTAATCTCCGAAAGAAAATAAGGGAGGGAGAAAAAAGGGTCAGGGAACATTCGCTCCTCTTCACTTTCCTTGTTACTGATCTGTGCGTCACAAGCTCCCCAATTTAAATAACACTGGAGTCGTTACTGTCAAAACAACAACAGTATTAATGCTGATGCAGAGCAGTGAAACTACAGGAGTTCTCGCTAGGCGGCTATCCTCTTACTCAGGTACAACAGGCCTCTTTGAGCTGAGCAACATCTGTCTCCATCTTCTCCAGAAAGGAAACCTGAGGGGCCCCAGTTGGACATGAAACACCTGAGAGCAGATTAATTCATTTTCCATTTTGATACATTTCCCTCTCGATTGGGGCTGCGAGTGCAGTGTTGCAGTCGTTGGAGCGCCGTCTGGTAACTGAGGCCTGATTAATGTGAGGTCACGGCAGGCTCCCGGTTTTCCAGAAACTACAGTATCATGTTGACGCCGCTACAGAGGAGAAAAACGATACTTCAGTTACAAATCGGAGGAAACTTATAAAAGCCACCTCCAGGGCCTGTTAACATGAGCTTGCTGAGAGATTTATTTAGCTGTATTTATATCAAGAATAATAATAATAAAAAGGGGACAGTACAAAGCAGAGATCACGGGTGCCGCCAGCGAAAGGCTGGATCTGAACCGGTGAGAAAGAGAGGGGGAAAAAAAAAACGAGCAAAGGGGAAACAAGCGGGGAGAAAGAGGGAGAACAGCGAGGCTGTCGTTTGTGAAATCAATTTTCCCTTCCCTAGATCTGATATTACAGAGAAAATCCAGCAGGCCCCTCTCTCCACGTTCCACATGATAAAACGGCTGATATCTATTCCAGCGCGGCTCTGGGCAAACACCGGGGACCGGCAGTGCTGTGAATTCCACACTGTTCTAACTACCTCCACGCTCTGAAGGAAAGCAGGTCTCAGTGCACAGGCCTACAGAGGTCTGCGTTGACTGCATTAAATAGGTATCAGGCAGTGGCAGTGAGGCCTGAGCTCAAGAATTCAGGTCTGTTCAGAGGATTGTGCAAAGGAAAAAAAAAAATTTGTTTCTGTTGAAGCTGAGATTAGGCATACTAAAAAAAAAAAAAAAAAAAAAAAAAAAAAAAGTAGTTTGGGCCTGCTATGATGTCAGTTCAGACGGTAACTCTTGATTGAAACTATTTTTTACTATCGACAGAGTAAATTTTATGAATGAAACTGGACTAACAGCAATTGCATCTTTCATCTTTGCACATATTCAAATACACCAAACATGAAAACTCATGAGCAGTAAACAAATTCAGAAATCAATTCCCGGCATAGAGTCTGGCAGCATGGTCATTGGTAAGGAATTTCAGTACTTAATTTATTTTGAAACGGAAACATTCTGAAACCACACACACACACACACACCCACACACACACACACACACACACACACATATATATATATATATATATATATATATATACATACATACAGTATATATACATATATATATATATATATATATATATACATACATATATACATACATACAGTATATATATATATATATATATATATATATATATATATATATATATATATATATATATATACTGTATGTATGTATATATGTATGTATATATATATATACACATACATATATACACATACACACACATTACTTTCTAAGTCCATGATTTGGGTTCTATTGGTGCCGCTTGGAATCACCATGTTAATTTCAGACAAAACTCAATAGCTCACCGTCTAGAAATTCAACTACAAGTTTCTCCACTCACAGTTCTACTTTCACGTTAAAGATATCTTTGCTCTGATTGACCAATAAAACTGAAATACTGTATCCGTGGGTTGGCTGAATTATGACCGTGAACTGGTGCTGTGCTGTGTTTAAGGGAGGGATTCTCTTTTAGAATCTCTCTGCTGACCACACCAACATTAAAACCAAATCAAATCAGTGCACAGGCCTACAGGTCTGCGTTGACTGCATTATAAAGGTATCAGTCAGTGGCAGTGAGGCCTGAGCTCAAGAATTCAGGTCTGTTCAGAGGATTGTGTATATCTATATCTATATCTATATATATATATATCTATATATATATATATATATATATATATATATATATATATATATATATATATATCTATATATATATATATATATATATATATATATAGACACATACACACACATTTCTGTATGCGGGATAATAAAATTATCTTATACACATATATATACACAAATTACTTTCAAAGTCCATGATTTAGGGTTCTTCTGGTGCTGCTTGGAATCACCATGTTAATTTCAGACAAAACTCAATGGCTCACAATCTAGGAGCTATCCTTTTAGTTGCCCACTGCTTAATAAAGAAAGTAATTCAACTACAAGTTTGTCCACTCACAGTGCTGACCAGCCCAACATTAAAACTCTTCAAATCTGGACGATTCATGCGATTGGCATGTTCGTTGTTCAAAAATAGTAAAATCCGCAAAAAGGTGATGGGCTTGCACGTACGCAAAGTACTTTAGTGAAAAACGAGGAAGCTTATAACCAATTCATGAACCAGGTGTGTAACACCCTCAGAGCGTGTTCACATGCATCTATTCATAATTGGATTTCTGCTGGTATCTGTTTTATCACGTGGTCATGTAAACAGTATACTCGGATTTCTTAGGACAGATTAAGGCCCAGAAACACGAATGCTTTTTCAGAGCATGCATACTTTTCCTTTTGTTTTTTTAGATTTCTCCGTTTGCACATGTACAAGCAAATAAACAAGTAGTGTGTAACACAGCAACTGATAGATGGCAACAAAACACTTCTGGAGCGAAGTCAAACATGCTTGATAGAATAAGGGATGTCTAGATGGTATATGTCCATATTTTGAGGTTCAGTGAAGACTTGCATTATGTTTACATTACGTCTTATCCTGTGAGAAATCAGAGAAATCCAATTACTTCCTGAGTAAAAGCATAATACAGTATAATAACATGACAGCCTTTCCCTTAACGCTGCGAGCACTTCTTGTTGTCCTAAAGATTTGTGCCCCTACCCCACATACAGCCCATCAGCCAAGACCTCCCTGTCCAAAACTGACTTCTACAACTGAAGTAGCCTGATTTCAGAGAATAAGCAGCACTGACTGGCTGAACTCCTATGAATAGCCAAGGAAAAGCATAAGAAACGAGTCCTGATGCCAAACAGCTTTCGTTCTGTCCTCAACTCATCCATACTAGAGCTTAACAGAAGGAGTACAGTAGAGCAAATAAAGCCGTAACCTCAGCACCTTATACATTAATGCAGTGAAATGGCTCTAACCACAAAATGAAAAGAGTGAAAAAGAGAAAGTGGGAACGAGGGAGAGGAATGAGAGCGGGAGAGAGATTCACAGGGTGTGACTAGAGGTCTTCTGGCCTCAATCCACTCCCCCATGTTGTGTTTGGCCTGAGGATGCAGGACTAGCTCCATGTCTGTCTGCCCAGAACCTGGCTTCTCTCCTCATTTTCATCCCTCTTTCATCTTATCAGCCACCTGCTATGAACACGAGCCTTTACCGGGGCCCTCTCCTCCACCCCCACCCCCCCAGCTCTTCTCAACCTCTCACCGTCCCAGTTTCCGACTGTTTAATTATGCTGTTCCAACCTGTCACCTTGACTAACTCCCCCTCCCTGCACTGCTGCCTGCGGCCCACCGTGCCAAGGCAAACCGCTTAAGGAGCAGGTGTGGTGGACCGGAGATACGAGCCAGATAAATATATCTCAATGCGAGCGACTGTGTGTCGTTAGCCGTGTGTTTGTCATCCATAAATTAGAACTCAAATGAATTCTTGGACATCGGCTTGACTTGATCGCATGCCACTTACAACAAGGCTTCGACTCCGCTTACAACACACAACAAAAATCCACCCGTGACCCCAGCAGGCACTGGAGCTGCTAACCACACAGCCAAGCATTTGTTTCTCTAATGAACAGTCAGAAATCCAGCACACATGTGCAAAGCTGTAACGGAGAAAGTTCAGGGCCGAAGATGCAGAAAATGAGCTACACGTCTGGAGCACAAGCTGCAAATTAAAGCCCATAAAAAAGGATTATTTTTTTCTCAACACAATACGTTCATATTAACAAGGAAACAGGATCCTTTGTGTGAAAACGTGTTACCGTTTCCTCTCTCTAATCAGACAGTGTGTAATGCATTTAGCGAACGCCAGCAATGGCTGGCTGTTTGGTGTTAGGAGGCAATGTTGTGGCCGTCTGTGTGGATGGAGATGTAAAGAGTAGGGCAGTGCTGGAAGATACTGTAGTAGTACCTGTAGGTTCATATCTAAAGGTTAATGCTTACAGCCTTACTATTTCTTTCCCAATATAAATGGCCATGTTTATACTTATGTATTCAGAAACTTTTAAAGCCTGCCAGGCAGCTGCTCACGAAACACCTACAGCAGAAGACAGCTTGGTTTATGTGTTTTGATACTTTTTGATCTCTGTATAATTCTAAGTAGTAGTTTCAGCTGTGCATATCCGTTTTGCTAAGCAACAGCATTAAACAGTCATAAAGAAGTCAACCAGCTGTTAGATAGCTAGGCTAGACTTGTCTTGATTTGTACAGGTAGAAACTTTACATTGTTTACCGTTCTAGTCAATTATTATTAGCTAGGAAATGTGCTGCTAGCATTTACACTACAAATACACTACAGTCACTAAAGGCCCAGCTCCCTTTTGGTCAGTTTAGAAAAAATAAACAGGACTACTTGACTGCTTTAGGGTTCTAGAGGTGGGCGATATGGAAACATATTACTGCTGCGCTCCCTTTCATTGGCTTCCTGTAGCTGCTCGCATTCAGTTTAAAGTTCTGATGCCTACAAAGCCAAGAATGGACCAGCTCCTCCTGACCGTATGGCAATGGTCAAAAGTCAAACCGCACCTCGAGCCCTTCGAATCTCTCAAGATCTATAGAAGACACGCAACAAGATGCTTCTCTGTCGAACTTCCACTGGCTGTCCGAACAGCGAACTCTCTCGTGGTCTTCAAACGCAGACTGAAGACCACCGTCTCTTTGTAAAGCACTTATAATCACCAATCTACTAAAGTACTGGTATAAACTGTAATTGCACTTTATCTTCTAGGAGCACTGGATAAGTATTGCACTGATACTGTATGTAGTCTTGTATTTGTTCTCTTCTCTGTAGGTGTTCCAGTCTTGCTAGGTATTGCATTGTCTTCTTTCTAGGTATCAGCACTGGCCCTGTGTTTATAGCAGTGTTTGAGTATAAGAGTAGTTTGGACTTAAACCTGTTTGTACTAGATAGATATACATACTCTGACCGAACACTAAGCACTTTTGTAAGTCACTCTGAATAAGAGTGTCATTCCGTAAATGTAAATATTATATCACTATAGTTCAAGGCATTTTGAGGATGCATGATATGCATTGTGATATTTAGTGTTTCTGATATTTAAGTTGAAACAGACAAAACAGAACTTGTATGGCCACATATAAAAGTACTTATAATAATAATAATAATAATAATAATAATAATAATAATAATAATAATAATAATAATAATAATAATAATAATAATAATAACAATAATAATAATAACAATAATAATAATAATAATAATAATACATCCACAGCTGCAGTGGTTTCTATTGAGTGCTTTACAAACAACACTACACAAATTCCAGTTAATAGTTCCAGGCCTAATTATACTCACAGTATTCTTTCAATACCGACTATATTTACCGCATGTTCTAAAAAAGCTTAATGTGTCATACTTTATCCTGATAACGATGAAATTCTTTCATATTGCCCACTGCTACTGCTGTGCACTGCACTTTTTTGATGCACCCAAAACCTAGCACTCTAAAAACAACGGTATCTAAGCCTGCATCTAGTGAGGATCACCTGCAACAGTAGCTTAGTGTTCTGAAATGTTCTTTCACTGGCTGTAAGAATGATATTTGACAGCTGAAGTAAATGTAACATTTCTATTGTGCAAAATAATAAAATCTGAGCTGAACAATATTCACATGAACCTACAGCGCACTGGTGCAAGCATGCAACGGCGTCTCTGAGCCCAAAATAGAATGTTTTCATATCTATTCACTCGTTTTCAACAGTCAGACACTGCTGAGATTCTTTAAGCATAACAAGTCATTCCCAATATCAGCAGAAGTTCAGTAGCTGTACAGTCTTGGCTTGCTGTGAGGATCAGGCTTTGAGACCATTGTCTGATACAGCTGACCAAGGGCAGCAACCCTGCAGGTGGTGTGAGAGGAAACAGAAGCACGGCAGGCTGGTATTCATGCTAGACTGAAAAAGCTTCTCTCAAAACATCTGCAGTTCTCTCTAATGTTCACTCTCACAATAAGGGACTAGATTAATATTGAGTGCTACTCTCCACACATTGGCAGATGAGACAAACCTTATTTTGGATGTTCTTTGCATATCAGTATAAACTCATACCATGTAGAATTTCAATTAATACACTGGTTGAACCAGTATGAGCCCATTTGATGGCATCACTGTTGTAGATATGTGGAAAACAGTACAAATACTCATTGTGAGTAGGTGTGTACTGTAGAATGGAAGCTGGACTGAAGTTGATGCCGGTGGGTTTGCTGAAGTCATGGCCCGGTTATGCTGGAAGGCTGCAGTAGATGAGTGTGCGATGGGGATACAAAGAAGGCAGGGTTGGGCTGGTGCCAGGGCGTTGAGTGTGAGGCTGCCGACGATGGCGGTGATTTATTGGTGGACAGGAGCCGCCGGCAAGGCATTCTTCCTCACGCAGGGCAGAATTCCCCAGCTCGTGCCATTGATAAGACATATGGATACACATCCCAACGTCCTGACCTTGAGCATTCCCAAGGAGCTTGCACAAGCACACAGACAGACAGAGGGAAGGGGAAAGCAGAGGTAGGGAAGAAAACAGGGAGCATTTGGGCTTTGCATTTGAGGAATCCATTTTTCATTTGTCTCCCACTCCCTCCTCCTTCAATTTTATATGTGAAGGTTTGCTGTACCGTCACTCTCTCCATTCGCACTCTTTCTTTTTTTTCTTTCCTCTTCAAGTTGTTCTGAGTTTTCCAGTACGCCCTCTCAAATTAACGGCATGATGTATGGGAAACCGTTAGGATCTAGACCAGAGAAGCCAAATACTATGGTGAGCTGAAAACTCAAGATATATGAGTGCACATAAACTATAGCTAATCCTTCACAGATTACCCTCCAAGAAAAAAGACTGTATATATATATATATATATATATATATATATATATATATATATATATATATATATATATATATATATATATATATGTATATTTATATATATATATATATAAAACGAGGCTGCACGCAATCCCGAAAATCAGGAGAGGAAATAAACCACAAGGACTCGTAGGCAACGGCTCACAAACACGTCTCAGCATGGACAGCTTGAGCTGGAGGCACTGACCTACCACCCACGAACAGCTGTTTGGCTGAGATCAGCTGTAAGAACACAGAGATTATACCTGTGGAAAGTGGTGCATGACAAGAGGATTCTAAAGTCATCTTCTAGCAAGAACAACAGCACAGCTATGTCATTCGTTAAAGGTGCCAAAAACCCTCTAGCAAGTGGAACTGTGGGAAACCATGGCTCTGTGGCTTTCTTGGTTTGTTTTTGTTTTTTTTGGAAGCTTTAACTTCCATAGAAAAGCAAGTATTTCCAAAACGTCAACATACTTTACTTTTAATGTAAGCCAACGCAACCAGAGATGTTTCCATGCTGTTTTGGAGCATGTCCACCTGTCAATTAACCATTTAAGGGTTTGTCTGATCTATATTGCTGGCCAAAAAACCAAAAAAATAAACAAACAAAAAAAAAAACATTGGTTGAAAATTTTCACATTGGTCCAAATATATTACAAAGAACAACCAACAAACCTATATTGCTGGCCACAAAACCAACAAACCTATATTGCTGGCCACAAAACAAAAAAACCCCAAAAAAAAAACAGTGGCTGATATTTTTTACATTGGTCGTGTCCAAATATATTACAAAGAAGAACCAACAAACCTATGTTGCTGGCCACAAAATCAACAGACCTATATAGCTACCAACAAACCTACATTACTGGCCACAAAAGAAAAAAAATAAATAAATAAAAAAAAACATTGGTTGAAAATTTTTACATTGGTCGTGTCCAAATATATTACAAAGAACAACCAATTTTCCTACAGAACATGTACCATAAAAATAAGTTTTGTTCACTGCAAAAGCAGAACAAGATGCTAAAATCTGTACAGAGATCATCGCGTCCGAGTCCTGCTGATGGTGAGCCTGAAATTTTTATCCTTATAGGATGGAAGTGCAGTCCTATCAGAGGATTAGGCTGCTTTTAATGGGATGTAATGATTATGGATGGAGCCGCGGGCCCAGAGCACAGAGGATCTGTCTGATCTGATCTGAGCCTGAGAGAATGTCTTTGGAAACAGTGCACAGCGAGTGTTTCAGCAGACCTGCTGTTTACTCAGGCGTTGCGTGCATCTGTTGCGCTTGCCTGACATCACTTGACTGTAGCTCTTGGGTACATGCGTTGAGCCCTCGGTAAGGAGAAGAGGCTCATGAGGAGCAGAGTCCATTACATGCTGTTTAAAGTCTAATCTTGCTACAGTCTGGCTGCTCTCTCACACGCTTTGAGCCTCATTGACTTCATGCTTAATCCTTCGCGCTCACATGCTCCTTAAGATCTCCAGGCCAGGGTTTCACGGCCTCTGACTGCTCAGACCTTCTCAGAGGGATCATGTTAGCTTCTCACTGCCTCACCACCCAGACACTGCACACTAATCCACCTCGACCCCCTTAAAGCAGCCACATCAGCGCTGTCGGGGCAGCCTGGGAGCACGGCGTTGATTAACACAATATTTCACAATGCTGAGAGGGAGGCTGGGCTGTGAGAGATAACGAAATCTGCAGTCAAAAGACTAGATGAATGAAATAAGGGAGGACAATCTTAAATAAAAAGAAAAAATAACCCTAATCCAAGTTTGCACTAACCAGATAATGCCAGTTTCTTACAAAAAGGCATCTGAAAACGGGACTCTCTCACTATTTTATGATGCACCAGTGAACTGGAAATCATTACAGGAATCTCTAGAGCTCCACTTGCTCCACTTTTAGTCTCCAACCACCTTCACTCAGCCTGTAACTGCTTTTTTATTTGATTTTACTTTTAAATATGAATTTGTATGTTTTTATTACTGTTTTACACTTATTATTCCTTCTGTTTATTTTGGAAACTTTAACTATCTAGTTACTTTATTTTCTTCAATATTTACTCATTTTCCCCATATGATCCCTGTTATTTATTTAATTTTGAATTTGATCTATTTTTGTTATATTATATGTTATATTTGCATTTAACATTATGCTCCATCCTTGACTTCTGTACTGGCTCGGCTACACTGTAAATGTGTCTCCCTCACATACTCAGAGTTTAAACTAAGGTTGATTAATTATTACTGAATTAGAACATAACAAATAACAGTTAATACTGCATACGGTTACAAACATCAGAACTTAGGGTGTGTCTCAAAAGCTAGTAGACTGTCTAGGTAGGCAGCTGTTTAAGTAGACAACGTTCTCTCCTCATTAAAGAGATTACTGAGACGCTCTAGTTAGAGAGAGACTGCCTCACTGCTTGTTCCTGCCCACTGCAGCTGGTTGCCAAGCTACCGGCCGGCATCCAAAACAGTACGCAAGCATAAATGCTAATGTCTGGAGTATAAAACTGCTAAATGTTGACCGACTCGTTACAGAGTTGATAATAAAATACTGTTTTGTGTGATTATATGACCAGAAACACATTAAAACTCCAGAGAAAATCAAAATAACTCACATTTAAAACCACTTCACTGCTCCTAGATTAGCCTGTGTTGCATCATGGGATTGTCTTAGCGGCTGAGGAAGAGTTCGAGGCTTCCTTAAAATCAGGTCTAAATAAGGTTCCTCAGTAGACAGAATGTTTAAGGTATGTAAGAATTGGGACAGTCTAATAGTCGGGAGCGCATACTGTGACGTAAAATGCTGCCCATGTAGGAGCTTAATAGGTTTTGAGACACACCCTCAGTCTTTATTTCCCTGTACTGCACTGTCTCAGAGCACGTACACTGCAGATTACAGCTGTTTTACTGGTTTAGAGCTATGCTGAGGTGCATCACTTATTAATCTGAAAGAGTGTAAACACTGTAAGATTGACTAATACATCTGGCTATGCAATCCAAAGTGATAAACGGGGCAACTAGTTGCCCACCTGCCCTCTGAATGGAGATTTTGTGCCTGATCATTCATGCTTCTGTCCAAGCATGGTAACTCCAACAATCTATACGTTTAGATCTATTATGCTCAGTGTTAATAATTTAAAGTTTTTGGTTCTTCTACACCAGAGGCATCTGGCCATTCACACTTGGGGGTGTACTCACTTTTGTTGCCAGCAGTTTACACATTGATGGCTGTGTTGAGTTATTTTGAGGGCACAGCAGCTTTACACTGTTCTACAAGCTGTACACTGACTACTTTACACTGTTCTACAAGCTGTACACTGACTACTATACACTGTTCTACAAGCTGTACACTGACTACTTTACACTGTTCTACAAGCTGTACACTGACTACCTTACACTGTTCTACAAGCTGTACACTGACTACTATACACTGTTCTACAAGCTGTACACTGACTACTGTACACTGTTCTACAAGCTGTACGCTGACTACTGTACACTGTTCTACAAGCTGTACACTGACTACTGTACACTGTTCTACAAGCTGTACACTGTTCTACAAGCTGTACACTGACTACTGTACACTGTTCTACAAGCTGTACGCTGACTACTTTACACTGTTCTACAAGCTGTACACTGACTACCTTACACTGTTCTACAAGCTGTACACTGACTACTTTACACTGTTCTACAAGCTGTACACTGACTACCTTACACTGTTCTACAAGCTGTACACTGACTACTTTACACTGTTCTACAAGCTGTACACTGACTACCTTACACTGTTCTACAAGCTGTACACTGACTACTATACACTGTTCTACAAGCTGTACACTGACTACTTTACACTGTTCTACAAGCTGTACACTGACTACCTTACACTGTTCTACAAACAGTACACTGACTACTTTACACTGTTATAAAAGCTGTACACTAACTACTTTACACTGTTATAAAAGCTGTACACTGACTACTTTACACTGTTATAAAAGCTGTACACTCACTACTTTACACTGTTCTACAAGCTGTACACTGACTACTTTACACTGTTCTACAAACTGTACACTGACTACTTTACACTGTTATAAAAGCTGTACACTGACTACTTTACACTGTTATAAAAACTGTACACTGACTACTTTACACTGTTATAAAAGCTGTACACTCACTACTTTACACTGTTATAAAAACTGTACACTGACTACTTTACACTGTTATAAAAGCTGTACACTCACTACTTTACACTGTTATAAAAGCTGTACACTCACTACTTTACACTGTTATAAAAGCTGTACACTGACTACCTTACACTGTTCTACAAACAGTACACTGACTACTTTACACTGTTATAAAAGCTGTACACTGACTACTTTACACTGTTATAAAAGCTGTACACACACTACTTTACACTGTTATAAAAGCTGTACACTCACTACTTTACACTGTTATAAAAGCTGTACACTGACTACTTTACACTGTTATAAAAGCTGTACACTGACTACTTTACACTGTTATAAAAGCTGTACACTGACTACCTTACACTGTTATAAAAGCTGTACACTCACTACTTTACACTGTTATAAAAGCTGTACCCTCACTACTTTACACTGTTATAAAAGCTGTACCCTCACTACTTTACACTGTTATAAAAGCTGTACACTCACTACTTTACACTGTTATAAAAGCTGTACACTGACTACTTTACACTGTTATAAAAGCTGTACACTCACTACTTTACACTGTTATAAAAGCTGTACACTCCCTACTTTACACTGTTATAAAAGCTGTACACTCACTACTTTACACAGTTATAAAAGCTGTACACTCACTACTTTACACTGTTATAAAAGCTGTACACTCACTACTTTACACTGTTATAAAAGCTGTACACTGACTACTTTACACTGTATTAGTGTCATATCTTCAGTGTCGTCCTATGAAAACATATAATAACATGTTTTCAAAAAATGTGAAGTATGTACTCGCTTTTGTGAGATACTGTACATGCTTTAATTTTCCCAAAACATAATATTATTATATTTCCAAATAATATTATCCTCTCATACTGCATCTGTATTCACTCTATGTCTGACACTAATGGGAACCTGAAATGCATAATAGCTCACCTTTAACATGAAGTCTGTTGCGCTTATGAGGTTTTTTGTTTTTTTGAGAATAGACGGCTGCATGAGCTTCACTCTATTTTTAGAAAGTCTCGGATTCTCACTTTCCGCACAAGAGTGCAACAGCGCTGGAGACGACAGCCGTAAAATACACAACAAATGCCTCCATCCGAACATCTGAGGAACTCCTTCATTAAGACTCATTACCCATTCAACAAGCACCTCTCATCAGGCCCTCTGAAATTTCCGCCACTCCCAAAAACAAATGTGGGATGAAAGGTAAACATTTGCACAAAAGCAGACAACTGATCTCTACGACACGGCCCCCCTTTGCTGCGAGCTGTGATTTGTGAGAGCGAGAGAGAGAGAGAACAAAAGAATAGGAACGAGCGAGAAATCCTAGCCACATCAGACAAGAGTGGAGAACAATAAGATCTTACCACATCGCATCTGGACCACGGGAGACTGAGAGGGGGGCATTTAGACTGTGTTAAATGGAGAGGAAACGTGCGGATGGGGCAGTGTGCTGGTGTTCTCATCACCCCTGCCTCTTCATTTGTCCTGCGAGCCCTCTGCTGCAGAGTGACCCTGACTTTAACTGCTGCACGCAGCCTACACCACAAGCTTTCTTACACAACGGCACCGACACAGCTTGGGACTTCCTCCATACGGACAACTAAAACAGCAAGGAAGTCATTTTAAAAGCTGTCCAACCTACTTGTGCATTATTGAACACTGACGTTATGATGGTCTACACATGGTCGGAGATCAGCCTTCAGTTCATTCAGTCCATTAGGTTCAAGAAATTTGCTTTTCAGTATCAGGAGAAAACATATTTTACATAAATTACACAGAAGCCCAGCAACTACATGTAAAATCAGATGTTTCAGTATTTACAGCGTCCACTCTTCACCTTTATTACAGCTTCCTTTCACTACCTCTCTAACCTCTCTTATCTGAACTGGTTTTAATTGGTCTGATTTTAGCTGTACTCACTGTACTGCTGTTTACATACAATACTGTTTACATTCACTACTCACACAAAAACATTATTGTTTACATTTGTTACTTGCAACAAATGTAAATTTTCATACCTGCACATAAAAGCACACAACTTTTATTTTTTATTTTTTAACTATATAAAAATAATTTTATTTACTTCAACTTATATTATTTTACTTTGTATATTTTGTATATATTTTTGTTATTTCTTTTTTTGTTATCTTTATCTATTGGTGAATGAAGAAACAGCAAAGTAAGAATTTCACTGTACAGTGTAACTGTCTGTTCTGCTGTGTACATAACAATAAAACTCTTGAATCTTGAGACGCACTTTCAGTTTCACACCGAAATCTACAAACAACCCCTCGAACAATCTTAAGAAGCTGGTTTAGCATTGTTCGCTTAGAATTTAGAAATTACAACTACTCGCCACTTGTGTTTGAACAATTTGACCTCCACATTTAACCTGTCCATGCAGTGAAACACCCACGTATACACACACTACAGGGCAGTGAGCACACTTGCCTGAAGCAGTGGGCAGCCCTATCCACAGTGCCAAGGTAGCAGTTGGGTGGTTAGGTGTCTCACTCAAGGGCACTTCAGTAAGATTGAACCAGCGACCTTCTGAACACAAGGCTAGCTCCCTAACCTACAACCCACGACTGCTTCTCACCAACCAAACAACTCCAAACACAGTCAGAGATGCTGAGGTTCTGAGAGGTTTTGAAAAAGGTTTTGAATGCTTTACTTGTGATTATACTGGATATTTATCAGCTATTGAAATACAATAAAAATGTATATAATGCAACAGCTTTAACATAATTGTTATGAAAACTTTATGTGAACAGCTTTATGTTCACTAAAGGCTTATGGTGATGAGAAAAGTAGGGTTTTTTGCCTAAAATCTACTTCTAACTACTGTTGAAAGTATATTTTGCGTTGTTTTAAACAGTTTTCATTACTGACATCACAACAAGTTGACAGAATACATGGTATTATACCGAAAGCCAGAGGTTTCACAGACGAGGGGCTCAAAATAAACCTGGATAGACTTTAATATGCTATTAACCCACACAGAGAATGCTTATTTGTAATACTATTCTTTGAAAATTGTGGTGTACACCAAAGTTTTGACTGGAAGACCAAATCATTAGATGAATTCGTAGACTTCAAATTCATGGCAGTTCATGCTGCGCCAACATGCCTACGCAAATCAGATAATGAGAATTCTGAAAACCATAAATCTGACTTTTTGGTCAAAATGGCAGGAGAGCCAGCCCAAAGAGCCTGCGCCTATATATATGTCTGAGATTAAACCGGCCTGCGGTCGGAAGTTCAGCTGGGATATTAAATAATAAGTACACCACTCGAATCCTGTGCGTCTGTCGTTCATTTTGTGCCCCCTTCCCTTTTTTAATGATTCGTCCAGTTGCGTTTCTCCTGCCAGGCTGCAGTTTCGTCAGTGGGCTAGCTGCGTTCGCCCCTGCTGCAACAGCACTGTTCTCGTTACCAAAACAGAGAGACCACTTGGACCCCCGTTATACCCCATAAGCCTCCTCCCTACGCATACAGGCATCAGAACGACATTCAGGGTCGTATTTTCTCTCGGCAGTGACGTGATATTTTGTAACCGTGCGGTTTAGTGTGAGGGGCCGGAGGAGATACACAGCGTTCCCTGTCCTAATGGAGCTGACCTCAAGGTTTTTTTTATACAGCCATTTGGACAAGGTTATGGGGGCCCACAGTATTTTATACGGGGGGGCTGGAAACAGGCTTTTATGGCTGAATCTGAATGCAGCATTGAGAAAGACAGAGTCTCACTCCACTGTCAGAGAGGCCATTCTTTATCTTCTTTTAATGCTGCACCTCCTGTGGGAACGCAACCGTGAGACTGTCCCCGAGGAAACTGCCGACACGCGGCATCGCTTGGTCAACCATTGGAAATTGCTGGGAAATGTCCTTGAAATGCCAGTTCTGACTCATTTTCCATGATTCCATTATTCTAAAACTTGTTTGATATTCCCTCCACAGAAAAGCAGTGGGCGTACGGAGTTAACATCCAGCACATCAAAAGAGGGGCTCAGCAAAAAAGAAACATCAAACTCCTCTTCTACATTCAGCATCGCAGCAGGCTTATGGAAATCCATACCATTCCCAGAATACCATTAAATAACAGCATGCCGTATATACACACAGGATAATTTCCTTATACCATGAGAGTGGTTATGTAACTCCCTGCTACTCATAACAGCCTCTCTGTACTTCATAAACGCATGCCGAGCTCATGTCTAACGATAAATTCCATTTCTTGTGTGTGGCATACGCAAACAAACTGCCGTGTAGTAGATGAGGTGGAATGATGTTAATGTTTCCAGTAGGAACCTGTGTAAGTTCTTTAGGCAGGCAGACGAGACTTCAGCTCCAGAGTTCAAAACCTGCCAGGTGGAGCCACGTCAATGACGTCCAAAGAAAGAGAAAAAAAAGAGCATGTATGCTGGGACACCACCTCCCTTTACGTCTAGACCACCATCCTGTTTCTAGAGCAGGGACATGTTGGCACATACAAATACACACACACATTTTATATATATCGTATCGTGGTACAATGGTCACGATTCAATATCTCAGATTTATTGCGATCTTATTATTAAAACACAGTGCTATATAAACAGGTTTGTCAATGCTTACAATAGCATTGCACCCTTGTGCTGCTTGTTAATGTTGGAGTGGAGCTGAAAATGGATTACAACACTGCCGTCTAGTGGTCAGAGATTTAAACATAAGGAATCAATACAGTATCGGTACAGTATCACCAAACATTTGTTATTTCCTTACACCCTTATGTGTGTATGTGTGTGTGTGTGTGTGTGTGTGTGTGTGTGTGTGTGTGTATATATATATATATATATATATATATATATATATATATATATATATGAAAAAAAATCTAAAAACAAATAGCAAACAGTGCAAACACAGCTAAACAATCCATATATTAAGATATTTAAGATATTCTACATTCATGTAAGCATAAAACAGTCCCATACAAGAAACTTCTCAAACAGTTCAACACTGTTTGCCCTGCAAACCACTGACATGTTGTACAGAGTACATTACCATTACTTTTGCCAGCAATGTGTAAGCATTTTATGGCAGTAGCTGAGCCCAAAAGAATGTGGCCACAATCTCCAACAGTAATCATATGCATGTTTTGTGATTGGATGATTGGATTGGATGTGCTGTCCTACTTGTTATCAGTGAAAGCACTCAGTTTAAGGTGTGATGATCTACTTTAGGGGTTGAATCGAACCATGTTCAAAATTCATGTTTTAAATGGCAGCTAACAGATGAATCTCACATGAAGAAGTCAAATCAATTCATATCAATCAGTAAGTAAAGAACTGCTGAACTACAACTATAGTCTGTTTAATTACTGCCCTTAAAATAACCATCTGCCACACAATTTTCATATCGGTCAGGTCCTAATACAGTGTGGGTTTGAGGACCTCCTGAAAGGCTCGGTCTTATGACAACACTCTAGACTGCTACTTGCTGTATCTTCTGTAAGGAAGCAACTTCTTTACTAAGGTATGAGTACTGATAGACTCAAGAGAGAGGCTGAGAGCAATGAGAACGTGTCAGAGAGGAGCCTGGGAAAACAGAAAGCACTGACAGGGGTGAGGGAGAGAGAGAGAGAGAGAAGGAGGGAGAAGTGCTTGGATTCCACTGAAGTGGTCTGTGTCATGGGGTACATCTCTGTAGACTTCCTGCAGAGAGGGAGGAAGATACCTTCGTAAAGTGGCACTCAGAAAGCCATTCAGCTTCCCAAGAGCTTACTGCCTCTCCAGAACACTAGTCCTAACTACTGCAGGCCTGCTTTGTAGGATAAGGAGAATACTTCAGCATATTATTAAACAGGAAATCAGAAAAAAAACAAATATCTATTGATAAAATTTGTTTCTTTCCTGATATATACAAAGAACGCAAACAAAACTTCAAATAGTTAAAATGAATTATCAGTTATTGTCATCCTTATCAGCATAACGTTGACTCTGAGATATAAACATTAAGCTGGACCTTTGCTGGGCCTGTTTGTGATGTTAATACATAAGAACGGATTTTAGATTTTACATAATGCAATCTAGAGTAAACCAATTTCCAAAGGCTTATGGGCTAATAGATATTTCTCGTACATCTATGGTCATCAGATTCTGCTGGAGTTTGGTAAATATTATAGTATTTGAGTAGTAGTAACAGCTAAGTACATGAGGAGCAGGTAAGAAGTTGTGGAGCCTCAGCTGGATTTAATGACAAGGCTCTAGGAATGCCACAGTGCAGGACACAGTAGTCTGGTATCACCGCTAAGCCAAAGGTAACTTTCTAGAGAACATTGTGGTGCTTTTCTAGAAAACTTTGCAGTTATACAACTGTGAGCCTTGCCCACAGTTGTAAAACTAGTAGCCTTTCTCCACCTTAGATACCCTACGACCACCTGTGTCCTCGCTCGCCAGGGGAGCCTTAAGATAGCGGATGAATCAAAGGATCAAAATATTATTGCAAAGCCAAAGGCTACTCCTAAGAGACCTCCCATGTTTCACAAATGTTACTCAAGTATCTTCGCTGTCCAAAGAAAAACAAGTATTTACAAAATAGCAACTTCACAGTAGAGACCAAAATCCTTCTTAGCTTTCAATGTAAATCAATGTAAACAGGGTTTAATCCAAGTGATTTTGGGATATTTTAATTGGATATAAAGAGCTGCTGTCGTGTTTAAATGATATGGAAGAATAAAAACAGACAAAAATGAAGATGCTTTTCTTTGTATAACGACAATATGATAAATAAACTGGACCTCAGGCTGTAACCGACCACACAGCAGTTACAGCAATTTAGCTGTTTGTGCCTTGTGTTATCAGCACTTATACTGAAATACTGTTTTAGCATGCTTTAAAATGCATTCAAAATGCACTGATAATTTGACAATATCTTGACAATGTTAACACTTACCTGGAATTGTGACTGGTCAAAATGCTCACAACACAGTAAAAATAAATTAATTAATTTTAAAACATACCACTGTGATCCTCTTTAGATGACAATGCATTTTACAGTCTTCTGCAATATCAACAGCCCCTGTTCACCAACTGTTTTCTTCCTAAAATCCATTAAAGCAGTTTTCAAGAAGCTTTTGCTGTTCACCACGGCTTTCTGATCTGGAATTTGTTCTCAGGTAAGAACGGAATCTACACCCACTCAAGAGCATAAAAGTGCAAACAAGTCTTATGATCTTCCTCAAAAACGAATATTGAGAAATATTGGTCAATGAGGCCAAACACTGGAAATCCACCAGTATCATCAGAACCAATATCAAAGCATATACCGTACAGGCTTAATAAATACTTTGTACTACTTTCCTTAAACTCGTCCTTCCAGCAAGTAGTTTTAATTCTAACTTCAGAAGCCCAATCCCATAAAAAGTCGAGAGAAAGATGGACATTCCAAGTAAACAGACTCTTACTTCATCTCCAGGACCTCCTCCAGGTGCTTCCTGCGCTCTGCTCTCAGTGTGGTCAGGTGGGCCTCTTTCTCAGCCAGGGACTGCTGAGTAGACGAAAGCTTGGCCTTCATAGACTCCAGCTCTTGCTTCACCTTCTCCATCGCTGCTAGCAGCTCCTCCATCTGTCCACATACACATTTGCACACAAAGAGATACAGAAATATTTAAGACAAAGTCAAAAACACAGAAAAGTGACACTAAGACTTAGATGATGTGTTCAGCACAGGAGGAGAAGAGACAGGAGTTCAGGAAGGATGAAAGAAAAGATAGAGTAGAAACAACAGATTGAGACAGAGAGGCATAGAGAAACAAAGAGAGCCAGAGCCAAAGAAGTCCATGCGAGGGCTGCTGAGATGCTGAAGGCTATGCATGAAAACAAGAACGCAGCAAGCACAGTTAAGTGCACAAGTCAGAGACCCTCTTTCATTCATTCCTCTTTTATATCCTGTCAAAGTGGCATCAGAAAACACTCGTTTTTCAGGAGACCGTTTTGGAGATTACATAAAATATACTTTAGATAGAAAAAAATCTAAAAAATGATTTAGAAATACTGTTAAAATGTGACTTTGCATAACCACACAAGGCCTGCTAGAGCAGTACTCACAGCTTTCATGTTCAAAAGATTTAGATCTGTACCAACAGTTCTGTGTATTAAATGTGAGAAGCCAATGCTATTCTCCTGAAAGCCCTTACTGAGACCATAAACTGACCCAGAAAAGAGCTGTGGCATATACAACAGAGACGCTGCTGGTGTTCTCATAGCAATGGACTGACCACACCAGAGTCCAGAGCTGACATCAATGTGCTTGGGATTAGAAGCAGAAACTTCTAAGACTGAACTTTGGAGGTGTGGCTGTAGAATGCTATGAGAAACTGAACATGAGCCTCCAAAAAGGAATGTGAGCTGTAATAAAGGTAAAGAGTGGACACAAAAAAAGAAAGGAGATAGTATATTCAGTTGTATATAAACTTAACAAGTTCACCTCCTTGTTTCTATACTTACTGTCCATTCTATCAGCTATACTTCTATCATACAAGAGCTACAAATACAGACTGTAGATCAGTGTTGGGGGGCCGCCTTCCAAAGAAGAGGACCTGCGTCTATGACTGAAGCTCTAAATTTAAAACCTCCGTATGTCTGCTCTTACCATTCTGTGGAGGAGAACCAGCACCAGAGCTTCCTTATCCAGAGAAATGTCTCGCTTATGAAGCTCCAAGGAAGCAGACGTGTCGGTGCTGGTGAGTCTATCAGTTAAGTAACTGTTTTCTGATCAGTGTCCACCGCGCTAGGCTATCTGGACTGTAACTAACACCCACGCAGAGGGGCTCCGGCAGCTGCTGGACTGGGGTTTAACCGGCTTTCAGAAATATAAACTCACCGTCTGTGTGTAGGAGGACACGCCCACCTTCCCACTGTGCAGGTACTGATACGCTTCAGTACTTTTATAGTTTTTCATTGCTGAACCGTCTACACCTTCCGAGAGTACAAAATAATTAAAAACGTCGCCGTAGGTAACCTCAGACCACCTTCTCATATAATATACCCACTGTGTTATTAACCTCGGATGAGACAGTGTTGTCCCATTCTAACTTCTTATTGTCTCTCTGGTCTCCTCCCATGTAACTGTATTCATTTTAGTTAGCTGAGAGGAAGTTCTAACAAAAAGGCAGAAGAATCACATGCTTGAAAGTGGGTGTGGCCAAATACAGTGAATACTTAGTTACTGTCTTCTTTAACGGTGCCCACAGGACCACCACAGAGCAGGTATTACGTGGGTGGAGGATCATTATCAGCACTGCAGTGATGCTGACGTGTTTGGTACGAGTGGATCAGATACGGCAGAGCTGCTGGAGTTTTTAAACACTGTGCTTATTGTCCATCCACTCTATTAGACACTCCTACCTTGCTGGTCCTGCTGCACAGTTTGTGCTGGTCATTCTCCAGACCATCAGCGACCACCGGATGCTGCCCAGATATTGCTGGTTGGTGGACTATTCTCAGTCCAGCAGTGAGTCCTTGTATACTGAGGTGTTTAAAAGCTTTGTGTGTCTGATCCACTCCCACCAGTACAACGCACACTAACAACACCATCACATCAGCCTCACTGCAGTGCTGAGAATGATCCACCACCCAAATAATACCTGCTCTGAGGTGGTCCAGAGTTTAGTTCCAGCAGAAGCTGAATGAAACCATACACTTTGAACAGGCTAAAATCTACATGACTCAGCAGAGTTTATAATTTATTGGACCCTCCAGTAACTTTGCTAGTGCTACATTTTCATAAAAGGTAGATGATCTTTCTCTCTCTCTCTCTGTCTTTTTCTTCTGCGGTCTCTCCATTTCCACACTTTGTATACAACCCACAGTTGGAGGAGAGAGAATAAGAAGGATAAATCAAACAGAAATGGCAGGTTTATGCATTCCGTGGAAGGATAGGTTTAGCGTTTTGGCTCTGGACAGTTCTCACGCACTTCTGAACTGCTGCGGTTCACATGAGCCTGTTTTTTAAAAAAAATTCTATGCTTGAAAGAAACAGCCTGACCTGCACACGGAGGCCTGAACAACCACTCTCTCACTTTGTTTTGTCTGACATTAACCTCAATGAGACCATACATTGTTCTTCGGTTTATTTCTATGAGCAATGTAGAATATTTAAGAACCTTTTCACAGCATTATTTATATTACCTGGATAAGAAAGTCCCTTCTGTTTTCTGGATATAATAGCTACTGGTTGCTTTTATTGTAATGATGTAATATGTGAAAATATCGGTGAGATATTTATCTTCAGTTACATCATATTTTCATAATAAGCTTTTCTGAGCATGTTGTGGAAACTGTCAGTAAGTTTTATTATAAAGGGTGCATAATTAGGCCAGCTTAATTAGACTGGTTTGCAAAATACTGAATGAAATGACAGTGTTCCCTTTTTTTAACCTTTTATTATCTGCTAAAACGTATCAAACTTCAAAAAATGACAGAATTTAATAGGAACAGAAGTCCTGTGTTAACAAATTTGTCATCCATTATCCATATCTCTATGCTGAAATAGCTTGGACTAATCTTTTTCATTGAAAGTTACTGTATTTGAAAGTATTGTAGCACTACATTATGTATCATACATCATATCTTCAAAATATCTTTGGATTTTATTGGACGTCTAGTCTGATTACCATAACTGTAAGACCTGCTGGACCACCAAAACTGTCTCCATCAGATTAACAGCACTTAAAGCTTTAAATTTGAGAAAGAAGAGAACATCTATCGGCTTCAGATCTGAAAAGATCCACAAGTGTTTCTGTCAATCCTTACACTGTGAGAAGATAACTCAATGGACTGAACACCCCAGAGTTCAGACCTTAGCATCACTGTATGTGTTTTGGTTACCTGGAGAGAGACAAGCAGAAAATGCAATTTCTAAGACTGAACTTTGGAGGTGTGGCTCACTGAGAAACTGAAAGTGAGGTCAAGTAAACACACTGAACACTGTGACTACATTAATCATATATTTATACTTAGTGTTGCACTGATACTGATACTGTATCGGTATCAGCGCCGATACTGGCACTTACACACAGTATCGGCCAATACCATGAAGCTTATTGACTAAATGGCTGCACATGTTTCTGCATTGTGGCAATTTTTATTTTTTCATAGCTCTGAAACTTTTTAATGTGCAGTTACTCAACCAGTAAATAGTGTTATTTTAATGTTATTATATCTTATTCAGGATAAGTAATAAAAAATACAACATATAAAAAGTGGAACACTATAAATATCGGGATTTATAGCCATTTATCGAGTATTTAAGTCAGAGTTGGTATCGGTATCGGTACTCTGTATCGGCAGATACCTGAAAAGCTGGTCTCGGTATTGGTATCGGTAAGGAAAAAGTGGTATCGGTGCATCGCTATTTATATTAATATTATATTTAAGATGAAGATACATTTTCTGCTAAGTATGTTTCTGCTGAATGACTTGCTGGTTGATTTGAGTGAGAAGAAAGGGTGGTCCCTAGTACTGTAAGTGATGTATAAACATACAACTCAGATTCAAGGACACGGTCATGACTGAGCAGCACACAAACATGACTTTGGCCAGTGTTTAGTCTGGGTTAGTCTCTGGAGAGAGGAAAAAAAAGGCTGGATCAATCTAAAACTCAAGGCATCGAGTCAGCTGATCTGTGCAAGTAACCCTGACCCACATTTAGGTTACCGAGTTCCACTGCCTCCAAGTACAGCCCCCTAGTGACTGGAGGGTGCACAGCATTTAAAAATAAATAAATAAATAAAAGCACACAATCCCAGCAGGCTTGGCTGCTCCCATAACTCATCAGCCTAATGTACTTCCCTGCGACCGAGGACGAAAACCCACATGCAGAGCTACTGAAGCAGCCGCAGCAAAGCTTACAGCTGTCTGTCCTTCACTCAGCACTCAGCAATAGAGGCCAGGTAGAAGAGTTTGATGTCTAAAGTCTAAGATCACAGAAATGGGCGACTGGAAAGGCTCATATTAAAGCCATGGCAATAAATTCTGAGAGACGCACCAGTCCAAAACACACACAGGGCGAAGGGGCAACTCTAACTGAACCAGAGCTACGGATATTGCTCCATTTCTTTCTTCAGAGGAGAAAGTCTTTTACCTCGGAGCAGAGCAGAGGTCACATCTTTTAAGAATAAAGCTGTGCCGAAACGTCTTCCTTAGCACACATAAAGGGGGTGATATTTTCCGCAGATTTGGAGGAAAAGAAATATGTGGATGCCACCGGGGAGGCCGTTCACAGTGCTTGCTTCTACCTCTCTGGAGGAAGAGAGAAGAGAGAGGAGAGGGTCGCTCCTTTGGGTTTCCCAAAAGCATGGGGAAACGTTTAAACATCGTCAGCATCGGTTTCATGGGCTACAGGCGCCCTGTGGTGAGAGGGAGATGTATGAGCTGCCAATCAAAACGGAATGCCCGACGAGGGGTGTGAGGAGAGGAACAAGGGCTGCACTGCTAGAACTGCAGCGCTCTCTAACTCGGCTTAAAAGAAAACACCAATGAACTGAAACAGGCTTTCATACGCTCTAAGGCATATGCACACACGCGGCAGCCGGCAGAACGGCTAGTTAATGAATCCATGATGTGCGGCGGCAGATATGGTGTCACCGCGCCTGCAGGGCAGATATGGTAACCGAAGCCATCTTCGGTGACCAGGCCTTAGCCGGAACGAATGCATGTGAGCTTAGATCTGCGCTGTGGTCACTTTTTACTGTAAGCTAACTTAAGCGCTGCCTGGAACTTGATTCACACGAGCCATAAAGATAAGTCATTCGTTAAGAGATCAGACCTTATATTGGATATGTCTGTTACTCATGCGTCAGATGTTTGACAGTCTGCCATATTCACAATCAAATACACACATCACAATGTGAGGAAAAGGGGAAAAAAGGATGAAATACTCAAACAGATCGAAACGTAGGATTGGGTTTTATGCGTTGGATGTAGAAACTGTTTGGAAGAGTGAGGACATGCTCAGGACATGCTCTGAAGACAACATCAACTGATATATGAAGAGACTTCAGTCATGCACTGAAATAGGTTGATTGTTTTTGCTGGTCTACCCAGTGGGCCAGTCTATGAGAGTCAATATCTCCTACTAAGTCACTGACTGATAATCATTGTTGGAACATGCATGAACAAGGACCGTCCAAGAGAAGCAGAAGGTGATCAGATCAGTTTTTTTTTTCCATTACATTCTGCCCCAAATACCCTCCCAGCCCCATGACGGAGGAAAGAAGAAACACATTCATTGAAACACACTGTGAAAAACCAAGAGCTTCTGTTTGAGCTTGAATGGATTTAAGTTGTAATTCTTCTTTTCTCTTTTAGCCTCAGCACTTATATTTTACTGTTTCAGGTGAGGATACAACCACCAAGCACTAATGCATAACCAATGCTTGGAAGACAAGCGACAGGACGCTTCTCTGTCCTGGCACCCAGGTGGTGGAGCGAACTTCCACTGGCCGAACAGCGAACTCTCTCGCGGTCTTCAAACGCAGGCTGAAGACCCATCTCTTTGTGAAGAACTTATAATCACTGATATACTAAAGCATTGGTATAAACCATAATTGCACTTGATCTTCTAGGAACACTGAATAAGTATTGCACTTATTCTGTATGTAGTTTTGTATTGATACTCTTCTCTGTAGGTGTTCCAGTCTTGCTAGGTGTTGCTTGCTTATATTGTTGTCTTCTTCTTTCTAGGTATCAGCACTGGCACTTGTTTATAGCAGTGTTTTAGCTCAAGAGTAGTTTGGACTTAAACCTGTTTGTACTAGATAAGAGATACATACTCTGACCAAAACACTAAGAACTTTTGTAAGTCTCTCTGAATAAGAGCGCCTGCTAAATGCCATAAATGTAAATGTAAATAACCAATGCATCTGTAGGTATAGGGGAATATTCCAGTTTATCACTTTGTTAAGAGTTGATATTAGCTAGTTCAGGAGCTGTAAAGCTAGAACGAGCTATAATCAGCATGTATGCCAGCACTAGAGAAAACGTGGCTTATAAAAAGACCATGTACATCTTGCTTGGCTTTAGATAACTAGAGCATGTAAGTAGAAACCATTGCCAGGTCTGATATGTTACTATACTAATAATAGTGTTAATTAACATTATAATTTAGATGCAGTTGGAAATCCTCATGGATTCATTCGTAACACAGAAGTAGAGGGACTGTCAGAATAATGAAACAAATTATAAACGAATCCATGAAGAACATAGATCTTTCTGCTACTGCTTCTTTACTCGTACAGCATGACAGTTGCATACAACAGTGCCCTAAACGCAAGCGCTGTAATAATACGAGTCCCATATGGTTGTGCCTTATGTTAACTGAGAAGTAGTTCTTATGTTTTTTCCAGAAAGATGTGACCACAGCCTGGTTTTCTATTGATTTACGAAATTAAATTGTAGTTTCGCAATTTGGCAGAGCAAAATTGATCGCTACCGGCAGTAAATTCCTTTTCATGTTCCAGCAGTCTTTCCCGCTTAAGTGAATTGACTTTTTTTCCCAGGCATTTATTATTCAGGTTAGGACTAACCCTGCATTTACATCAGCAGAAGCTTTTTGCCTCTTGCTACCCAAAACTGCTGGTCACTAATGCCCACCCGTCCTGCCGAATACTGTAAAAGACTGACCACCAGGGCCCCCCCCGTCACCAACCAGCTCTATTCTCCATTCGTGCCATTTGCTGCATCCGTGACTGCATCTCTGTATCATCTACCTGATGTAGCACCTGTACATCTTCTAAAGCTTTTACCTTCAGACTCAGTTTTAGTTTAATAAACTGTAAATACTGTTCCACCAGAGGAGGATGGTTCTCCCCCTGTGAGTCTGGTTCCTCCCAAGGTTTCTTCCTCCAGTTTCGAGGGAGTTGTTGTTGCCACCGTCGCCTCTGGCTCACTCACAGTGGATAAGTGTTGAGATTTCATGTTTTTTTTTTATATTTTTATGTTTGTAAAGCTGCTTTGTGACAACATCGTTGTAAAAAGCGCTACACAAATAAACCTGACTTGACTTGACTGTGGGCATTTCTGAACTCGAGCTGACTGTTGGTTGCCACCTTGCACAAACCGGATGCATTTCCACTAAAAATAAAAAGCCTGGATAGAAACAGCTTGTCTATAAATTTAATCTCAGCATAGAGCATCACTGTCTGTGTAGTCAGTGTTTGAAGAATCAGTGTCTTTCTGAATGCCTTGCGAAAGCACCACTGGCATTCTTGCATCTCTTAAATATCTAGAGACTGTTTTACAGCAGTGGAGATGACGCACTGACCACTTGGCTTAGTTCTCATTGGTGATCGCCATATCACTTCACTCCTAATTTACATGAAGTTAAATTTAATACATCGCCAACTTTCACAATGCCTCCTGAAATCGATCAGCTCCTTTTAAAAATGAATCAACTCTGGCCACACTGTTACATCTGATTTATACGAGTTTACTATGTAATCTGGTTGCAATTTATGACCATCCTGGTTATATTAGTTTGGTACAAGCTCCATAATTCGAAATTTACTGTACACTCAAGCAATGTGACCTACTGAACCCTTCGAGAAGACTAAGCACTCAAGACTTGATCTTTCTTGAATTACTTTAAACTGATCTGATCTCAGACCTCATGCTAGGAAACACAGTGAGCTATCCAGGAGAGCAAAGACTGAGACAAAGCAAGGGATAGAGGAGGTACTGGGATGAAGCTGAATCACAGAAGTTAGAAAAGCATTCCTTTAGAAAAGGCTGAGGACAACAGACACTCAGAGGAATACATGAAAAGAATGCAGCTGGGATGTGAATACTTGCCTCCTTATGCTAGGAATAGAATGAGGGGGGAAAAAAACAAGAATGAAAGAGAGAAACAGAAAATGGTGAGCACACCAATATTTCACTAAAACGCAAAGTCAGCAGAAAACCTGAAGAGCAAAAAAAAGAAAGAAATAAAAGCAACCCTTGTTCAAAAAGGCATGAAAATAGTGTTCCAAATGGCTGAAAATGCTGATGAGGGGCAATCCATCGACGTAAAGGGGGAATAAATGAAAAACGTACCAGAAAATAGCTGATTCCTCCAATCTGTATGAAAATGAAGTGGAGGAAGCAGCCTCCACTCAAACACAATGATAGAAACTAAATCAATGGTTTCTCGCTGGCTCTGTCTTTGCAGAATTGGCTTTGCAATAAGTAAAAATCCTATACTTTCCTACATTTCGCAGTTATGCTGTGCAGTAGGTTCCACTTATTATTACAGAAGCACTGAATCAATGCGTACACAGTAAAAACGTCAGGAAATGAATAATGTTAAATCGTTGGTTTTGTTACTGATGCGTTACACCTGACTAGCTGACAGTGTGAGGCCTGCAGTGCTGGGTGATGAGATCATGGTCAGCAGATGAAGGCAGGCGGAATTAAGGCAGTGAGATTATACACTGGGGGGCAGGTTTCCCCTGTTCCTGGCCCTCTCTACAGCCCCAGCACGGCTCAGGAGCTCCTAATCATCTCCGCTGAGAGACATCCAAACGCAGAAACATAACACTAACGCAAAGTGCTTAATGCTGCATCGAACCGTTCTCTGCTGCACTTCTATCCTTCCCTCCGTTCTCTTCTCCTGAGCGGAAACTCCCTGCCAAAATAGCACTCCCTGTCCTCAAAGGTGGGCTCCAACGCCAAGCTCAACAAGCCTGGTCTTTGGTTCGATCCACCGATGGAGATTATTAACACAAAGAGGGATTTTTTTTCCCTCTAAAGTTTTATTGTAAAAACCTAGGCAGCTTCTGACGAAGCCTAGAATCCACCCTCGCTTGAGAAAGACCTGCAGCAGCTGTGAGCGCTACTTTTTCCTGGACTAATTTTTCCATGTCTGTTTTCAGTCTGTACTGCTTCA
Organism: Megaleporinus macrocephalus; assembly: GCA_021613375.1. Classification (NCBI taxonomy): domain Eukaryota; kingdom Metazoa; phylum Chordata; class Actinopteri; order Characiformes; family Anostomidae; genus Megaleporinus; species Megaleporinus macrocephalus. The sequence goes on from CM038702.1 coordinate 6,415,999, forward strand.
TGACCTCAGGGCTAGAGCCCTCTACCCTCTCCAGAATGGCTTGAGCTGCCATGACAGTGCCTCCTGCAGCATGGAGTGAGAATTGCAAGCTCACTGAAGGAGATGGGCTGAACTTCAGGCCTGGTTTTAAAAGAAGAAAGAGGTAAACTGTCCTGAAGAGGCTTTATTGAAGTTCTGAGGAAAAGCTCTTCTTACTTTCTGCTCTTACTGATTGGATATATTAGGGTTAGCTCCTAGGGTTATCTTACTGAACTGCTTGTGCCCTATGCTTCAGCACGGTCCCTAAGATCTGGGGACCAGCTTAGGTTGGTTGTCCCCAATTCAAGGCAGAAGCAGAGGGGGGACCAAGCATTTGCAGTAGCCGCCCCGAAAGTTTGGAATGAGTTACCACTGCAGACTCTGCCATGTTTTAAGTCTAGGCTTAAAGCTTATTTGTATTCTATGGCTTTTTTCCATGGTAATTAATAGTTTATTTACTGTTTTTTAGTCTTAGTATTGTGAATTTTAATGTTGTCTTCCTTTGTGCAGCACCTGCGTTGTATTAAATGTGCTCTATAAATAAATTGACATTGACATCATGAGTATGGCATGCTCACTGTAATGATACCCTTTGACTTCAAAGCACAACTTCTACCAAAATGAGTTGAAACTGATGCACTGAGAGAATTGGGAGTTATGGAGAGGTTACTACTACCGGAGCTTCCAATAGCAAAGACACACACAAGAGGATGACTCTTTACAATTTCCTATACGGGAAGGTTACTTAATTTAAGTGGCGCAACAATGCATCACTCTCTGAGCAGAAGGCGAAGGAAGTCTCCTCCCTCAAACAATGATCAACGAAGCATCATCTTCAGGGAACACTCAATAAAGCGGTTAAGCTTCCTATGACAAAGTTTGAGTTGGAGAAAAACCAAAAGCCACACTGCTTGAATGGCCTTCTGTATTTCCAAAAGAGTCAAGAGAAGAAACGAGCATACGAAGGTCTGAAGGCTGAAGAGCGAAGACATCCAAATGGGAAACACAAGCAAAGCAGACTGAAATCGTCCTTTGAACAGAAACAAAGAAAAGATTAATCATATCATACCTTGAACCACTTAAAGCTGGTGTGGTTGGAGTCATGCATAGGCTCATGAAAGAGCTTCACACGGGCAGTGAGCAGTGGAGAAGCAACAGAGAAGAAAGAGAAGAAGAGAAATTATAGAAGAGGCCAAAAAAAGAAATCAAAGCTGCCCCAGCAGGAGAAACAGAAGCAGACGAACAGAATGAACCAGAACGCTCCCCAGAAACAAATCACGCAAACGAAAATTGGAAGCAGAGGAAGAAGGAAAGGAGGGAAAAAACGAAAGTGCGGGAAGACGACTGTAGCACGGTAAACAAAGTGTTGCTGTGACAACACGGGGGGGCTTCCAAGGGCAAACGAGCTCGGGGTGTGGACAAGGAGGGGGACGGGAAGAGAAGAGAGATCCATATGGAACTGGGTTGGGCGTATGAGGAGGAGGAAGAGGAAGAAGGGCGGTTATGCGACATCCCCTCATCCCAGTCAACATTAGAGGAGGGGCTGAGGCTTTCTTTGGTCCGGTGCCTCGAGAGCGAAGGTTATGAAGTATGTCATTTGACTGCTGAATCATGTCTGGAGATCAGACGTGTATTTTCATGTGGTCTTGGGCAAACGTTTTCACTGGCCCCGCTTGAGCGGCTGGTCGCGTTCGGACAGGCTGGCCGTAAATCCTGCGCTGGGCTGAGTGATTGGTGTCAGTGCACAGCGAGGGCCCTGTGTCAGAGGAAAATACTCCCTTCTCCACCAAGCGGCCGCATTTCGCCCTTAATTACACAGGCTCATTACAGCGGCGGGCTCGGTGGGGTTTGGCACAGCACGAGGGCCCATGAGAGCATCAGCTAAAATAAGGTGGCCCTGTCCCTTCAGCTTCGGCAGAGCGGAGAGGTTTCATGTCATGGCCTTTTGCTCTCCAGCAGCACCTGGCGCATGCAGGGTGAAGCAGACGAGAAGAACAAAGGAGACAAATGGAGAACAAAACGGATGAGTGAGACAGATAGAGAGGAAAAGAGGGCAGGATGTTTCAGGCCCATGCTGAACTCATTAATGCTTCTTTCACATGTTGGCCGTTAAGAGTAGGAAGGATCATACACATCTATCAGGAACATTCTTCAACCTAATCTCCATCTGCTGTATATGTAGCACATGCTGGATTAGTATAAGCAATCACTGTGACAGAAAACATGCTGCCTTACAAGTAACTCGTAACAGAAGCCATTGGGTAGGTGCTAACGCAGCTAAGGATGGACATCTAAACACACTGTTTAAAACCATTCATGTTGGCAGTAAGCATTTATTTTTTTGTCTGTAATATACTCAAAATAATATATATATAAAAAACTGTTATTTGTATCTGTTCTAGAATAAGTGAACACTTACAGTCTAAATAATCAGGTCTTAATTCAGATTTTCTCACGTCAATTTTTTTACAGCACTGTAAATAAGGGACTAAAGGCTAACTAACGCTAGGCTACTACAGGCTACCATCAGATACAACAGAGTTCTCAAATCCACAGTAGATGACATATGACTTTACATTTCAATTTACCCTAAAACATAACCTAGTCATCTTACAGCTGTTAGCTTGGAAAGCCAAATGATGTTACATAATTGATACTGAATGTCAATGAAATCTATCTGAGCACCCTGTTAAATGCAAATACTTGATTACAGTGGCATTTCTGCAATGTATCCTATGGGCTATAGCTGAGTATTGTACCATCTGCAACAATGCACAGCCATTGTGAGGTAGCCATCAGCCAGCTGCAGTAGTCTTTCAAATCCCTCTTTTCGTTTCGTCGTCTAAGCTGGCAGGAAATTCAGACTAAAGCATTTGGGGGGTCCTAGGCTGTCCCCTAATGGGAGAGTTTAGACATCCCATGTTTTATTTATATATATATATATATATATATATATATATATATATATATATATATATATATATATATATATATATATAAATATATAAAATACATGGGAGATATATTGGACAATGAAACTGAAGCACCTGGTTTTAGACCAGAATAATTTATCAGTATAGTGTAGGGCTTCCTTTTTCGGCCAATACAGCGTTAATTGGTCTTGGGAATGACATATACAAGTCCTGCACAGTGGTCAGAGGGATTTTAAGCCATTCTTCTTGCAGGACAGTGGTCGGGTCACTACGTGATGCTGGTGGAGGATAACGTTTCCTGACTCGCTCCTCCAAAACACCCCAAAGTGGCTCAATAATATTTAGATCTGGTGACTGTGCAGGTCATGGGAGATGTTCAACTTCATTTTCATGTTCATTAAACCATCTTTCTCCAGTCTTGCTGTGTGTATTGGTGCACTGTCATCCTGATACACAGCACCGCCTTCAGGATACAATGTTTGAACCATTGGATGCACATGGTCCTCCAGAATGGTTCGGTAGTCCTGGGCAGTGACGCCCATCTAGCACAAGTATTGGGCCAAGGGAATGCCATGATATGCCAGCCCAAACCATCACTGATCCACCCCCATGCTTCACTCTGGGCATGCAACAGTCTGGGTAAACCTTCACACTCTGCTCTTACTGGTGCAATGTGCAATTAATGTAGATTGGCCACCAGACTGGTCCAACTAGCCAAGAAACCTCCCACACTAAAACGACAGGTGTTTCAGTTTCATTGTCCAACCCCTGTATGTATGTATGTATATATATATATATATATGAGAACATATTACAGAAACACTAATTAGCATATAAGAACCTGGACAAGATTGAATATAATGGGGTTGATTAGATGATTATCTTTATACATGTCTGGGAGAAGGTGTTTTCCGGGGGAAACTGGACTGGGAAAGTCTTACTAGTATTACTAGTTGTCCTAGTAGTATATTTGCATCTACTGAGCAGGAGAAACATGGACAAATTTAAGCAATGGCAAAATCAGGATTGTTTCTACAGACTGTGACTTAAGAACGAAAATAATGGGTGCATTTACTGACAGAAAGCTCTTCTCATGAAAGTACGTTAACAAAAGTATGTGCATGGGAAAAGATTTGTTTTTGTACTATAACAGGTTAGTGGATGGTTAGCTATAAATACCTTGTTTTATATTCTTACATTTCTAGAGTCTATTTAATCAAAGGTTGAAAGGAACAAAAACTTCTCATTTTCTTCTATTCTAAGTGTTTTAAGTAGAAGGGTTTTCTGTTCAGTTTGGAAAAACATTGAAATCACTGAGAGCGGCAATTAACTACATGTCACGGATGCGGCAGACTGATATACCGTTGAAAAGTTTAGCATTCCTTTAAACTCACGTCACAAAAACACAAGCTACCAAACCCTTAACAAATAGAAGCACATACAACTCAACCAAACTCATTAACTGCACAACATACTGTCCTATACACTGTAGGTTCTGAAAGAGTATGAAGGTCAAGGCAACTCTTTCCTGTCAGGCTAACAAAGAACAGTCACAACGCTCCCCATGCTTTTAAGACCAAAGGACTGACAGCAATTTGTACTGAGACTGAACTCAATCCAACACGTGTGCTACAAAATCTGAACAACAAGAGAACAGCAATTAGAGGAAATTGAAAGCAGAGCTAAACTGTATGTGAGTGTGTGCTTATACACGAAAGGGAAAGAGTGTGAATAGGCAATACAGAAAGATGAGGCAATGAGTATGTGTGCACAGGAAGGGTTAGAAAGAGAGAAAGACTTTTATTTAACCAGGCAAGTTAAATGAGGACTAAGTGTGAGCGGTGTCAGAGTGTATGTATATGCACATCTACTTTCATTACATACTCTATAGAGTAATGCAGTCACTCTAGTGAATGGGCATTTAAACCATGATGGACCATTAATGAAGATGTGGATCTTCTCTGCATTCCACATCATAAAGCTCAAAATGTCATCACTGTCGTATCTTCAGTAACATTATTGGAGACGGGCAAAACATTCAATTGCATTCAAAGCATTTATATAGTTTAATGCAAGAGTCAGAACATCCTCAAATCACATGTTTGCTGAACTTGTCAATGAAAACAAAATTCGCTTTGAATACAGAATTCTTTTCTTCAAACGTATTCACTGAGATCAGCACATAGAGGATACATACCATCACTTTCAGACCACCCATTCAACTTATAAGGCTGACTGAGGTAGGAGAGAGAATTCTCAGTACATGGGCTAGGGGGGCTTCAGCTCAGAGCTAGAAGGTTCCTACTAAAATGAGCTGAAGAGTGTTCTCTGTAGAGAACACTCACTAACACTTGGCTTGTTAATACACAGATGGGGCTGTAAAAGAAACCACTACCCAAGAAAAGTGACTTACAAGGCTTTCTTATGCCCATGCGCACCAGCTAGTTTGGATCCGAACCCTTCAGCCCCACCTCAAGGGATAGACTTCCTGTGTCTGCTTAGGGATATGCGTCCTAGCACAGGTGTGGCTGCGGTAATGAGTACTGAGCATGGGCCAGCCTGAAGCACAGTGACGGTGGGGCTTAGGAACAGCGTTCCAGAGGGTGGCACTCAACCCGTCCGCTTCTCACTCCCTGAACTTGCAGAGGAGCCAACCCAGGCTTAGCGGCAGTGCTGGCTCCCTCCGAAGCCCGGCACTAATTAACCTCATGGGGATCGGAGCGGAGGTCCACCCTGCCCGAGCCAGGAGAAAAGGGGACTCAGACCATGACATGTTCATGAGTCTTAGACCCTCTGCAGGCTGAAAATCAGCCAGCCGTGCAGGGTTTCTTTTTTAAATTGAGAAAGACAGCAAGACAGAAAGCCAGAGTGAGAGGGAAGCAGGTCTTTATATGGGACGGGACAAACCATTAAGAACGGGCTTCAGGCCGAGAGAGGCGAGCTTGGCTCAAGCACGATGGACGGAGAAGGAAAGAAAAGAGAAAAGGAGCAGGGTTCCAGGTACAGGGGGAGAAATAGGCAGCGGCTCGTGTGCTGCATTTAAATGCAGACTGACTGACTGGCTGTTTGTACTGTCCTGCCGAGGGAAGACTTATTCAGTGGAGGCTATTTGAGTTTGATGCTATCTCCAGCGCTCTGGGTCAGGCTCCACACACAGCTGCATTGTGGTTTAATCCCCTTTAATGGTGTACAAACACAAAACTGGCCTGAGCTGTACACAAATGAGACATTCCTTGTGTGTGTGTGTGTGTGTGTGTGTGTGTGTGTGTGTGTGTGTGTGTGTGTGTGTGTGTGTGTGTGTGTATTCCATGTGGCTGGACTAAATCAGAACAAGGTTCTTATTTCTCCACACAGGCTAAGCAGGAGTTATTTATTTTCCAAATGAAGACTGACTGGAGACGCAAACACACACCAGGCGCATGCCACATGAACGTTCTCCTCCGGCCCCATGTTGGCAGGGTGATGTGGGGTTGGCATGACGCTGGGAGCTTGGCATGAGGCTGTGTGCTGGCGTGGTGATGTGCTGTGACAGGGCAGCCATTACGCTACCAGCCTTGGAGATGCTGGTCTTGTGTGTAAGGGCAGAAAAACCTCAAGGGATTTATTTGCAATCAATAACTGGAAGCCTCCATCAGGGCACGCACAAAAAGGGGCAGGTCCAGGTGAGGACTGACCGCATCCAGTACTTTTAATGCTTTTCTTAAATCACAATGGATTGTGTAAGACCTCGCATATGGCAGCCATGCACTCAACATCACAAGTCAGACAGCAATCAATATTTGGGAGAGTGGGAGGAGCTTGGGAGAGAAAAAGGTTGGGTAGACTGTTTGTAGAATAATGATTGAGATGCCTCTCAGCCATTCACAAGTATCTCTAAGTAGGGCTGGATATCGCCACTGATTTACCGGATCGATTCGATTCCGATTCACAAGGTCCCAATTCAATTCGAATCGATTAATTTAGGGATATTTCAGTTACAATAATATGTTTTGTTTGAATATGAAAAGAGATTTTCAGAGAACTAATGGGGTAAATGTACAAGGATCACTCTACCATTACTAAAAACATTAGTGTTTATATGTTTATATACCGTCCTGGTTTCTGAATCCAAAATGTAGCCAGAAATCTGCTTTCAAGTTCTGGGGTGCCTTCACTTGTGCTCCAGCCATGCTTAACTGATGTGCGCCCCCAGCCAGATCTCGTTGCGCGAAAAACAATGGCTGATCTCGCGAGACCGGGGGGGGCTGGAATGCTAATTTTAAAGATTGATCTCAGGTTTATACGAATCGATATTGGATTATTCAAATGAAGATCGATTTGAATCGAAAAATCGATTTTATAACCAAACCCATTTCTCTAAGCCCTATGTCGTCTATCAAGCAAAATCTCCTGCAGCAAGAACGATGGTGACAATTAAATTACTCACAACTATAAACTTAATTATTAGGCTTACAATAAACTAAGTAATGTATAAGGCCTGACAAGGCACTACTCTAATTATCTGGACTGGTTGTTGCTTTTATTTTATACCTTAGACTTTTTCAAACGTTTTTATTCAAGTTTTTTTTTTGCTATGATGTCTAATGACAAATGCAGTTATCAAACTAATTTAGCTTTTTTTTTTTTTTTATCTCGGGTGTTAACAGACAGCTTAATAAAAAAACAAAACAATACAGAGCTCACATTATAGGTGAAGGCAAATGCTAATATACTAAACTGTTATACTATACTAAAAACTATTTAATATTTTTTTAACCTTGTTTACTAAAAGCCTTCGTGTACAATAGGACAGGTTCAATTTGGCATCGTATCAGCTGCTCTGATTAGCTCCAGTGTTAGCTTTGCCTTAGTTTTATAATTAGCTCAATCGAAAAAGCAGCTGTCCGTGTAAACCATCCTCCATGTTGTGCATGTAAACTTTCAACATTAACGTCTCTTTCTAGAATGATTTTTTGCTATTTAATACATTCAGATGTGGTCCATCCTCTGTACTAAACATCTTATAATAACAAGATGTTTCAAATTAACTCCTTTCTGTACTTATAGGGCTTCCTTTGCACTACTGAGAGTCTTTTCTCCAAATGCTATCAGGTATATCAGCTGAAGTTTGACAGAAATCCCAACTAAAGGAAACGGGACTTGTCTACATTTTGGAAGACCCATAAAGTTTTAATCCTGCAGGACCACAGCACTCCACAACTTAGCATTCTGTTTAATTTGAGCTCCTCAGGAAACTACAGCTGTCCTCACAAGCTGACAGTGGTTAGATGAGGGGCAACATCTGTCTCTGAGGTGTTGTTTGATTGGTTGCACTACAGTGCACTGCAGATTGTGGTTTTAAACGATTGTGACACTACTGATTACCATAATTCACCATATGTGATCGGCCTTAATGTGGCATCCTGACCTGTTTCTCGGCATGTGTGCGCGCAGCCTCCTCTTGCGCGAGCACCATCTCTCTCTCTGCTGTGATCTGAACACTCTCACGCAGCGCCTCCTCCAGTTCCTCGATGCGCTCATCCTTCTGCTTGATAGAGTCCTGGAGAAGAGGAGAGAAAAACAAAAGCAATAAGTGAGAGAGGAGACTTCTACATGTGATATTTGAGTTCTACACGCATCAAGTTGTTTTTTGCATCAACACCTATTTCTACACAACTAATGCTACACAAATTATTTTTCACTTCTTAATGTGTTCACCTTTTGTCTTTATTACAGCTTCAATTCTTTTCAGAAGACTCTCTTTCAGTTGGGATATATACTCCACATCTCCAAAGTTCAGTCTTAGGAACTGGTTGCATTTTTCTGCATCTCACAATCCAACAAATTCAGTGATGCTGAGGTCTGGGCTCTGGAGTGGTCAGCAGACAACCAACTTCTGTGTTTCATTTGCAAATGTTATGTACTTTTATTTTTGGAGTATACTATGATCAATTTACACACTTAAATTTTCACAATATCATAATGTACACCTGTATTTAGCCTTTGTTAGAATTACTCTGTTAGAGCTCATGCTTCTTTAAGCCCCGCCTCCCACCAAGCCCAGTGTGCTGTGATTAATCATCTTGCCCCTGGGTAACTGCCAGAGTGCAATCCTGCTACAAGTTCCGCCATCACAGAGTTTGAGTCAGAGTCCCATCCTGAAAGTCAGGCAGAACAAGTGGGTAGATCCACCTCCACAGCTTTCTGTGTGTTAAGTGAGGCTGGTTTGTCAATGTGATGTCACCTCGTAACAAAGAAAAGGGCTGGAATATAGGCATTTTGGGAAGCTGAGAAAAGTGTTTTCTGGGAAGAGATTGTACTTTGGGATTTATACTACTAATCAAACATACCTGGCTGTGTTTGAGACTTGCTAAGCACTTAAAAGCGCTACTGGGTTCTCTCTCATATTTTCCATTTGATACAGATTTAAATGTAGTTTGGAAACTAATCAGCAACAAGACTTTTCCATTACTTAATCCGTAATCCCATTACATTTTAAGTAATCAGTTCATTTTAATTGATCTGCATTTGCAGATGATGAGACTACGTAGATTACCTCGCGAGAGGAAAGCATCCTGAGCATCCCTGGCTTCAGCTGAGAGACACTGGGTCTGTCTCAAATCCTACTGAGTGTCTAAGTAGGCTGTCTAGGTAGCAGCTGTGTAAGTAGCAGCGTTCTCTCCTCATCTCTCCTCATAAAACAGATTACTGAGACGCTCTAGTTAGAGAGAGACTGCGTCACGGCTTGTTCCCGCCCACTGCAGCACGTGACCCGAGGTTTAGCTGGTTGCTAAGCTACCGACCTGCCATCAAAACAATAGCCCGAGGCTTAACAATCCACTAGCGTAAATGCTAATGTCTCGAGTATAAAACTGCTAAATGGTGAAGGACTCGTTACAGAGTTGATAATAAAATACTGTTTTGTGTGATTATATGACCAGAAACACATTAAAACTCCAGAGAGAATCAAAATAACTCACATTTTAAAACCACTTCACTGCTCGTAGATTAGCCTGTGTTGCATCATGGGATTGTCTTAGCGGCTGAGGAAGCGTTCGATGCTTCCTTAAAATCAAGTCTAAATAAGGTTCCTCAGTAGAAGCATGTTTAAGGTATGTAAGAATTGGGACAGTCTACATGTCTGGAGCGCATACTATGACGTAAAATGCTGCCCATGTAGGAGCTCAGTAGGTTTTGAGACACAGCCACTGTTTTGTAAATGTAGGTCCTGAGTAAGTGCTGGATAAGGGACTGGTTTTGAGTTAGCTTTGCTCATGCGTTTCAGGGAAGCATTCACTCTTCATTTTCCTCCCTGTTTTCAAAGCAGCTACACAGGGCTGAGTCGCTCAGCAGATTTCTGCCTCACTGTACTGACCACTGCAACCCATACGTGCACACACAGACATACTCAGTCAAACACAAGAACACCTCACTCACACTTTCTCCAGTAAAATCAACGTGACCTCCATGCAGAGGGTTTTTTTTCCTCTATAGCCCAAACAGTCTCTCCTGAACACAGTATCAGACACAGTACTCATCTTCCTGTGGAATACCATACTGCATACCGCAAGCGCGCTCACAGTTTATTTGCTTTCGCTTTTAAGAGCTATTTCAGAGATTCCAAATGGCTCAGAGGAAAAAACCCATCTGTACCAAATAAAACAGAATTGTTCTGAAACTGAGGTCAGCAATTACTGGAAGTTCAGGACAGTGGGAGGTAAAAGGTGAGGCCGGACAGCGCGGCATGGAAAACGGAAAGTGATAAAAGTCTTTATCGACCATATATGTTCCGCTCTCCTCGCCTGCCTTGAGGCATCAGCTCCACTTTCTCGAGGCACACCGCGATGGCTTGGGCTTGATTTAAAGCGACAGTAATCCTTTTTGTTCGGTCAATATCTCATTACGGTAATGCTCTCGGTGCCAAAACCACACGGACGATAGAAAGAGACACCTCAGGGAAGACCAAATTAAAGCCACATGCCAGAACGCTGGGACTGGATGAGCACGGGGCGCAGCTCGCTGGGGAATCCCAACAGCGCTAAGGCAATTGGAAGATGAGCAGGAAAACTGCGTTCCCACAGTGAAATCCCACAGTCATATAAACACATGCAGAAAACGACAATTTCTCCAGGTCCCAACACAGTAGTTATCTTTCAGACTCAACAACCAAAAACGCTAATGTGGCTAACCATGAATGAAAGCCAGTGAAGACCAGTTAGCATGACCTCAACCCATACCAAAGAGTCATACATCCCCTTAATTTATATCATATAAATAACAAGCAATCTCTTTCGGTTCATTCATCATGAAATGTTCATGAAATGCAAAGAGCAGCTGGTGTTTTTCAAATGGTGCAAGAAAAAAAAAAAAAAAACAGATACAATTGATAGGACAGCGACCACATATCAAGCATGCTCACAATAGGAGAACAAGGAAAACTAAAGGATTTATCCGAACAGCATCCGTTAAGTAACAATTCCGTCACAGGGCAAAATCTCAAGCCATTTATTCTCAACCACGCTTGTACGCTTGGTTAAGAGGAGACTGGAACAAAATGAAAACATGATTTTCAGCAGCATATGTCCCTTCCAGCCTACAGTATGTCATAGCACAGATGCGGCACAGAGCAGCCAGATTTCTCAGCAGGAGGCGAAAGGACACTTATGCAGCTCTCAAGAAAGAGAAGAGGCACAAATGTTTACAGAGGAAGCGGAAAAGAGCAGCAGGGGCCTGTCCTTCCTGGCTGGAGAAAGCGCGAGCGTGGCCAAAACACGGCTACATCAAACGCAACCACCCCACAAACAGGCCCAATAAAAAAAACCCTTGGAAGTCTATTAGAGAGAGGAGCGTTGGGCAGGAGTATACGGATGTGATTCCCACCACTCCCACCATCATCTGTTTCAGGACCGCTGATGGTTTGAGTTCCAGCAGTCCCTGCTACGCTGAGCAGTGTGGCTCCTGCACAGGCAGCGAGCTTGGGAAACTCCACCAGCCCGACCTGGCTTCAGCATCTTTCCTTTCCAAACAGACACAACAAATACAAATAAACCAACAAGGAGCCCTCAGGGCCTCTCCTCTAGAACGCTTTCCACTGAAATCGCTGCATTCTTTGTTCTGAAGTACAAATGCCAGGCCAGATTGTTTATACGCTGGCAGTCAGATAGAACTGCTCCAACGTTTTCGGGAATGATCACTGATATACAACAAAAACTGAACACAAACAGACAACTGAGAATGTTTATCAGTGTGTTGTCCTCCTTCATCTTTGATCACCACCTCACACAGCCTTGTAAGCAGGGCTGAGCGATCTGGCGAAATACCCAATTTCGATTTTTCGAAGCAATTCTGTGACTCCAAATTAAATTGATTTCTTTGGTTCCTTTTCTATAAATTAAGCTCCATGATTCTGTTTTTCCTGCTGGAGGCTTTAACACTTGAACAGTGTGCCAGACTGCAAGACAGCTACGGTTGTGATGCCACAGCCAATGAGTGTATGGTCGCCTCTGACTAGTCTCGGCACTTTACTACCAATAATAGACTTTGCTTTCAACATCATAATTCCTGAACTTCTTCTAGATAAACTGTGGCAGCTCAATGTCCCCACAGCTGTCTGCTACTGGATCCACAACAAGAAACATCATGTCAGAGTGGGTGACCACATTTCGGACCCTCTCTGTCTCGGCACTGGTGATCCACAGGACTCTGTGCGCTCTCCCCTGCTCTACTCTCTCTACCCCAAAGGCTCTTCTTCAATGAGTGGCTCTGTGAAACATATTCATTCTGCAGATGATACTACTCGGGTCGGTCTCATCTCAAACAAAGATGAGTCCACATACTGGGAGGAAGTTGCACGGCTGGTGTCTTGGTATGGAGCCAACCGCCTGGAGTTAAAAACACAAAAACTATGGAGATGACCTTTGATTTCAGAGCAAAACCCACCCTTCTGTTTCCACGGCTCCTCAGTCAGAAGAGCCAAGTCCTTCCTGGGCGCCACCAATACTTTTTACTTTTATCATGTTTTAAACTGCTGCTACACTTTATTTTACTTCACACACATACACACTCTTGCACTTAACTGTAACTATACTTCACAGTCATTGCACACATTTGTTTCCATAGATATGTATATACACACACATATACTGTATTATATATACTGAATTTACTAAATTTCCTTTTATGTGGGCATCAAAAGAATTTTCTTGTATGTGAGGTCATCACAAGCTTTTTTAATAAGTTTAATTTCCTATTATATAACTTGGCACACCAATTTAACAGCAGACTATAAAATAAAAACAGAATGAACAACTTTTAAGTCCTATAGTGCAGCACAATTTGGTTATTTCTCTGTCAAAACAAACCTGGTTATTAATTTCCAGGTTGAATCAGGTGTGCACAAGAAAGAAGAATCATCAAAATGTGCTGGTTTCCAGCTCAGGACAGGAGTCTGAGGCCCGTGAGCTACAAGAACTGCTTGCTCTCGACTGGTTGAGATTTTCTGGGCTGTGCCATCACCTGAATTTCTTGTATGTGCATACGAGCAATTCCTTTTTAATACCATAAGCACTGGTGTTTGTGGTCAGGGCTGGGGAAACAGACTGAGCACTTTAATTTGAAGTCACAGGAGTGAGCCAGCAGATAAAGAAAAAGCTACATCTGATTGACAGCAGTCAGTAATTTATGAGTATCATCATCTAAAGAGGGAAACCAATGACGCCTTTTACGCTTCTTAAAAAGTTCCATGGTGATTTAAAAAAGTAAACCTGGCTTTATAGGGTAAAACATTCATACAACTTTGGTTGCTTGACACCAATCTGCAACCAAATAGCACTTGAGTAGAATAATATAAAGAGTCCTGCAACACAACAGAACAAGTTTTATAAAACGACTATCCATCAAAGGACTGATTTAATAGACAAGAAAATAAAACAGAAGGTTTATTGAGCAACGGAAAAGAAGAACACCCTGACTGACTTTCCTTTGTCAGCCATCTGAGCCATGACAACAAACGTGTGTTTCTCAAACCTAAAGTTTCTGTAACTAAGTGTGTTTACCAGCCAGGTAACAGCTGCTTGTGCCATCTGCTGTTATTGTGATTTACTTGAATATTCATTTTCAAAGGCTTATCCCACATACAGCAAGTTAAAAAAAGCAAAATATGAAGTAAATAACGACAGATATGTAGATAAAAGGCTTAATAAATATAGAAAAAAACATCCACGATAACAGGAAAAATTATACAAAGATGATAAAATTGTCTTCGAAACTCATTGCACTAGTTTCATCATGTCTGCTGGCCTAAGTCTCGAGTATCAAGCCCAGGGGGTACATGGTTTTTGAGAATTCCAGCACTATGAACACTTCACTTTATTCCTCTTCTTAACTTCCTTAGATCTGGTTCTTTGAAGTCGGCTTCCTATTTCACTCAATGTCCCTGCCACTATGACTGGTATTCATGAGGGGCAGTGATAGGTTTAATATAATGCCTTAAAACATCTGGAACATCTGAAACTATCAAAAATTCCAGTCAGTAGAAACACAGTGAAACACGATGGACTCAGAAGAATCTAAGGCTCTACTGTACAGCCTCTATTGGTCGACCATGGACTGGCACATGAGACCTTCAGTCACTATCCTCAATTCTCCAACCTAGCCCAGCAGGAGTGCCATTCTCCTGAGCAGAGGCAAGGAGCGACAGCGAGAGTGTCTGAGTACACATCGCTGGGGCATAGAGCAGAAAGCCATTATCATCAAAGCATCTCTGTAGTCAAACTTTGCCCTCAGCATGCAGGCAGGCGGGATGGTTTCAAAGGCCCCTGTTTATGTACATGGGGCTAAGAAAAAAAAAACGACAAGAGAGAGAAAGTCCCAAACAGCCTGAGGCAAAGGGATGAGAGAGGCAGCATGAGAGAGAAGCAAATGTACTGAGATGTGGTGTTAAAAAGGCAAGTGTAAACGAAAAGATCTGGTGCTGATGGGAGGAGCAGAAGCCGGAGTATAGAAGAGCAGATGATGGATATCAGATGGAGTAGAAAGGAAAAAACTATAGCCGAGACCTCGCCTGAGGAAAGAACTGTTATGTGCAATTACACATTCCCACCTGAGAGGTCTCCAAATCCCAACGCTCCAAAGTTTATAAAGTGAAGTTTTAAGGAACATGCTTGCCTGTGTTCACCAGTTTAACTGTTTTCTGTTTTAACACCTCTGTTTTAAGAGTTGCATTGTGTACATGCATATGTGTACATACATATCTTTGTTAAAGATCTTTAACTACAGCAATATCATTATTTCTATACGTGTCAATGTAGGTGCAGTATGCTATTTTGTCCATGTCGTGCAGCCACTTGCTAAATCAACTCCTATTATAAAATCTCCATTGCTAGACAGCGTTAGTACAAGTCCAATTTTGATTTATTACCATATATATACCCCCTGGTATTCTGGGGGTCCCTTGCTGACTGGCTAACCCAGCACTAACTGGCTGCTCATTTGCCATAGCAGCAGTGATGCTTCAATGGCAACAAAATCCTTGGCTTAACAGTTTTTCTTCTGGAAATGCTCTTTTCTAGTTTAGTAGGTCTTCCACACATTACCTGAGACCTCACTCATATCTCAGCAGGACCTGGCACAGACCCAGACGTTGTCCAATGCGGACCCAAACTGACAGTGTTTATTTTAAGCGGTGGAACTTTTCTTGTCTTTATGGTATACAGGCTGTCGGAGAATAGAGCGAGTCAGAGAAAAAATAATATACTATTTAAAAAAAAGAAGAAGAAGAGTTGACTGTGAAGAGCGACAGTTGAGGCAGGAAAGGAGAGGCGTATATGTTTATTCTTCAAGACATAATGCCTTTTTCTGATGTTGTTAGCAGTGTAGCCTTTAGTTTGCTAACTAACATGCTAGTAGAGTACAGTGAAAAAGCACTGGGTGTGTCTCAAACCCTACTGAGCTCCTACATAGGCAGCATTTTACGTCATAGTATGCGCTCCAGACATGTAGACTGTCCCAATTCTTACATACCTTAAACATGCTGTCTACTGAGGAACCTTATTTAGACCTGATTTTAATGAAGCATCGAAGCTTCCTCAGCCGCTAAGACAATCCCATGATGCAACACCGACTAATCTACGAGCAGTGAAGTGGTTTTAAAATGTGAGTTATTTTGATTCTCTCTGGAGTTTTAATGTGTTTCTGGTCATATAATCACACAGAACAGTATTTTATTATCAACTCTGTAACGAGTCCTTCACCATTTAGCAGTTTTATAATCGAGCCATTAGCATTTATACTAGTGGATTTTTAAGTCTCTGGCTATTGCTTTGGATGCCGGCTGGTAGCTTAGCAACTAGCTAAGCTGTGACGCAGTCTCTCTCTAACTAGAGTGTCTCAGTAATCTGTTTATGAGGAGAGATGAGGAGAGAACACTGCTACTTAAACAGCTGCAAACCTAGACAGCCTACTTAGACACTCACTAGGTTTTGGGACACACCCAGTATTAGCAGTAGGTACATCAGTCAAAGCCCAGCAAATCCAAACGTTATGGTTTTGAAATTCTAGACTTTTTAAAGAGGTTTACAGCTGAGGCTTTTCAAATGTTTTGTCCGCCAATTTAAAGATTTGAAAAAAAAGAAACGCATCAGCCCGCAATCATTTCCAAACACGTTCTGCTGCTGAAGTTGACACGTGTCCAGTAGATCCCCTGCCCTCTCCGAGGGTTCATCTAAAAAACTTCACATTAATGGAACCACTCGTGAGATCACATAATATCATGGAGCCCCACTAACTACTTTTCTTGGCCACCTTTCCTGTATCATTCAGTTTGTGCCGACAGATTTAGAGATTGCTCCTCAGCAAACCCCACATCCGCAGACCCGGAGCAGCCAGTAAACACAGAGGAGGACGGTGCGCGGCCTAGTCCGGAGAGAGCTGGAGTTTTCTGGTTTGTGTCTGAAGACTTCTACGCCAGCACTTTGGAGTGTCAGTCACATGGCTGGCGTCTGATCCCTCCCGCGTGACCTGCTCACACTTGCGGGGTGATGAGAGGGAGAGTCAAGCCTTTCATGTGTGAAGTGCTCTTGGTTTCTTCTTTTTCATTCTACTCCGTCTGTCTTCCCCACCTTCCTGTACTGCACCACTCTCTCTTCTTAGCTCTACCAGTCTCTCCAATTCATTCTCCGGTGAGTGCTGAATACCTCTCACCACCACATTAGTGCCGATGACTTTGCCGAGATGCCTTTGCCCGGAGCGGAGACTCACCCTGTGAGCATCCAAGGTTACCGCCATGCTACAGTTTCAGAACGTCCTCACTAAGTAAGAAAAAAAAAGAGTCTGGATATTCCAAAACACTTCAGCAGAACAGGACTGTTCAAAGCGGCAATCATACTGAACTCCAGATGGACATCTCTGAAGTCTGTTTGGTCTCACAGCTGTTATTGTAGAGTCCTACACATAGGGCTGGGCGATATATCGAGTTTTTAACAAATATCAATATATTTTTATTAGTGATGGGCCGATCCAGTGTTTTTCAGTTCCGATCCGATACCCGATATATAATTGCCAACACCGATACCGATACAAAAAGGGCTTTTTAGTTTATTATCACTGGTACTGTGTTTAAGGTTACATAATGAGGCTGGAATGGACACAGCACTTAGAAGAGTACACACATGCATTTAATATAAATGCATTCCAAAGGCATATACAAACACAATAGATTTCTTTCATATCAAATATTTAAAACACAAAACTGAAATAAACATCTTACGTATCAAACCTTTCTAGTATTCTAAATACAACAATATGACTGACTGCATGATCTAAACAGTTCAAGTATTAAGAAAATTGTATGAGCAGCAGCAGCATCTTCAACAAGATTTCAAATAGTTGAAATAATGTGCAAAACTAAATAGAAATGAAATAAAAAATGGATCAGTAAGTGGATCGGCCGCATTCGCCCGATATCCGATATTGTATCGGATCGGTCCCATCTCTAATTTTTATATACGACATGAGAGACAATATCGTTTATATCGATATAGTCTGTGTTGCGCTGCAATTACACATGTAATCTGAGCTAAATATGGTAAACAGCTGTTTCCAGTGATAAAATATCATCAGCAAGTTAACAGTTTACTGTACTGCTGTCTTGCTTTGCGAGAGAAACTAACACTCTTACTGCGTCTGTTAGCTCTGAAGAGCAGTTACGATTCAGCTAACGTTAGCAAAACACCAGCACGTATTAGCTAGTTAGCTAGCAACATGGCTAACATTCAGTCACCGTATGAATATACCTGTAACGCTGTTAGGTATCGCTCATGTTCAGTAAGTATGACATTAACTGACAGTTACTAGAGACTACTAGTAGCAGAGGAGTTGAGGATGTCGGTCGAGAGAAGGGACGAACGACACAGAGCAGCAATCAATTTATTCTTAAAGGATTGCATAGTTTTATAGTTTAAGTAATGCTAATGTTTGGTCTTAATAAAGCAGCACAAAGATGCTCATTGTTTGAACAAGATACAAATAAAAAGATACAAAATAAAAAGATGATGTTACTATGAGAGTGACTCATGTTTTCTGTTAAATACATACATTTTTGTATTTTTTGTTACAATTCAGAAAAAAAGGTATTGTATCAGTATTAAAAAAAAATTCTAACGATACCCAACCCTAGTCAAAAGTGGCTGTGTGACATTTGGGACATGTCGCTTTGACGCAGAAGTGTCTTTTTGTTATCACCTTAAGGGAAGAAAAAAATATTGAGATATATATCGTATATCACCATTCAGCTAAAAATATTGAGATATTATTTTTGATCCATATTGCCCAGCCCTACACATATGCAACAATGAATGTTAAATAAATAAATAAATAATTTGAAAGAAAGTTGAACCACAATTCATAATTAAGACTCGTATACAAAGTCACTCAGAGTGGTTTGAAGTGAAATGCTGCTTTCAAGACAAACTTACTAAAACAGAGTTGTGACTGACTGCGGTGGGAACCAGATGTCTGAAGAGTTTAGCGCCTCTAAAGCAAAGCAAACTAACATGGTTACGAATGCTTGAACATTAATTTATGATAGTTATGGGAAGGTTTTAGTCTAAAATGTATTATTTTAAATCTATTAATGGCAGAGAAGTACATGCAGAGCTTTATAAGGCAATTATAGGATGGATTGTACAGCACTTTGGTCAACTTCGGTTGTGTTTAGAGTGCTTTATAAATAAATTCTTACTTACTTAATTATTACTATTATTAGTATTTTTACCACAAGTTACTCTTTTTCCATATAAACGTGTAAGACACATGTACCCACAAGACACGTGTAGGTTCACTGGGGGGTTTTGAATGATGAATAAAATATTTGTCACACTGTGACTCCTGGTTCCCATCACCACCACTGTAAAGAAACTCGAGTCGGAAAGTATCTCTCCAATGCACCATTTCACGTCAAACCACTCTGACTTTGTTTAAGAAGTTTGAATCATACAGAAACTTAGAAAAATCTGATTGAAAGGAGAGAACAACAGCTCTCCAATGTGTCATCAAAATGAAAGCTTAGCTAGAAACTGCCTGCCTCTGATGTTAATGTTGTGCAAATCTATGCAAATGTCATGCAGACAGTTTTTACAGCAAGTCTAAAAATGCAACACAGACATTTTTTAACCCAATAGCTGGACAGATGTTACAATAAATACAAAGGTTCATAAAGAGTTCATCATATACTACAACATCAGACATGACAGGAATCAGAACTTATGGTTTAGACAGGGGTCACGGATAGGCAGACCCAGGCGTTGTCTAATGTGGACCCAAACCAATAAACTATTGAGAATGATTTAATATCAACTGTGTTTATTTTAAGCAGCGGAGCTTTTCTTGTATTTACAGTATACAGGCTTTACGGTGCAGTGAACTCAGAGACTCCTCAGCCAATCAGATTTGTGCACATTGGGGCGTGCTGCGCACACACAGGCGAGGTAGGAAGCGAGGAGCAGCAGCCGGAGACTAAAGCGAGTCAGAAAGAATAAGGAGCTCTAAAATCAGAAAAGTGAACCGAGAGAACTGAGTGTTTAACAGGAACGGTACTGGAATGGACCTGCTCGTCTAGTTCTGGAGAACACCGCTCTGTACAACCTACATGTCAATCTGTGAAGCTGAGTTAACAAGACTGTTTCATTTACTTTCTATATAAATAAATACTTTAAGAAGCATTTTTTTCAAAAGCATTCTTGTTTTTACTTGAAGTAAGGACAAAAAATTTCTTAGAAGTTTATAAATAATTCATTCATTCAGCATTTAAACAGTAAATATACTGAAATATACTGAAGGGTATTTGTAATAAGTTTGTCTTTCAGTAGCTGATGGTATAAGATGCTGATAATAGGTAACTTAAATATACAGGATACACCACTGAATCATAACACAAGTTAGAAATGATGAGGGTCCGGACTTTGGCCTGAGGAGACCTCCTCTAACTGGACCTTACTGAACTCTAATTAAATACCCCTGGTTTAGGGTTTATAGGGGACATTTTCCACATACTACGGTAACATATTTTCAATGTTTCCCAAAACACAGTTCATTTTCTCATACTGTTCTCATCTGTATTTACTTCATCTGAAACAAGTGCTTATTTTGGTCAGCTCACAGACTACGTTCTGATTGGTCAAACATCAGTAGTGAAAGCAGTAGCAGCATCCTACAACAAGTTCCACCCTTGTAGGCAGCCAATAAAGGTTGTATTACAAGATGATGTCACCTTGTAACAGTGAAAAGGGCGTTTCAGGCAACTGTGGGAGAGAGTTTCCCCCTCTGGTGTGTACACTGGGCTTTGGTACTTTGCAGAATGTTTACATGCACAAAAAGCTACAGTAAATGGGAAAAACAAGGTATAGGTCCCCTTCAATTAAATAAGTCTGCATCCACACTTTTAACCATAACCAATTTTCCAACTTTGCAACTGGTTAGCTGTAAGATCTAAAAAGACATATACAATGATCAACTTTCAAGGATTTAAAATGAGTGAAATGTGACTAGAACACTGTCGCATGCAAATGTTTGGACTAATTAAATTAAATCTTTTGTTAAAGTGGATGCATCTACTAGAGGAAACCATCTCTATAAACTATACAAAATCCTTAGAAAGGAGTGCACAAATGTTTGTATATGACTTTTGGTTTCAGGGCACGTTCAACTGGTTCCAAGTTCTGAAAGTAGAAAAATGGCTGCAGTGTCTGACGCGCTTAGCAATTAAATCAAAAATGCAAATGCGGCTAACTATGAATAAAAGCTGGCCGAGGCCACTCAGCAAGGTCAGATTTGCATAACATTAAACTATTAGCTTTCATTCATTAACGGCAGCGCCGGGACCCGTTCCTTTACTCGTACCGAGATTAAAGGTACTCAAAGGTTACAGTGCTGCCAATTAAAGAGTCAAACAGGTCATATTCCATCCCACATACATGAGCACATCCTTGCGGTGAGGAAGACCTAAAAAAAACAAAACCTAGCTGCTCAACTCCCGACAGAGCCTGACTGCACAGCATCAGGGAGTAAAAACAGCCCATTTGTGATAATTGTCCTGAGCTAACTATAGCCGCCTAATGGATGGCGAATGTTGTGGCGGGGCCATGCTCTTGTGGCAGGTAGAGAAAATGACATTCAGGATGAAAAAGGTCTCCCCCCGGGGAGAGAAGTACGCTCCCGTTCCTCACATAAAAGCAGCAGCAGTCTCCCAGTGAGTCATAAAAGGCTTCCGTTTGACTCTTTTATATCTGCGTCTTTAAAAAGGCCCATAAAGCCACGATCCGCCCCGAGCACTTCAGCTTCATTAACTCCAGTGTTGTTGCCATTACCTACTGGGTCTCGCGCTTGGTGGGTTAGTCTCTTCCAGGTTCCTGAAATACAAGCAGCTGCAGCGCTAGCATCCGCAATAGTGATGTGCTGTGTTGATGTTTGGTCTTCAGCGTACTACCAATCAACATCACGCATCATGTCTCTGCTGTTGGAACAAAATCTCGTATTTCTGTTTTGTCATTTTTCAGCTTTTGACATGATTTAAAAATTCGTGTTGCCCTTTACATGGTGTGTGAATTTCAAGATGAATGGATAAAAAGAAAAGACTCAAACTCACACATGTATAAATGTCTGGACTCATTCTGGGAGCCAGTACTCAATACATTTGTAATTGTAAGAAGATATTTAAAGCGTTTTGGAGCTCAGATCAAAACATCTAAGGCCATAAACAAAGCACTAGCTCACAAGCCCACAACGGTGGAGTGTGATCACACGCCGGGGCTTAAGATTCAATTCAATTTTCGATAGTGTTCATAATTCAATGATAAAACATGATGACTATCTTTTTGTTGAAGCTGGGAGTGTGACAGGATGGTAAACATGCTGGTGTAAGTACAGCTAATTAAGAGAAATACAGAGATTTGCTTTAAACAATGTTGGAAAGTAACAGCTGTAACAGTGAAGTAACAGTAACTCAACTATGTGGTAGGTTAACCGTGGAGTTCATTTCTGAGTAGCTCTAAATTTATTTAATGATGTACTGGAGCAGTACGTAACACTATAGTATTTTGCATCTCTGGGCGATATGATAGCCAGTATGGCCACTTCCAAAAAAAATTCTGTTGGCTCATAAACACGTATGGCTGAGCAGTAAAGCTTCTAGGCAGAGCATCCATTTGAAACTTGACAGGCTGCACCTTTACCACGACTGAGAGCACTGCTTATATATTTCTCATGATACAGGAACTGGGTTTTTTATGCTTTATAATTCTTTTTCATCTTTTAAATTTGTCTGGTGGGTTTCCACGGCGTGACAAACTCAGAACACAACTATAACTGCTCTACACTTTAAAGTCAGCCGTTTGCTTCATCCTATGAAAGTGCGGTGACTTTTGCCCGCCTGTAAATAATCTTCTCAGTTTTGATCACTTGCGGGTGGGGAAAATAATATTAACCAATAATATCAAGTTTCCTCTCCTCCTGCCACCTCAATTTATCACCAAGTACAACACTCAGACAGTTTTCAACAGCCTTTCATCTAGAAACAGGTCACAGTGCTAAAGAAGTTACTGCCACTCAATAGCACAATCTCACAGTAAAAAAAAAAAAAAGTAACTAAAGGTCGTCTCACATGTCTTTCTCTGATTTTTAAAAACTACCCACTGCTCTCTTCACTTCCTTCTTTATGTCCCAGCAGCTGGTCTAAACGAGTGACACATGAAGGCCCTCTGTTTGCAAAGCATGCTAGGAATTAAAGATGGAAGGATCGATCGGACATGTATCATATCGGCTGATTTTTTAAATCAAAATATGTGATCTGCGATTGGCCGATCTCCAGACCCGATCGATGGCAGTAAAGAAATGAGCCTAATTTCTGTATTTACAGCTAGAGTTTCATCCAGGGAGAGAAGCCTTCCAGCCAGCTCCCTGCAATTCCTATATGAACCACTAGGTGGAAATACATACCCTTTCATTTTGTACAGACTGGCTAAAGCAGCAGCTTCGTGAGAACAGTTTAAGCGTTCACCGCATGTGCGGAAAGAAAACATCGTCCGTCTGTCAGTTTGTTACCGTATGTGACTCAGACTCATCCAGGTCAGTTTGTAACATCTGTAAAATTAGTAACATCAGCGTCTCTCACGGGAACCAAGACAAAGACATTTAACTACTAATCTGATACACACTTCAGAGACACACAGCTGAATACAGTGAGTATCAGTAAACAGCAGAGCTAACACACACAGCTAGCACTAAACAAACAACCCAGAACACCTACAGACCAGATCTGACCGGTACGAACAGAACAGCAGCAGAAACAGCCAGAGAGCTAAAGAACCACAGCCAGAGTGATTGAGTTTATAGTTCTAGATAAGCAGCTCTTCTCGGCTGTAGAAGACGTTCATTCTGCTGCTTAATATTCCACCTGGATTCACGCTCTGCTGTTCCTAGTAGAGATACTTTTCAGATGTGGCTCTTCTGGAGCTGAATCAAGCGGTTTACTCCCACATAGACCAACTTCTAATTTAGTTACAATATTATACTGTTTCATATGAGCCCGTTAAAAATGGTAATAAACCAGTTTAGACCATGTTTCATGACTTGCCGTGTCTAATAGCGCCGCCCTTGATTGGTATCGGCGGATCGCGCTGAAAGGTAATCGGAATCGGCCTCAAAAACACTGATCGGTCCATCTCTACTAGGAACCATGGTGTTTGCCACTCCAGTACACAGTGGGCCATGCAATAAAGAGGGCCGGTATCCAACCATGCAGTAAAACTGGTATTCACTGCGCTTCGTTATACCGTCATCTCGATTCTCCTGCTCTCCCCGTGTTTCCCCAGTGAAAGTCTTGACGTCTTCAAACTGTCGATATTTAATCTGTGGGAAAGGGGGAAGATGTCTTGATGATTCACTCTCCATGTGTGTGTATCGCATGTCTGGGAGCTCTTGTGGCGGAAAAAAAAATCTCATGCTCCATATATGCGGTAACCCAAAAAAGAAACCGGCGCTGGGTTAATTTTCATCGCAGTGGAGAGTTGAAATGAAAGGGAGGGGCCGATTCCAGAGAGCCAAATCTTGGGGTCAGAAAGATGTTTCTGAAGAGCACTGCTCCTGCATGCCAGCATTCCAGATGCTCTCTCTTAAGCTACATCACTGAGACACAAATCCAAGCATTTAGCATGCTGAAGTGGTGATCAAGAATGTTCAGCCCCGGTGCTGGAAGACCTCCGTCCAGCTCTGAGTGGTAGTTTCCCCCTGTTACATTTCATTTACAAAACTTCAAGCGCATGAAACGATGCTTCAGGAACCAGGAGTGGCTCCATCATGGCATCACTCCAAAGAATCCTTTCTGGAACCTTTATAAAAACAGAACAGGTATGTTTGGTGGAATCCCCAAATCGTGCTGGGCTACAGCTCAGAAGCAGACATCTCTGGGCTCGATTAATCTACAGAATGCCGTCTGGTTGGCTAGAGCTGTGTATTGGTAAGAACCTGGCGATACAATACGTATCGTGATACTGCGGTCACGATATATTGATATACTGTGATACTGAAAGCAAAGTGATATATTGCATATTTTTCAAACCCTACTGTTAAAACACACCACTGTATAAACAGATTTGCCAATGTTTAAACAGCATTGCGCCCTTGTACTGCTTGTTAATGTTGGAGTGGAGCTGAAAATGGATTACAACACTGCCATCTAGTGGTCTGAGGTTTCAACACAACACATATTTGAGTCACTGTCTGCCAGGAATCTGTGTATCCATACTGTGTCTTTGAGAATCGATACAGTATCACGAAACCCAATATCCTGATATTCGATATTTTCGATATTTTCTTACACCCCTATGGTTGGCTAGAATGGCCACTCCGGCGCCTTTAAATACCCCCAGACGCGCGATACAGCAAAGACGCAGCTGAATTGAGCCTCAGGCTCAGACCAAATGGCGCTTCATCCCCTTCCGTCCTCCTATGTCCACGCCACCTCCTCCAAAGTCAACAGCAGCTGCCCCGAACATGATCACCCTGCTCAAGGGCCTGACCCCCCATATCCCCCTGCTTCCACTTTCTCGGTTCCTCTGGAAGCGTCTCCAATTAGTTGAAACATAAGAGGAATCTTTTTTTCTGCAGCGCTGGGGGAAACAGGAAAGAAAAGAATTATTGCTCGGTGGCCCCCTAAATGGTGTCCTTGGGTGACCCCGTTCAGTCTGCCTTGACCAACCGCTCTGACGAGCCAGTGCGGAAACCGTGCAATCAGCAACAATCAGTTCCCCTTCCAAACACCCTGGTTGAGGCCAATAGCGTGTGGAGGCTAGTTCTAAAAGTCCTGGCTTATTCTGATATGGACTCTCTGTGGCTCAGGCCTGAAGTGCGGCGTCTTTTAGGGGGGGGGATCCGCGGCTGCTGGTCTTGGCTGGAGAAGACTACCGTCGGTTCCAGCATCTCTCCCCCAGAGCGGGCCCACAGAGCGGGTGCATCAGGACGCTCCGAGTGGGGGAGAGAAAGCCACAGTGCGGCCTCGGCGGCAACATGACCCCACCAAAGAACCTGGAGGCCTAGCTCGTATGAGTTTTCCCTCTGACCGCACCACACGCTCGCACACACAAACTGACACACAAACACGCGGCGCCTCAGGTCAGCGTCCAATAACGCGACCCTGCCAGTGCCGAAAATACAGAAAATGAACTCGAATCAAAACAAAGAACAGATGATACAGGGAAAAACGAAATGTGAAAAGGGTAAGAGAGCCCGAGAGGCCAGAAAAAACACCAAAAGCCACAACAAAGCGGGGGCCGTGTTTGTCCAGAGGTCTATAGAAAGGAGAAAACAGTCCCTCCGTAAAAGCTGGGACTTTCTGTGCGGCAAGTGTCCGACGTTAACCATGAACTCAGAGACTGTATTCTCAACTAGTGAAGTTCATTCAAGCCAAAACCTAGAATCCTCACATATTTCATTTCTACACTACAGAGGTACAAACCTACGACAGGACAGCTTCATTTAGTAGGCCTAGATGGTCTGCTGGATTAGAAATTAGGACATGCCTTTGATAGGCACACATTTTTGCATTTTCTTTCTGTATTTAAGCAACAGAACCAGCAGCCAGGCGGTGCACGAATGAGATTTGAGAGAAAATGTAAGATCCCACTTGTCAAGAATTTCAGCTATTCTCAAATGGGGAAGTGGAACTAACACCCAACAAGAGAAAAGAGAGTGATCGAGTGAGAAAAAGTAAACGTTTGCAATGATGAAACTCTAACATTAAAAACAATCTGTGGTAGTTTCATTTGTTATTTTAGCTCTGAGTGAAATCTGTGATGCCTGCCAGAGGCTTCCAAAAGATTCTCTTTTTGAACAGTCTTGCACTATTACTGTGATACATGTCTCAACAAAATGGGAGATAAAATAGATAAATAAATAAATAATAAATGGGCAACTGGGCGACTAAATCGGTTTGGAGAAAAACATAAAACAAAGCTGCGTCTGACTTGAGCACTACAGATTTAGCGTTACCTTGACCTGCTGAGAGCTTTCATTGATGTTGTCCTCCCGCTTGCGTGCCTCCTCCATCAGCTGAGCATTCTTGCTCTTTTCCACTTGCTCCTTGTGTTTAAGGGTGGCCACCTTCTTGCTCTGGTCTTTCATCTGCCTGTAACAAGCGAAACGGACATACCACATAAGAGGACGTTACTGGTGACCCACCACTCATTTACCAAAAGACTCAACGTGGCCTACAAATCAAGACTGATAAGAAAATAATAATGTGGTGGATTGATCTCCAAGCTGCTGCAAACAGACAGCCACATGTTTCAGGCTAGCCGTGGGATTTTTCTCATTACTGCCCCCTTGAAGGATGAAAACGAGTGAAGATGACACAAAGCAACATCCAAAAGCAAAATAAACATTTTTGCAGATGGAAGGGACTGTTTCGGCTTATGAGCTCAGTTATGTCAAGAGGGGGAACAGATTTTGTACCGGTTCGGCTTCAATGAGGAGCACATTGCGACCCGCTGCGAGTGTTTTCCTGTTTACGTGGCTGCGATGTCTGGATTCTGTCCTGGCAACGTCATGGCCGGATCAGTTACCAATCACCGTCTTGACTTGATCAAAAAAATCTGACACACCTCCCCGAGTTCTCCCTGCACACACAGCAGATGTGGACGTAACTAGGCCAATATGCTTTCATACAGAGTCTAACGAATCGTGATACAGCAGCCCAGAGAAAGGCCCTCTTCCCTCTCGCCTGCGCAGCAGAGCGCGCCAGACATCAAATACAGGGAGGTAATTGATGAGTTATAAACAGGAGTTGCGGGATACGACAGGCAAGTCCCATGTTCGGTTTCCAGGAAAGCACTACCTAGTGCTCCTCTGGGCCCATGTGTCTAGATCTGCACTAAGCCTGTGTAAAACAAAGCAGGGGAGATTGGGAGAGGCGAAGTCTGTGCTGCGGAGAGCAGAAGTCTCTTGTGATGCATTACGAAAGTGTTGGGTGAGTTTCCAATGCGATTACACTGACACAAGGTGCTCCCAAACAAGGCCAGGTGAGTACGAGCCAAGCCACCATGCCTCTAGCACCTGATCATTCTTCTGGACTAACCCTAAGAGCACAGTGGAGGCTGTGTTTAACGAGTAGCTGAGGAAAGCCACAGCCTCCTGGCTCCGACTGCAGATATCGGTACAGAAAGCATCCCTGTGTGGATCAAACCGAATTGTACCCAGAACAACTAGCACTGGCCGCATGTCGGACACTGGATATACGCCTGTGGCGGAGAAGCTGTTACTTCCACAGTTACATGCTGTGGGCCTAATAGCGTGTGTCTGTATGTGTGATCCCTGTTGAGGGTTCACAGGGTGTTCTTTCCCCAGTCACAACTTCACTGTGTATGTGCATGTATACTGTGGTAGTATCACACTGCACAGCATGAGGAGTTGTTGAGAATGTTATGCAGGGGGATGGTGCTCTTACCTTAAAATAAACCTACCAGATTTCTAACAAAGTGCTCAGAATCAGTTTTAAAGCACCTCCATCATTTTTTTTTTTATAATTAATGCATGTGTACGAGTTTAATGTGTTAAGGTATTGTGGAAAATGGTCATTACCCTATCAGATGTACATAATTTCAGCTGTATGCATTATCAATCAATATATTGGCCAATTAGAGGCAAATAAGAATCGTTTACCTCAACACCCACATATTTCTTAAATTATTATTAAAGCAAATGTTTGGGCAAATTCAAGCATGCTCAAACAAGAGATCTCTAGCACGTCATCCGAAACACCAGACTTTAAATTTCATTGCTGTTCTTAAAGGTAAATAATAAAAAAAACATAAAAACATATTTAGTTAAACTAATACTGGGTTTAATTAGTCAGATAAAAAATGGCAATAAAAAGTCAGAATAAATACAGATGTGATCAAATTTCTAAAATGGAAAATGTACAGACAGGAGACGTGTTCAAAACCTGCCATGCTCTGACCATCCTAATAAAACAGAAGCAACAAGAGCTGGGTTGGCAAAACTCAAGCACTTCAGACAAAATACTAAATTAAATACTAACTAACCCAAAGCAAAAACTAAACAAGAGACTGTATATCTAAGGTTTAAACTAGTGATGAATGTTTCGATTCAATTTGATATTTGAATTTGTAAGGCATTATTTGAAAAATATTAGAATGGTCATCTTCTTAACAGCAAATAAATAAAGTACAGGACAAACACTAATGATCTGTTTTCATCTCACATCACATTTCAACTCATGAAAAAAGTCAGAAACAGCAACCTTGAGAAGAGTTAATTTGCTAAAACCAAACCTGACAAATTCACTAAACAATACTCTATTATATTCCATCAAATCTGTACAAGTTAACTGTAAAATAAGTTGAGATTTTCGTTTATCTGTGCTTTCTCTGTGCTAACTATAACTATAATCTGCTAAGCGGTGCCAGAGATTCTCTGATTGGCCAACACTGAGCAACTCCTTATTTGTGCAGTACCATTTAGCCAGCTGAAGTAGTCTTTCTATGCTTCTAGCTTTGGGTTGGCTCTACAAAGCACTCTGGAGTCCACAGAATTCAAACATCTCATGATTATTCACAGGAGAACATGGAAGTGTAGAGAAGAAACCTTTTTTGTTACATACTCATCTGGTTTAAACACAATTCAAATTGTCCTGCACTGATAAAATCCCAAAGCAACTGAACAACTGGAGTATAAACCTGCGCAAGTCTAATTGGTCATAAACTGAAACTTTCCCATTTACGATGAAGCCAAGCCATCTGCTTGGCTCTGCAGAACAAGCAGTTAACTGTTCCTCTTTTCTTAATTCAGGTCCTTGATTACCTGAACTCGGATGTGACCCTTTTCTACCAAGTTCAACAGGGAAAACCATAATCACTGCAAAAGAGGTTGACCCGGGCCTGATTCACGTCTGACTCAGTGAAGCTTAGCATACTTTGGAAGGTCTGTTGAAAAATGAGGGTGAAAACACAAGAACGCACTGTGATCTGGAAAACACTCCTGAAAGACAGAAGCAGAAGAGATCATTAAGATTCTCCTACAGTGGAAGACATACTGTAAGACTATCACACATGCAGCTTGGCTTATTTTGCGTCCAGTAAACTTACTCTGTGGACAAGCCCCTGGTGACACAGACCTCGCCTGGCCCATTATGGCAGATTATACCTGACCTCAGGACATGAATAAAGTGACTATTTACACTGAACAGTGTGCAAATAGATGTAAACAGTGGACTATTTCAATCCGTACATGACCATGATGCAAATGTTGCACATGTTTAAACCATTTCAGCTACAGTTAAAGGGAAAAAATTCAATATGTTCCCTTTGGCTATAATTTTAAATTTTAAAACTCGTGGCTGCAGATGGCGTGTCATGCTTGCAAGAACCTTCCTCTCCCAGGATGCCACAATTCCAAATAGTAGTAAGTTACTGAGCATCGCAGCTCATCTTCACAGACAATATGAATCAAAATCATGAATCTCCTGTTTAATATCCTTCATAGGAACTGTTCCACCTTTGCAACTTTTGCTTTACTGTTAATCTGCGGCTGTTTGAGTGTCTATCAGTCTGCATTGCGTACATTAATTTTTTTGCAACCTGGCACTCAACACACAATGTACACTTCATTCAAATTAAATAAATCTAAAGAGAGATCTGAGATTAACAGGTTTGCCTCAATATACAAGAGGATAGTGCAATGATTGACGACTAACTGTTAACTAGAGCATATTTACTTTACACCATCTACTTGGAAACTCCACACTTGGAGACACAGTGTTTGAAATATCCAATGGCCAGGACATTGCCCTTGGGCGATATAAGCCAGCTTTAAACAACGAGTAACCTCTTTTGCATTTCGACTGATGCTCTGATCTAATACAAGGACGAAGTCCGCTTCCTATTCACCAGCTTTGTGTTCAAATATTCTCCTTCAACTTTAAGAGGTACAGCAGTTACATTCTGCCACTGTAGACCAAAGCGAGACCTTCACCACCATGTCTGTTTAATGGGACAGTCACATCATTGGCGTCATGTTCAGAGTTCCATATTCAGGCGTGACTAGTGATAACACTAGATGTGCTAAACCCTGCCCAAGCCTATCTCTAACTGAACCGTGCCCAAGCCCATCTCTTCAAGCAGGCCCTGTGCCAGGACATGGTATGGAACATGAGAAATTTTGGGGTCGAACATGCTCGGGCACGGTACGGATCGCCAAGAGTGAGTACAACCTTGGACACAACTGGACACAAGACCAAGCTGAACAAAAATGTACGGGCAGCGTACCTATCTATACCTAAATAAACATATATATAGTATGAGTGGTTCTACCATACACTGTATACAGTCTATGGGAGTATGGAAACTCAAGCCCTGGTGCAACTGCTATAACTCAAACATATAAAACAATAAAATCTGACTAAGCTTTCAATCACTAAGACCCAACTTTGGTCAACATACGGGCTAAAAACATGATAAACACAGGGGAATCTTGGACTGGGCATCTCACACTTCTATTAACACAGTAGGTGAGCGTGTGTGTGAACACAAACTAAATGGAAAGATCTCCACATTGCCGGTAATTATATTAACAGACTCGTATTATTGGGTTGAAACTTGGAACTCTTTTCCTGCGAAGGTGGAAGCCATCAGGGCAGCGTCTGTTTTAAAAACACAGAATGCCTCCTTTGCTTCACCATTTCCAACATGAACATTTTCCTTTCCTCTAAATAAAACCCAGCATCTGAGCATATACATACCTCCCCTTCTCTCTTGTCTCCAGGCTACGTGCTGCATTTAGCGCCAGCAGCGTTAGCTCTGGAAAAGCTCTCACTGCACTTTATCTACTGGTGCAGCTTCAGGGAGCCAGAGGGAGGCACAGGAGGAGAGACATTAGTGAGAGGGTCGGGGGGGGGAGGGGTACATGCGAATAAGAACTGCTTGTGACCAAACATGCAAGGGCTGGAGGACCTTCTGAAGAGGCGTAAGAAAAATACATCAAGCTTTGATTTTCCTGCCTTTTCAAGTCCGTCCTACACAGCGCTGTAAAGTTTCCAGCACTCGCTCTACTCCCAGAGAGAAATCCACACTGGAGAGCTCTTTCACCAGCCCGTCACACCAAATACAGCCTGCCTGCCATGTGACCTAACACATGCAGATACATATACACTGCCTACCCAAAGGTTTGGGGACCCACTACCTTCTTCGGAAAACTTTTCAACTGAAAACATAACTGTAGCAGTGCTGTGAACTTAAAACAGCTGTGTTCTATTGTCTATATATTTTCAGTTTCATAATCATCAAAGTGGCTTCTTGAAGGACACCAACAATGATCTGACAGTTTACATTTCCAAACTACTCCTAATAAAAATTATAGTGAAAATCTTTTGGCCCAAACGTGGATTAAACAGCTGAAAGGTTTGAGTGATGGGGGCTTACATCACAAACAAAAGGATATATTACACTAGGGTTTACACCCAGGAACGCAGGGTCTTAAGTATTACCATTCATATTTATTTGGGATGCTGTGATACTTGGTTCTGGACAAAATCACTGGGAAAAAAGCAGACTGCCTGATTTTAAATTGGCCCTACAAAACACTTATATAGGCTGATATATATATATAAAAGTATCGGCCAATATATCGGTCAATCTCTAATCCAGACTAATGTATTATTAACAGCTCAACTAGTTAAGAGAGAAAAAAAGAATGCATATCAGCCAATACTGTTAAATCTATAAAAGGATCACTAAAAAACAATTAGGACTTTAATACTAATTCTGCACACATTTGTTTTATTCTAATGATATTCAATAGTTTATGCCTAAACACACGTATGGCCAAAATAAATGGTATTAAATAGTGTGTTTAAGAGTCTGAGAATACATTGATGTACACAATAAAAGCTTTAGATTTATAATAAAAGTCAAAATTAAACACTATTTTGTAAAAGCATGCTTACTGACTATTCGAAATCTCTGGGCTTTAAATATCTGGTCCAAATGACACATTTTCAGTACTCTGTAGTACTAAAGTAATTTGGTTGCTACTGTTAAAGTGTTAATTGTGATGTGCCATTTATAATGTAATATGTTAAGATATTGCAAACTGATGCAACGCAAACCAGCATTCTTCATTCTGACATGAGGCTGAAAGTTTAAGTTTTTAACATCTACAAGCTTTTAGTCGTGAAGTCTTGGCTGGAATAAATTCTTATTTAATACTTTAAAACTGATTTAACACTTATTTACAGCAAACTTATGCATTTTGATTATGTTATTGTGTAGATGTGCACTGTAATCTTATCTTATTGTCACTGTGGGAGCAAAACATTGCATCAGCTTTTGCTGCTTTTTGTTTTTTTTAAGAATTTCAAAGTGTCAGTTGCTCCTGACATTGTGTGAAAATGTTCTGATGAACAGACCAACAGAAAAGATCTAACTTACTCAACTAACTCACAATTGCTTGCCTCTCTCTTGCTCTCTCTCCCTCTATCCTTTGGCTCTCCTTCTACTTCCCAGCAGAGCTGCATCTCCACTGGCTGATCAACTGTCCCTCCTGTCAGACCTGTTGATGCTCTCCTGCTCGTCAGTCTGCATGACCAGAATTACTACAGTAGAGCCCCAACATCTGAATCTCTCCCACTCTGACAGAGAACCTAAGAGACGGTTCAAACATGTGCAGGTCGAGTATCCTGTCGTAAAATCTCATTAGCTCTGTCGTTCCCTCTCTATCCGGGGTCGACCAGAGCTCCCTTGAGCCTGGGTCCTCCCTTGAGCCTGGGTCCTCCCTCGAGTCTGGGTCCTCCCCTGAGCCCGGGTTCCTCTCAAGGCTTCTTCTTCTTCTTACCAAGGGAGTTATCCTGCCACTGTCGCCTCTGGCTTGCTCTAGGGGGTCGTGGACCTGGATACTCTTTCTTACGTTTATGTTTATGCATAGACTCTTTTTTTCTTTCTATCATTTTTTCCTATCCTTCCTTTAAACTGCTTTTCTGTAAAGTTGCTTTGAGACAACATCGATTGTAAAAAGCGCTATTCAAATAAGTGTTGATTGATTGATGTTCTATTAACGTCTATCTAAAGTTAATAGTTTTTTCTCTTCATGTGTAACATTACCATTTTGGAGAAAGGACATGCATAATGATAAGTACATGCGTAATGAGTAATACATATATATACATATATATATATATATATATATACATATATATACATATACATATATATATATATACATACACACACACACACACACTACTGCTCAAAAGTTTAGGATCACTATAGAATTTCATTTCATGCAATTCACAAACAATATTGTCCATTTCACAATTAATGTAAGAGTATCAGATGATTTTTAAAGAATAAAAATGTTTGTATTAAAGTCTATTTTTGTATAGAGGCTTATTTTGCAAATAGTCCTATTATCAGTAATTCTCAGTCCTCTGTCTAAATCTCCTGGTACGACCACCAATCCAAGTTAAGGATGTTATTGGACTAATTGGTTGTTAGGACACTCTTGCTCAATTGTGATGCACAGCTGAAAAACATTCTACTAATAAGTGAGTATAAAAGGGAGAAACAACATTCTAGGTTAGTTTAGTATCTGAAGATCAGCAGTTGATGGCTTGCTGACAGACTCAAAATGACCAGAAAGAAATAACTTTCTTTAGAGACCCGTCAGTCCATTGTTGTGTTAAGAAAGGAAGATACTCCATTAAAACAAGAACATTTCACTGTGATCCCAAACTTTTGAGTGGTAGTGTGTGTGTGTGTGTATATATATATATATATATATATATATATATATATATATATATATATATATATATATATATACATACATTATATATATATATATATATATATATATATATATATATATATATATATATATATATATATATATATATATATATAGAGAGAGAGAGAGAGAGAGAGAGAGAGCACAAGTATGAATATAAAGAGAAACATTGTAGACGAGAGAATTTCTGTTGATTAACTCTTATTAGTAAGAGTTCAGCTTATTAGCTGGAGTTCAAGCTTTCTACTTTTTTCTTTAGATTCTAAAAATCTAATTTGTTCATATTTACTGATATTTATGAGAAATTCTTCTATTTCAAACATGTCAGATGTTTCTTTTTCCTTTTTATTTAGTATTATTTATACGGGCTTCAAACAGTGGAATGTTATCAAAATATATTACATTTGTTATGCTGGTCCTGATCGCAACATTAATAATTTATTTTAAAGACAGCTTTAGGCAATGTTTACAGGGTAAGACTTGAAAAGGCTTTGAAATTCTCAAGATATTGGTTGAAGCATGGGGCAAACATCAGAAACTTCAAGAACTTTCTCCTGTTGAGAGATATTTCTGCACAACTTCTGCATAATGAATCCTTTGAAACTTACATCAAGTAAATACCTCCCTCAATACCAGTTGCTTGACATTAAAATCCACTGGTGCTCCCTATTTGCAGTTTTCAAAATGATTTTTTGGATATTTTAGTTGGCCTTGTGTGAGAACGCATTCCCTGCATTTTACTTTGTTGAAGTTTATGCAGCTGGCCTTTGGAGAGGTGCGGTTTTAAGGTCGCGAAGCTGGAGAGAAAAGCTCTGAGGGCCATTAAGGAAAAATAAGGCCCGAGTTCAATCACAGCTAACACTTAATAACATAAAATGAGACCCAGTGGCAAAGAGGCGCAATCTTTTGATGAATATACACTGAAGTCAATGCTAGAAATCCATCATGCTATTATGAGCAGTGCAGGGGAGAAAACAGAAACCCACTAATGTTAGCAATAAGGCGCATGTTAAAGGGCTTGCTGAGGAGTGTGGAGATGGCTGAAAGTACAGGCTTTTTATCCAAGCCATTTCAGAGCGCTCATAATGCCATGTTTTTTTCTATTCCACTCTCTAATGTGCTGATGGGGTTACAAGGCATTGTGTCCACATTCTCGATCCAACACGAACTGAACTCCAACGCCATGTGTAGGCTGGGCATGTGCATTCAGAACAATTCTGATTGCTCAAGAACAGACATCCAGTCAGTCGCGAGAGCTTGAGACTTGCAGCTTAAGGCGAGAGTCCTGCTCACTGTATGTGGCAGCTACGATGGCAGGGTAGCTTTAATAGCCCTCTCACAGTTAAAGCCCTAACAGTTTAGAAACGCTGGGCGGAGTCGTGAGGGCAGTGGCCCACTTAATGATGGCTGAAGTCACCATCTCACTTCACTGACTCTAGTTGAATTCCTGCAAACGTTAACACAGCAAGCAGGTCTGATAGGACGGTTTTATAAATGTCTACTTTATGGATAAACCAACATTTACACCTCATTCAAGCATGAAACTCATTAACATAGCCTTTGTTATTAGGCTGCAGATGACAACATTTGCAAAACTATGGTCAAAATGGACAATTTATATGAAAAGTAAAAGACCAGACTTTAATGAAACACAAACAGAATAAACTAGAACTCAGAACACATTTATATTATTTCTCTCATATTTGTTGTAATAGTGTTAATAGTTTGTAAATGTTTTGTAAATGTTTTCTCTGTTAAAGGTATAAAAGCTGTCATAATTGTAATATCGCAAGTGATAACAAAAGGAAAAGTGTAAACTGCTTGGAAGTTTACACTGAAAAAAATAAAGAATTACAAAAAAACTCACTAACATAACATACAAGAGACAAACAAAAATTATTTTAATGAGCTATTTTAATTATTTTTATGAGCTAATCAGTTACAAATACTTTACTTTCGTGGTGCCAGTATCTGAGTCTGTAAGAAGAAGCAACCTGAAAAGTATTAACTGCTGCTAGACCATCCTAGAATTGAAAAAAGCTGTGCTATCTGCGTTATATCACTAATAGTGGTCCCAAGTTCAGGCTTTGGATTTCAAAGTATAAAATAAAATACAATGAAAACTTTTATATTTTCAAGTCTTTCTAGTCATGATTACATAATAAAAAATTTTGTATACTTCCACAACAATATGTGATCGGCCGATATTTCTCCAATTTAGCCGATCCCGAGAGCCGATCGATGGCGTTAAACAAATGAGCCTAATTTCTGTTTTTCCAGCGGTTCATTCAGAAAGAGGAGCCCTCCGGCCAGCTCCCTGCAATTCCTATCTGAACCACTAGGTGAAAATACATACCCTTCAATTTTCCACAGACTGACTAAAGCAGCGGCGTCGCGAGAAAAGCATGTGCTTGTAGAAAACATGTCGTCCGTCTGGCAGTGTTTACCGTATGTGACGCAGACTCATCCAGGACGTTTTTAAAATTAGTAAAATCAGTGTGTCTTGTTGGGAAACCAAGACAAAGACATTTAACACACTAATCTGATACAGCACTGCACGCAGCTGAATACAGTGAGTATCAGTAAACAGCAGAGCTAGCACACACAGCTAACACAAAACAAACAACCCAGAACACCTACAGACCAGATCTGACAGGTACGAACAGAACAGCAGCAGTAATTCAAGATCTACATTTAATGATTACAGATTGTCGTTTAAAATAACAGAGTCTGCATTTAATGACTAGTTTAGACTGAATTTATTTAATTAATTTTTTTAGTTTTAAATTCAGGGTCTAAATTAAATGATTGCAGTATTGGGGATATTTGTTTAATTTACTTTGTTTAAAATATTATGCTGTTTCATATGAGCTCGTTAAAATTTGTAATGAACCAGTTTAGACCATGTTTCATGACTTGCTTGCGCTAATAACTACATGTAGCCCTGCCGTGGCGTATACCCCGCCCTCAATCGGTATCGGCTATCGGTCGATCATGCTGAAAGGTGATCGGCGATCGGAATCGGCCTCAAAAACACCGATCGGTCCATCTCTAATTAACAGAACACTCAATCAACAAGAACATCCCTGGTCCATGCTTGTCAAGACTTGGGCTGTCCCTACTGACTATATTCAATCAAGTACTCACAAGATCAAACAATACACAGACATAAATGAACAAAACATTGAATACAAACTTTCCAAGGTACTCTTTTTATTTTACTTCGCTTTCCCTTTACTTGTTTTACGCCATAAGCATCTTCACGCTGGCCGGCTATCTCCGGCATAGTGTTTGTCATGTTGGGAAGCTTCGCAATCTTTAAACAGGAGATACTGTAGATTTCTCTTAAGGTTCTCACCGAGATGTGGCTCCGTCCCAAGAACCGATGCGGTGAGTAAGGCTAATATTACGGCTCTGCAATGTTGCGCAGGGCCTTCCTGCCCGATAGCTACAGTATATGAAAAACAAAGCCCGGCCAGATATTAGCAGCTCCGTCTGTGGTTGACAGAGCTGGATTTTAGGACTGCCAGGAACTAGCCGTGCCAAGGTCTGTGGCCAGGTGCGTGCTGGGACGCCCCAACCCTGCAAATGTGTGGGCCTTTCCCCAAGCACGCCGTGCTACACGCCAACATCTGTCCGCTCCCATCTGTGGGAGCAGCAGAGCATGGCGAGCTTCTGCGGGATGACTGCCCCCTGCCCTCTCCGACTAATCAAGTTAATCATGCGGCCGGCCTTCAGGCCAGGCCCGGCCAAAACTAACCGGGAACCATGCAGAGACAGCAGGCAGGCGCAGGCACACCACAGATTCAGCTCATCACACGCAGACAGCTGCAGGCATAAGAGATGGACCTCCACGGCTCTGGGCGGGACTATGGCCTTGACCTGACTCAGGAACTGACCCGCAGAGCAGAACAGAGCAGGAGAGGTTCTCATCGACAATCTACCTCAACCAAAACAAACGAGGAGGAACTAATCCATGAGGTAGAGGAATAAAGGGAACTCCATGACCCTTTCTTCATGTGAAAAAACAAAGCTACATAACAGTAATAAAATCTAAGCTTTAAAAGTAGCTATTTTAGATATTTTTTTAACTGTACAAAAAAATACTTTTATTTACTTCAACTTATGTTATAATACTTTGTATATTTTGTATATATTTTTATTATTTCTTTTTTGTTATCTTTATCTATTGGTGAATGGAGGAACAGCAAAGTAAGAATTTAATTGTACAGTGTAACTGTCTGTTCTGCTGTGCATATGACAATAAAACTCTTGAATCTTGAATTTTAGATATTTAGATATTTTAGAAGCGCATCACTTAACAGAAGCATCTAAAGCAGGTACTCGTTGTACCATCCCACAGGAGGAACACCAATGCTCATCACAACACCCCACGTGAGTATGCACTGTTTCAGGACAGATTTCTAACAGGACTGCATCACATTCTTTCATTTCACCCCCTCAATATCCAATCTGAGACTTTTTGCTGGTATTAGTCCAATAACAAAACCTGATATCTAATCAGAGCCATCTCTACATGATGTGCTGGCAAATTAAGCTACCTGATCAACCCAATAAATATTAATCTGTGATAAACTCTATACACTACTAATAAATGTAAATCTTCATTTTTTACACAGTTCACATTAAGATGAGTAACACAGCCATCTATTTTATAACTATACATGAAGATCTGATGATATGTGGGTAACTTTACTGTTGTATGATCATCTTACAAGGTGTTATACTTAGAACTGGTGTTGCCGATACTGGCACTTACACACAGTATCGGTATCGGCAATAGAGAGCGCCGACAGCATGAAGTTTATGGACGCGCATACCCACCACTAAATGCCGCTTGACTGAAGCCAACAGCATGTCCGCGGTGTGGGAGTATTTCTCGGTTGAGAGGGGCAGCAGCAAAAAAAGCCCGCTGCAAAGTTTGTAACGCCAGCATTTTGAGGGGTGGCACGACCAGCAAAGACTTCAATACATCAAATTAAATTAAATTTAAAAGCATTTAAAGCGAAACCACATCAAAGAACACAGTGACTTCATCTAAGCAAGCACAAAGAAGCTAGCTAGCACAAAATACAATATATAAAAAGTGGAACACTATAAATATCAGGATTTACAGCCATATATCAAGCATTTAAGTTAGAGTTGGTATTGGTATCGGTATCGGTACTCTGTATCGGCAGATACCTGAAAAGCTGGTATCGGTATTGGTATCGGTAAGGAAAAAAGCGGTAACGGTGCATCCCTACTTACAACACACAAAGATATATGCTTCATAATAAAAGAAATATAATGAAAGGCTGCAAACCTATGTTTAAAGGCATTTGCGAAGGGACACAAAGCTTTTATGGGTAAAATGGGTAATTACAGACAATCTGCGAGAAGGTGACATACACAAATTTAACTACACTGTATCTAACAAACGTCGACTGGCAGGGACGAATATTTGATAGTGGTACTGTGATGAGGCAAGTAAATAAATAAATAAATACATCTTGTGATAAAAATGTCTTCATTGAGTTCAGTATTTTACATTCTGTCTATTCTCAACCACAATACAATGTGATGCTTTTCCTGGAGTCGAAACAGACTGCCACTTCTAGGTTTATTCTTTGTTTTCAAATTTGGAGGGAGGGAGGGAGGGAGGGAAGGAGAGAGAGAGAAAGAATAAGAAAGTGAGAGAGAGTTAGAGAGAGAGACAGAGAATAAGAGAGAGACAGAGAATAAGAGAGAGAGAGAGAGTGAACGAGAAAGGATGAGAGAGATGTATATATACACATTTTACAATTGAGAATAAGTTAATACATTCCTGGAGAATGTGAGTTCTCTGTAGAGGATGTGTTAATTTCAGAGATGGAAAGATCGATCCGCTATATATCGGTATCGGCCAATTTTGAATCAAAATATGTGATCAGTGATTGGCCGATATTTCTCCAATTTAGCCGATCAATGGTGTTAAACAAATAAGCTCAATTTCTGTATATCCAGCTACAGTTTCGTTGAAACCCCCTCCGGCCAGGTTCTTGCAATTCCTATCTGAACCACTAGGTGGAAACACATACCCTTTCATTTTTCCACAGACTGTCTGAAGCAGCGGCCTCACAAGAACAGTTTGCGTTCTTGGCATGTGCGGATAGAAAACATCGTCCGTCTGGCAGTTTGTTGCCGTAAGTGACGCAGACTCAACTGGGACATTTTTAAAATTGGGGAACCAAGATAAAGACATTTAACATACTAATCTGATACGACACTTCAGAGACACCACACAGCTGAATACAGTGAGTATCAGTAAACAGCAGAGCTAGCACACACAGCTAGCACAAAACAAACAACCCAGAACACCTACAGACCAGATCTGACTGGTACGAACAGAACAGCAGCAACAATTCAAGATCTACATTTAATGATTACAGATTTTATTGCATTTATTTAATTAGCTTTTTTTAGTTTTAAATTAAGGGTCTAAATGTAATGATTGCAGTATTGGGGATATTTGTTTGATTTACTTTATTTACTGTTAATTTAGTTAAAAATATTATTCTGTTTTATATGAGCTCGTTAAAAATGGTAATAAACCAGTTTAGACCATGTTTCATGATTTGCTTGCGATAATAACTACATGTAGCCCTGGCGTGGCATATAGCCCCGCCCTCGATCGGTATCTGCTATCGCGCTGAAAGGTGATTGGCAATCAGAATCGGAATATATACATACATATATATATATATATATATGTATATGTATATATATATATATATATATATATATATATATATATATATATATATATATACATATATACATACATACATATACACACATATATACATACATACATATACATATATACATACATACATATACATATATACATACATACATATACATATATACATACACACATACATACATATATACATACATACATACATACATAAATATATATGTATATATATACATATATATATACATATATACATACATACATAGATATATATATATATACAATGAAAAAGAGCGAGCGAGCGAGAGAGAGAGAGAGAGAGAGAGAGAGAGAGAGAGAGAGAGAGAGAGAGAGAGAGAGAGAGAGAGAGAGAGAGAGAGAGAGAGAGAGAGAGAGAGAGAAATAACAGCAGGATATATACAATAATTAGATTCACTACATGGGGATACTGTTATTGTGTGGTACCGCCCTTATTACAAGATGCTGGTACTGAGTATTTGTTCTAAACCTCTTAAAAGTTACACTATGATTACTGAAAATAAGCCCCAGTGGAAATGTAACATTAGTCAAATTAGTAGAACAAGAAAGCATTTAAAGCAGAAGTTATAAATTCATTTAGTTTGTGGGCCATCTACAGCGTTTCACGTCTGCCAGGGGACTCATCCATTGTGTTCATGGACTTCCCAGCGAACCCCCTAAAACATATATAGTCCATTTTTCTTAATAGAACTGGAAATAATACATAAATCAATTTATTTAACCAGAACAGCACTATTGTTTTCATAAGTCACTCCTCTGTTTTATTAGGTGTACTATTAACTTTCTCAGTACTTGCCAGATACCTCAATGGTATTTTTGGCTCTGTGGCCGCAACAGAAACCATGAAGACTGCTGAAGTGAGAGAATCACTTAGTCTCTGTTTTGCTCTCGCAGAGAGGCAGATCAATGCAGGCTGGGCTGCATACAATGGTAGATTAGCAACGTGTCCTATGGTATATTTTTTAAAGGAGCTCTGCAGGGGAACTAATATTTGTGAATATATTCTACACAGAGTCTTCTTTAATTATAAAATGATGTCCAGCACAAAACCCTACACGTACTGATCCCAAAATACGGTTGCCATGTTCTGCTTTTTTGGAGGAAAATTATGTTTTAAATAAAAATTAACACTTGGATCTTTTAATACTACACATGATCTTTACATGTATTAAGCTATAACGACCGGATGCAGGACGCACCGAGGACGCAAACATAAGCATCAATATGTGGGAGCATTTCTATTGGTCAATTCATCAGGAAACTTTCACAGGCTATATAAAAAGCTGTCGTCTTCAAATTATTTCAATTTTTTTCTTTTTGGACATTGGTGATGTTACATTATTATGAAAATGATAAAATATCATCCTGCTGTTCAGCTCCTCGTGGGTGCTTGGCTGCTTTTGTTTGACCTAACTCATTTGCAAGCAGATCACAAGCTCCATGTTTTCAAAGCTTCAGAAATAGTGTTAATAAAACAGGCGATAATTAAAATTGCAGCTCTTGATGAATCTTTTAGCTCTACAAAACAGTCCTATTGTTGTAAAGTTTTCTTAAGAAGCTCCACACTTCATCTTTTTTTAATAGTTTATGTTTGGTTACCAAGGGTAAGATAAGCATTAAGGCTCAGGGTAAGAACATTTTAGACACAAACACATTCTGCATAGATGCTTATGGAGAGAAACAGACACACTACAGTCTGTAACTGTAGGACTACAGGGTGCCCTATATGGTAAGTAGAGCTACGAAAATGGACAATGACTAGATATTAGGTTAATGTATATACAGTGAACGTATATACATGTAACATTATACATACGAAACATAATTGTAATACTAGAGATGTGTGCAGGGTGCAGATACATGGCAATATAAAACAGTACAATTAATATAATAAAACCTACATACTAGAGATGGACCGATTGGTGTTTTTGAGGCTGATTCCGATCGCCGATCACATTTCAGCACGATTGGCCGATAGCCGATACCGATCGAGGGCGGGGCTGTATGCCACGGCAGGGCTACATGTAGTTATTAGTGCAAGCAAGTCATTAAACATGGTCTAAACTGGTTTATTACTATTTTTAACGAGCTCATTTAAA
The DNA here is from genome assembly GCA_021613375.1 of Megaleporinus macrocephalus. Lineage (NCBI taxonomy): Eukaryota > Metazoa > Chordata > Actinopteri > Characiformes > Anostomidae > Megaleporinus > Megaleporinus macrocephalus. The sequence goes on from CM038702.1 coordinate 6,459,651, forward strand.
ACAGCATAATATTTTTAACAAAATTATCAGTAAATAAAGTACATCAAACAAATATCCCCAAAACTGCAATCATTACATTTAGACCCTTAATTTAAAATGAAAAAAGCTAATTAAATACATGCAGTAAAAACTGCAGTCATTAAACTCAGACTCTGTTATTTTAAACTAAATCTGTAATCATTAAATGTAGATCTTGAATTGCTGCTGCTGTTCTGTTTGTACCGGTCAGATCTGGTCTGTATGGTGTTCTGGGTTATTTGTTTTGTGCTAGCTGCGCGTACTAGCTCTGCTGTTTGCTGATACTCACTGTATTCAGCCAGATGATGTACTAAGTGTTGTATCAGATTATTAGTGTTAAATGTCTTTGGTTCCCCCACGTGACACGCTGGTTTTACATATATTTTACATATATACAAAACAAAAAAATATATATTTTAGCAGACGGACGACATGCTTTCTATCAGTCTGAAAATTAAAGGATATGTATTTCCACCTAGTGGTTCATTCTGGAACTGCAGGGACCTGCCCGGAGGGGGTTTCACGGAGGGCTCCTCTTTCTAAATAAAACGCTAGCTGTAAATACAGAAATTAGGCTCATTTGTTTAACGGTATCGATCGGCTCTCGGGATCGGCTAAATTGGAGAAATATCGGCCGATCACCAATCACAAATTTTGATTCAAAATCAGCTGACACTGATACATAGCCGATCGATCCTTCCATCTCTATTTAATACCATGCACCAATGTCTCATAACAATTTTGGGAGCTCAAAAAACTAACATGGATATAGAGACTCCTAACAACCACCTGCAAGACCTGGTAGACCACCAAAACTGTCCCCATCAGATAAACAGCAAAAGCTTTCATCTTTGAAAAAAGGAGGAGAACATCAAAATGTTTTGTGTCTGAAAACCTCTATAAGTGTTTCTGTCCATCTCTCCACCACTGAGAGAAAACACCAACACTATGGGGCTTGAAGGGGTGTGGAGCTGTGAAGCTCCTCGCTGAGGAAAGGAGATATAGACACATCAAACAAAGAAGCTGCTGCTGTTCTCAGAACAAATGGACTGACCGACCCAGAATACAGACCACATCATCAGGACTGAACTTTCGAGGTGTGAACAAAACCCTAGTTTTAATTGAAAAACTGGATGTTCTAGTAAAGGTAAAGAGGGGAAACACTAAACACTGAGACTAATCATGCTGTATTAGTTGTTGAGGATTCTGTGGAATTTTCTGATAAATGTGTCTCTGTTTTTTGTATTTAAAGGCTATTTGAACTGGAAATACGTGAAAGGTGGTCTCGGATTTGTGCACAGTACTGTACGTGTGAGTCGAGAAACAGAAAGTGTGCAGCGTACTCATACTGTAGGCACTGGCACACATATTTATTGTCAGCCATTTGTAGACTAATTCTAGAGCTCCCGGCGCTCAGAGGCAACGGAACATTGAAGGAAATTAATTTCAGAGCGACATGAATTCCTTTTCATGATGATGTGCCTTGATGTAGGGGAAGATATCAAATCAGTCTGTTCGTTGTATTTCTTTTGAGTTGCTTTTCCTGAAAAAAGAAATGATGAATGACGTTCTTGTCAAACATCCCTGCTACATTATGTTTGTTTTCTTAGGGAGCACCGGCAAGAGGGGAAAAAAAGAAAAAAGAAAGGAGCTGACAAGCCTCCTCTCTGAACTGAACTGCAGGAAGAGATGAAAAGTAATAAGCGTGATAAACAACAGCGAGCGGAGTGCTGCAATCCGGGTAGGGAGGGAAGCCTATCAGGCGCTGGCAGCCAAGGCTAGCATTTCAACAGCGCTCAGGAGAAATGGCTGATTGGAATTCTTTGCACTCCAATTAAAGTCTGTGGAAGGAGTCGCAGGCTGGCTCGGACTGAAGTTCAGTGTGTATCTAGTCTGTCTTTAATATGCTCTACGGAGTGTTGTTCTCCAGTCTACATAGTAAACCTGTAGGCCTTGCAAGCCAGCTCAATTACATCACTTGACATAGTAACAGCAGAAACTTTTTTATAGTGCTATATAGAACCAATTAAATAATAATAATAAATAAAAAAATCACATACAGCACATTCCCCATAATCTCCAATGGTTCTTTGTAGAGATCGACTGATTTATCAGTCTGCCGATATATTGGGCAGATACTTGCCATCCATACATTATCTGCAGCTTAATCCCGCTACTCGGGGGCGGCGTACACCATGGACAGGTCGCCAGTCCATCGCATGGCCAACACTCACTCACACACTCACACCTACGGGCTGTTTAGAGTGACCAATCAATCGGTCATGCATGTGTTTGGACTGTGGGAGGAAACCGGAGTACCCGGAGGAAACCCACTCAAACACGGAGAGAACATACACACTCCACACAGAACCACCCAGACCGGGAATCCAACCCAGATCATCTTACTGTGAGGAGACAGTGCTGACCACTACACCACCGTACTAACCACTACACCACCATACTAACTACTACACCACCATACTAACCACTACACCACCATACTAACCACTACACCACCATACTGACCACTACACCACCGTACTAACCACTACACCACCATACTAACCACTACACCACCATACTAACCACTACACCACCATACTAACCACTACACCACCATACTAACCACTACACCACCATACTGACTACTACACCACCATACTGACCACTACACCACCATACTAACCACTACACCACCATACTAACCACTACACCACCATACTGACTACTACACCACCATACTGACCACTACACCACCGTACTAACCACTACACCACCGTACTAACCACTACACCACCATACTAACTACTACACCACCGTACTAACCACTACACCACCGTACTAACCACTACACCACCATACTGACCACTACACCACCGTACTAACCACTACACCACCGATATTTGCCATTTTTTTATATATCGGCATCGGCCAATATCAGTGTTTGGTAATGGCAATTTAAAGTCAAGCACGTCCGCGGGCAGCCCTGTGTGTGGTGGAACGTGCTGCTGCTGCATGTGAAGGACCTCAAGCCGAAACTTTTGCAACTGTTCGACCAAATAAGTGAAAATGAAGAATTTATACCGAACAATGACGTTTTTAATGACGCAGTTATGTATTACCAGTATCCGGCAGATGATGTGAACCAGAGTGGATGTCCTTAGCTCTGGGGCTAAAGCTAACTGCTCTAGTATAATACACACATTAGCATGTTATTGTTACACAGCGAGTCTCACGGGAGCAGCCAGAGTCTCTCAGATAGTATTCCGCTGTGTTAAATCATTATAGCATATCAGCATCTCTCTATCACTTTGCATGTTGCGTGCGCTGTTTACATCTCTCTCTTATGTCGTGTGCTATATGTCTCTCGCTCTCTCTCTCTCTCTCTCCCCAAGTGCCTCATCCTCCTAAAAGAACCGTAATTTTACTACAACACGAGAAAAAAACAACTGGTTTATGGTTCTATATATACCTATATATGCCTAAGAACCTAAGAATCTTTTATAGGAGTGACAGAACTTACAGACCTACGGGACCTAGAGGAAGTAATCATGAAATAACTGTTGTATCAGCACTGTCTTCACAGATACCAGACGCCACACAACCTGTTATTGCGGCAGACATTACCAGACAAACAATCAAGCTCTAGTTTGCAGCCCTCGCTTTCACTTCTCATGCCTCCTTTCTCTAAATCCCTTGATCAAAGCAGGTAAGTCCAATTTCCCGTTTTCAGGAAAAAAAAAGTTTGAAGCTGAAGTCAAAGGCAAAGACAAGCAGGCAACGAGAGCAAATTGGGGTTAAGTGCTTTACCCGAGGGCATGACGGCACTTAAATTCATTCTATTAAACCCGCGGTTGCCAATTCGCTCTGTGATCCCCAATGAGAGCCGTCTGCAGCACCGGACACGGTTCTAAGACTGCGTCTTCCGTTTCAGTGACCCAGGAGCGCTGAGGCCGACCAAGCCCTTACGGCTGGCTGAAGATTTTCATTCACATTCAGGTTTCATTTGACAGTAACAGATGTGAAACGGCAGTGCGGTTGAAGAGCACACTGAAGAAAACAGGGCGAGGAAGGAGAGGAGAGCAAGCGTACTAACCTTGAAGCCAAACTGATGATGAGACAGCAATCCAGTGTTAAGAGAAATAAGTGAAGGGAGAACGGGAGAGAAAGAGGAGAAAGAGAAAAAGAGACAAAGTTCAAGCAAAGTTAGCAGTTAGAATAGATTAATACAGAAGAGATGAAACAGACTCAAACCATTCAGTTTACAAATAGACCTAAAGACAAACAGTGAATACAAACCATCTCTCAGAACAAACCACAGCCATACATTCCACACTGTGACAGACGATGACCAACATGCACGCAGATGTGATGCAGTCCAGAGACAGAAACATCAACGTTTGCATGCAGGAAAACAGTTTGTCCAGTTGAATTACGGGCGATTCCTTTCCTTCCAGAATGATATAGATGTCCACTTTGACCTCTAGTGGTGTTTTTTTAGGTTATCTCTTTTTATTTATGCCAAAAAGGGTTATTTCAGCAACGCTGCTGTAGAATTCATTTCTCAAAAAAAACCCTGAATGAAAAGAAGAGATTTCAAGGTTTGAAGAGCGTTCACATCAAACGTTTTACACAAATTTAAAGGAATGGAAGTTCTTCCATGTACTTTTATATTATATAAAGATTCTTTCAACATTAAAAAGGTTCTGTACACTCACACGTCTCCTGTGCTAAAGCGGTTACACTAAGAACCATCCACTGAAAACAGGTTTAGAGAACTTTCACACAATATAACTGGTAGTTTCTGGAACTTTACAGGTTCATAAACTTTAAAGAAAAAGTACTTTATACTCTCACTTTGATTGCAATAACAATTAATCTATTGAAAGGTTGGGAAAGAAAGGTTCCATAAATGGTTGGGCTAAAAGAAAAAGGTGTTTGGAGAATCTTTAAAAGGTTTAAGAGCTTTTATGAAGTGTAAAATATTCTACAATTCAAGAACTGAACCTTTACACAGTGTGAAGAACTTTTTCAGAACCTTTACAGCCAGTAACAGGTGGTTCCTAGAATTTACAGGATTTCTAGACCTTAAAAAGTACTAAATAAATTAACTACATAAAGTTCTGTATATAATCAGGTTTTTAAAAAATGAGATTTGTGAGGGTGAACTTTTTTTTATAAAATTTAAAGGTTCTACTTAAATTCAAGGGACGTTCCCAGAACCTTTAAATTCATAATACACTTTACAAACTTTAAAAAGGGCTCCTTGCACCTCATTTGAGAAAAGATCACCTGAAAGGTTCTTCAGGGAACCAAAGGCGGTTCTAGGCCTTTATTTTAAGCTGGATTCCTCGTTCACATGCTCCGAGCTCATCAGCCAGCTTCAGCTTCCTTTTTAGAGTATTTCAAATGCAATCCTCAGTAATTGCCATCGCGTTCGGGAATAAATATTCCAACGCCACAGTTCAACCTATGTTCTTTTCATGGGTTTTTGAAGGCATATTTGAATCAGGGCTGCCTCTGCTCTACTGATCTGCAGCCAGAGAAACTTTTACTTTTACCCCTCTCTCCCTCTCGTTCGCACACATACAGCCACACGCACAGAGGCGGAAAGAGAGTCGGGTAATCCTGCCTGAGAACACGAGCTGCACTCCCTCAGAACAACAGCACACAACAACAGCTTCCATCTGCCACCCTCGTCTTGATTACAGGCACAAGACGCTAACGGATGGAGAACTGTCACAATAACTTTGCGTCAAAATCCTCGCGTCAAGAGTCAAACTCCGCCGTGCCAGGGAGCCGTGACAGTGCCATCTAAAACAATGGGAGGCTTTTGAGGGAGCAGAACCTCCTGTGCGCTTCTGAGAGCACACGACACGCCGCTGGTAATTAGGTCTGGTTCTGAGCGCTCCGGTTCTTCTTAACTGCCAGTGTTTATTTCCGAACCTCCTTGTTTCCATCCTCGTGGAGGATGTATAGGGCTGAGTATTTCAAATGCAATCCTTTGTTCCTAAATCTGGCGCGAGAGAAAGATAGAGACGGCTGCTTGACTTTATTTCACCGAGTCAGTTCACATCCGTCTAAAGTCGCTGCAAGAGGCCTTGCCATCTATAAAGTCCCAGCAACGAAGAAGCTTTGATTAAACTAGAAAAGTGAATTTCCTGAAGAAAATACAGAGTGATTGCACAGCTTAAGCAATTGGAGAATGGTTTCTAAGGTGCTGCGCAGTGGTTGGTATGGTACGAGGGGTGCTTATGGAGTGGTTGTTAGGGGGATGCCAAGAGGTTGCAAGGCGTTGTTGAAAATTAATGGGTAGTAAGAGAAGAACGAGAGATAAAAAAAAAACACACATACAGAACTGCAGGTCAGTATGAGTGTAGATTAGACACACAGGGGAGTGAGGGTCAGTATGACTGTGGATCAGAAACAGAGGAATGAGAGTTAGTCTGACTGTGGATTAGGCACACAGAAGAGTGAGGGTCAGTATGACTGTGGATCAGAAACAGAGGAATGAGAGTTAGTCTGACTGTGGATTAGACACATAGAAGAGTGAGGGTCAGTATGACTGTGGATTAGACACAGAAGAGTGAGGGTCAGTATGACTGTGGATTAGACACAGAGGAGTGAGGGTCAGTATGACTGTGGATTAGACACAGAAGAGTGAGGGTCAGCATGACTGTGGATTAGACACAGAAGAGTGAGGGTCAGTATGACTGTGGATTAGACACAGAAGAGTGAGGGTCAGCATGACTGGATTAGACACAGAGGAGTGAGGGTCAGTATGACTGTGGATTAGACACAGAAGAGTGAGGGTCAGTATGACTGTGGATTAGACACAGAAGAGTGAGGGTCAGCATGACTGGATTAGACACAGAAGAGTGAGGGTCAGTATGACTGTGGATTAGACACAGAGGAGTGAGGGTCAGTATGACTGTGGATTAGACACAGAAGAGTGAGGGTCAGCATGACTGTGGATTAGACACAGAAGAGTGAGGGTCAGTATGACTGTGGATTAGACACAGAAGAGTGAGGGTCAGCATGACTGGATTAGACACAGAGGAGTGAGGGTCAGCATGACTGTGGATTAGACACAGAGGAGTGAGGGTCAGCATGACTGTGGATTAGACACAGAGAAGAGCTAGCATGACTGGGAATTAGACACAGAGGAGTAAGGGGTAGTATGACTGTGGATTAGACACAAAGTAGTGAGAATCGGTATGACTGTGGATTAGACACATAGAGGAGTGAGGGTCAGCATGACTGTGGATTAGACACAGAAGAGTGAGGGTCAGTATGACTGTGGATCAGAAACAGAGGAATGAGAGTTAGTCTGACTGTGGATTAGGCACACAGAGGAGTGAGGGTCAGCATGACTGTGGATTAGACACATAGAAGAGTGAGGGTCAGCATGACTGTGGATTAGACACATAGAAGAGTGAGGGTCAGTATGACTGTGGATTAGACACAGAAGAGTGAGGGTCAGCATGACTGTGGATTAGACACACAGAAGAGTGAGGGTCAGTATGACTGTGGATTAGACACAGAAGAGTGAGGGTCAGTATGACTGTGGATTAGACACAGAAGAGTGAGGGTCAGCATGACTGTGGATTAGACACAGAGGAGCGAGGGTCAGTATGACTGTGGATTAGACACAGAAGAGTGAGGGTCAGCATGACTGTGGATTAGACACAGAAGAGTGAGGGTCAGTATGACTGTGGATTAGACACAGAGGAGTGAGGGTCAGTATGACTGTGGATTAGACACAGAAGAGTGAGGGTCAGCATGACTGTGGATTAGACACAGAAGAGTGAGGGTCAGTATGACTGTGGATTAGACACAGAAGAGTGAGGGTCAGCATGACTGGATTAGACACAGAGGAGTGAGGGTCAGCATGACTGTGGATTAGACACAGAGGAGTGAGGGTCAGCATGACTGTGGATTAGACACAGAGAAGAGCTAGCATGACTGTGGATTAGACACAGAGGAGTAAGGGGTAGTATGACTGTGGATTAGACACAAAGTAGTGAGAATCGGTATGACTGTGGATTAGACACATAGAGGAGTGAGGGTCAGCATGACTGTGGATTAGACACATAGAGGAGTGAGGGTCAGCATGACTGTGGATTAGACACAGAAGAGTGAGGGTCAGTATGACTGTGGATCAGAAACATAGAGGAATGAGAGTTAGTCTGACTGTGGATTAGGCACAGAAGAGTGAGGGTCAGCATGACTGTGGATTAGACACAGAAGAGTGAGGGTCAGTATGACTGTGGATTAGACACAGAAGAGTGAGGGTCAGCATGACTGGATTAGACACAGAGGAGTGAGGGTCAGCATGACTGTGGATTAGACACAGAGGAGTGAGGGTCAGTATGACTGTGGATTAGACACAGAAAAGTGAGGGTCAGTATGACTGTAGATTAGACACAGAAAAGTGAGGGTCAGTATGACTGTAGATTAGACACACAGAGGAGTAAGGGGTCAGTATGACTGTGGATTAGACACAGAAAAGTGAGGGTCAGTATGATTGTGGATTAGACACATAGAGGAGTGAGGGTCAGTATGACTGTGGATTAGACACACAGAGGAGTGAGGGGTCAGTATGACTGTGGATTAGACACAGAGGAGTGAGGGTCTGTATGATAGTGGATTATACACATAGAGGATTTAGGATTAGTACGGCTGTGAATTAGACACATATAAGAGTGAGGGTCAGTATGACTGTGGATTAGACACAGAGGAGTGAGGGTCAGTATGATTGTGGATTAGACACATAGAGGATTTAGGATTAGTACGGCTGTGAATTAGACACATAGAGGAGTGAGGGTCAGTATGACTGTGGATTAGACACATAGAGGATTTAGGATTAGTATGGCTGTGGATTAGACACATAGAAGAGTGAGGGTCAGTATGATTGTGGATTAGACACATAGAGGATTTAGGATTAGTATGGCTGTGGATTAGACGCATAGAGGATTTAGGATTAGACGCATAGAGGAGTGAGGGTCAGTATTTTTGAGACGCTGTCTTTCGGTTGATCAGACATACAGTAGTGTTTACTTTTGCTCCCCATTTATTCCTAACGGGAAAAAATCTGTAAATTAACAGAGTTCTGAAGAAAAATCACACACTGGATTAAAAAAGCTGTATAGAAGCACACCGTTTCGTATCAGACCAAACATTCCGAAGTCAGAACGGTGGTTTCGATATCTTAAACTGCGGGAGAACAAACGTGTGCCCCAAAAAAGAAGAATATAAATCGGATAACAACAGAAATCTCAAAGCACTGCGCAATCAATAATACATGGAGTGACATCCAGCCGCAGCCCCACAGAGCCAGCTCCGAGCTACTATCCACTGCGACCCACTTTGATTTATGCATTTTTTTGTTGCAGCGATAAGTCAAACTTTTTGTGTCAAGTCAAATAACACCGTCCTGTCAGAGCAGCCTGTGAGCTCTGAGAGATCAACAACTTCTACGTTAGTTTAGTTTAAACTTCTCATAATTTATTACTACAACATTACTGCAATCAATTCACATACCTCTACTAGCAGACAGATCTGGATCATTCTCCCAAATAAATTAATAAAAGTATTCAGACCTTAAATATTTACAAGAATTATATTATTAAATATATTATGGTTTCATGTTAAGGTGATCGCTCACGCTAAATTGCCTGTAGGTGTGAGTGTGTACACAGAGGTGGCAAGAAATGAAACGCAAATACTTTGTTACCTTACTTAGGTAGAAATTGGTTATTTATACTTTACTGGAGTAATTATTTTTCACCTGACTCCTTTTCACTACTCCTTACATTTACACTCCATTATCAGTACTTTCTACTCCTTACATTTACACTCCATTATCAGTACTTTCTACTCCTTACATTTACACTCCATTATCAGTACTTTCTACTCCTTACATTTACACTCCATTATCAGTACTTTCTACTCCTTACATTTACACTCCATTATCAGTACTTTCTACTCCTTACATTTACACTCCATTATCAGTACTTTCTACTCCTTACATTTACACTCCATTATCAGTACTTTCTACTCCTTACATTTACACTCCATTATCAGTACTTTCTACTCCTTACATTTACACTCCATTATCAGTACTTTCTACTCCTTACATTTACACTCCATTATCTTTACTTTTTACTCCTTACATTTACACTCCATTATCTGTACTTTCTACTCCTTACATTTACACTCCATTATCTGTACTTTCTACTCCTTACATTTACAATCCATTATCAGTACTTTCTACTCCTTACATTTAAATTCCATTATCAGTACTTTCTACTCCTTACATTTACACTCCATTATCAGTACTTTCTACTCCTTACATTTACACTCCATTATCAGTACTTTCTACTCCTTACATTTACACTCCATTATCAGTACTTTCTACTCCTTACATTTACATTCCATTATCAGTACTTTCTACTCCTTACATTTACACTCTATTATCAGTACTTTCTACTCCTTACATTTACACTCTATTATCAGTACTTTCTACTCCTTACATTTACACTCCATTATCTGTACTTTCTACTCCTTACATTTACACTCCATTATCTATTATCTAAACTACATACTAACCAACTAGTTGCATTGCCTATTTCCTTTAAGCACTGTATCAGGTTCATATAGCACTTCATTTTGTCTATTAGACTGAAGATTTATCTAAAATGAAAGGCTCATTATTTGAAACCTTATCAAACTTGACGCTGCTTTGAGCTGTGGAAGAACGAATATGCAGACTGTGCATGACTGCAGCAAAACTGCCACTCAAAGTGGAAACGAAACCCTTCATTCATTAACCGTTTGAGGGTTGTGCTGCTAATTAAATAGTTTTGATTATTTTTCACCAACTCTAACCTGAAGAGGCAAATAACATCTGGGGCTTAAACCAGTGAGGGCTTTACATTACAGGTTCGTTGAGCTGCAGCGGCAGCAGCATACCACATAAACACCCCCATCACTTTGACACTAGCTCCTACTGAGCAGCTCCTGGCTGGAGTTCTAAGTTCGGGAACTGTCTAAGAGTGAGACTTGGAAACGACCTTACCGAGAGTGAAACTGAGTGCACTGCAGTCAGCGCACCCTGTCAACATCAATGACCCCCGTGCCGCCTCACCCTCAGGCCCAGTCCACTCTCTCCAACTCGCGCCATTCCTTTGTGCTTATGTTCGGCACAATCTCAATTATTCATCGGAGCTTATTTATTTATGCAAGCCGAGCCAAGGTGAGCCTTTATATGTGTCTCCAATTCATTATCCCAATTAAACATGCTTAAAACACAGACAGCCAGACGCATGCAGGAAATGTCAGAGACACGCGGGCGCACTCGTTCTCCTGACGGCGCATGCAGAGCAGGTTGGAGGCAGCGTAAAATAGCAGGTGAGCTGGTATGAAACAGCAGGGCTAGAACTTCACACTCATCCAGCATGCACTCGCAGCGTGACGAGCGTCCCTGCAGGGACAGAGCGCGCATCGTTAGTTCAGAGGAGAGCTCATATTCTGCAAATTCAGCCCACGCTGTGATTCTGAGGGGTCAGACACGGAGCTGCACAGCATGGGTTGTGGTGCATTTAGAAGATCACACAATCGGCTCTACTTTATGCTGGGCTTGATTCTAATACACCGGGGTGGGCAACACTGACGATATAACATCACAATATCTGAAGGCTTTTTCACAGAACACTGTATATACCGTGATATTGCTTTTTAAACAAATTACTACAAGCAAACTTAGTTTACATCCAAGTACACATAGCTGTGTACTTATTAACAACAGCTACAAAAGAGGTAACCTTAACGCAATGTCCTTTTTTGGAGTGTATTATATTAAAAGTTATGATGAAAATATATACTGTAAGATAATTTTCTCATAATGTATTGCTACAACATGACAAATTACTGCAACTCTACTAGCAGACAGATATGGATCATTCTACCAAATAAATTAATATTATTAACTACTTAAACCCAAGGCATTCATTAGGATATGTAATCTTAGGATATCATTTATAAGGTACTTCCTACTGGTTGATGTCTGTCTCTAAACTCTAACCCCATTTAAACCTGACTTGCTTTTCTATTTTTATAAGATTATTCTGGTTTCAATTACATGTGCAAGGTTTGTTAAACATTTTAAATACAAAATACATACTACATAGTATTTTATTGTTAAGGTGGAGCCATATTTTAGACATGCCCCTGTACTCATATCACTGATAGCAATTATTTATCAATTAAGGTTTTTTTGTGTTTAAATAAAATAATAGGTGGTATATCGGATGAAATTTATCCTAAGTTATGAATCTTGTTATTGGTATACAGATACACGCGTGGCTGTCGGCAAATAGACTGATAATGCATTCTTTTGAACACACTGATATATTGTATTGTACATTAATTTATTTTTTTACTACTTCAATAAAAATACTTTGGATTTACTTAAGTTGTTGAACACAGTAAGGGACATTCAGTATAATCTACTGTTAATCCACATAATGATTACTTAAGCACACAAAAGGCTTTTATTTGGAAAAAAACCCCCAAAAAAACAAATACACTGATATTCACTGAAACCTTCAATAATTATATGTTAATCCAAATTGTGGCCTATACTGCCCCTTACTAATATTACTAATATGATGATTTTATGTGTGTACAACTGTTCAAAGCTGCGTTTGCTAGTCATGTATGGACTAGCGTTTTTAAGTATTGCTCAAAATGAGCTCAAATCATCACCCCAGAAACGATCACTATCAAAACACTGGGTTAGATTTGGAGTGTGCAGTGACAAAAGCAGAATGTTCAATATTTAGTTTAATAAGTAATAATTTAGTTTTATGGATTTCAGTCTAAACCCCAAGCCAGTTAAAAGTCTGAAAATGTGTTTTCAGTTCTGATTTTGAACCAGTTCGATTGCATGAACTATAAACCCGGGGAGGTCCAGAGGTGGACTGTATTCTCTCCCAGTACTGCTGTAGTTCTATGAGGAGAGGCTCCTTGCCTGACTGCGTGAGTGAACACATGTGGAATAGTGAGTTAGTAGTAACGGAAAAGTGAGAAATTGTAAAAGAGAAAGCGCGGTGCTTGAGGAGGCGGGGTGCGGTTTAGTGCAGTGGCGTGCGGTTATATGCCTTGACCACTCACTTGCCCAGGTAGTCCCACATTATGCCCCCCATTTGATGTGGCACAGGGCCAGTCACCTGCTGAGGCTGCGAGGAGCGCAATGAAGCCACTGGGGACGGCTGTCTGTCTCACATACACATACACGCATATGCATACAGATACGATGGCCGTACAGAGCAGAGATAAAATGACAGATGATGCAAAAGATTTCAGAAGAGAACAAAAATAAAAAAAGAGGGAGATGAAAATGATACAACAGTCACACCAAGCCAACCCCACAACACACAAAGCAAGGAGAGCAGGACAGTTAATACTTTAGTAAAAGATAATAAGGAGAAAATACAGATGACCGTTTGCACTTCACAGAGATGCACATTCACCAGCGTACTGACCGTCTGATCTCGTAGGGGGGAGCAGGACATTCAATCAATACACATTTACCCGCCACTTAATTAGGACCACCTCCTTATATCTACATTACCTGTCCAATTACCATATAGGAGCACTTTGTAGTTCTACTCCTACAGACTGTAGTGCATCTGTTTCTTTGCATACTGTGTTACCCTGTTCTACAATGATCGGGACCCCCATAGAGCAGGTAATATTTGGATGATGGACTTTTCTCAGTCCAGCATTGACACTAACACACCACTCTCTAGCATTTGCTCCATCATTGACTGGATCATCCACCTGATGTAGCACCTGTGCAGCTTCTAAAGCTTTTACCTTTAGACTCAGCTTTAGTTTAATAAACTGTAAATACTGTTCCACCAGAGGAGGATGGGTCTCAGCTCGTGAGTCTGGTTCCTCTCAAGGTTTCGTCCTCCAGCTGAGGGAGTTGTTCTCGCCACCGTTGTCTCTGGTTTGCTCACAGTGGATAAAGTGTTGTGATTTCATGTTTTTAAACTCCTGTAAGGCTGCTTTGGGACAACATTGTTGTAAAAAGCGCTACACAAATAAACTTGACACCACCACCATGTCAGTGTCACTGCATTGCTGAGAATGATCCAGCTCCCTAATAGTATCAGCTCTATGGTGGTCCTGTGGGGGTCCTGGTCATTAAAGAACAGAGTAATAAAGTATACAGAGAATCAGGTGAACTACAGTCTGTAAGTGTAGCTCCTGTATGGTCAGTGGAGCTGATAACATGGACAGTGAGTGTAGATACAAGGAGGTGTGCCTAATGAAGTGGCCAGCGGGGGTACATATCTCAGCTACAAACTAAAACAATAACATTGTTATAAACAATTTGGCTAACAGTGTATTAGTTCAATACATTACTACATCGTGAAAGTGTAACAAAAACCTGAAACTGACTTTTAGGTGCGAATGAAGGAGTGAATTCTGTGACAGACACGTAACTCAGTAATCAAAAAACAGTTACTATCATGGTCTTTACTGATGACGCTGCTGCTGGAACCGGAACCAATAGCAAGCTCTTCTTGAACCTGCCTGACTACTTACATTATCTATGAGCCCTGCTCTCCTCTACACCACTTTCTCTTACATGTACTGTGTTTGCTGTTGGTGAAGCTCTGCTGTAGGGCTTTTATGTGATCTCAATGCTGTGAATTAGCGCAATCAATCAGTGATGGGCTAAAGATAGTTTGGTAGTAATTAGGACTGGGTCTCACCACTGATTTCCCTGATCGATTTAAACCCGATTCACAAGGTCCCAATTCAATTAGATTTCCGATTCGATTTGATTCAATTCAATATTGATTCATTTAGGGATATTTCAGTTACAATAATATGTTTTGTTTGAATATGAAAAGAGATTTTCAAAGAACACTCAACCTACCACTACTAAAAACATTAGTCTTTATATGTTTATATTCACAGTATTTGACCACACCCACTTTCACTTCCGCTCAGTTTACCAAAATGAATACAGTTACATGGGAGGAGACCAAAGAAGCAATAAGAATTTTGAATGGGACAACAATGTCTCATCCAAGGTTAATAACACAGTGGGTGGATTATATGTTAATTTTAAAGATCAATCTCTGGTTTATACGAATCGATATCGGATTATTCAAATGAAGATCGATTTCACACACCCCTAGTAGTAATACAGAATTCTTCAATGTGGAAGAAAAGAGGTGTATATTTATTACAGAAATGTGTGTCTAGAAGTCCACATATACAAGAGAAATGTTTTGTGCATGTGTGGAAGTGTGTAGGGTTATATCAATGTCAAAAGCAGTCTTGGGACACTCCCTGAATGCAGTTCATGGCTTTGTTTATTTCTTACTCTCCAGCTAAATTTATCATTTACTGTCATTTATTCAATTATATCCAACAAAAACAGGCTCTGTAACTGAAAATGACCTAAAGGCAAGCAACAAACATTATCTGTTTCCATGTTATAGATTAGTATTTTTTTATTTACTGATAAAGACTGACTAATATAGGTGCTTTGACAGATTAGTGCATTACCTCATTAGATTGTTCACACTTGTTTTTGGAATTTTCGATGTTATCTGCAATCTTTCTCCGATGTTCAGTTAACAAGGGACAACATATTTTTAATCTAATTCAATATTTCAATATCTCTCAGACAGTTAATGAAATTTTAGGTCCGGTATGTTGCATGTCGGCTTTCCAAGAGCAGCACTGCACCTCTGGTTTGAATATGACATGTGGATTGCATTTGGAGCAGCGTCCCAGCATTTGTTTCAAAGTAGGTGAAAGACTTCTAGCTTGCTATTGTTCAGCTTGACCTAAAGTACAGACTGATAGGACAATAGCTGGATGGATATGAATATCGTCACTGTCCAAAGAAAAACATGCACCTCCATTAATTTTTTTTACATTATTTGAAACGTGTGAACATTTCATGATGAACGGACCAATAGAAATGCTCTAAAATACCTTGGATGTCTGGTTCCATTCACTTATATTGAAAGTAAAGCCATTTTGAAGATATTTGTTATTCATTAGACAGCAACCATATGAAAAATGATTATTATCCATTATCCATAACATTAATAAACTAAATAAGTCTTGTAAATGAACGACACAGACTTCTGAGCGCTGTATATTGACTAAACATGCAAGCATATACCTCTCCAGCTCACTGATCTTGCGGTCCTTGTCGTTTTTCTCATTCTCCATCTCTCTGAGGATCTCCAGCAGGCGGTCCACTTCGGCCTGGGCCTTCCCAGCATCTTCTTTGTGGCGTGCTACCTCCTGCTCCAGCGTACTGATGCGCTCTGACAGCTCAGTGTTCGCCTGAGCCTCTACAGCTGCTGTCTGAGCCTAAACATAAAAAAGCAGGGTTCAGAGATTAACAACACAGTCACTATCATGTTATGACATGCTTTTTAATCCAAGTGCAGAAATGGAAGCAATCTGGTTAATAAAGCCGCTCAGGATCCAACCGTGTGGTCTCTTTTAAAATAATACAGCGATGAATGAAAGTGATCCTCAAAGCTGAATGCAATTTGCGGGTGCCTGTGGTTCCTTAGTGTCCTCTTTTTTTTTTTTTTCCAGGCCCTGAATGTAGAGTCGATGTGCAGCAGGCGGGCATTTGTGCTAGAGAGCGGCCTGGCCAGTGTCATAGGTGGGTAACGCGTGCGTGTAGGTGGCGGACGCCCACACGCACCTGCAGCCACTGTGTCACCTCGCCCATGACGTCACACCCGGCCGAGAGTGTTTAGAAAAGGTACGTGCGCAGTGGAAACACAATTACGTTGATGTCGACTAATTAATTAAGAGTTCCTTCAGCAATTACAGTCAGATAGAAAAATAAAGCACTGTGTGGTGGAGTAATAAAAGCTGCAGTGTCCGCGCCCCATTAATAAAGCTGCACTTACAAAGCCAAACACGGCACAAGCCAAGCACCGACTCTCATACGCTACACAGACTGTGCGGCTATCATCGAGATCGTTTGGCTCATGCACAACATGACAATTCTGTTACAGCACACAGACACGGCACACTGCGGCGCTGCGTGGCACGGCACGGCTGAAGCAGGCACAGCAGAGCAGAGCAGAGCAGAGCAGAGCACACAGCAATTCAGCTCGAACGGCGTTGCACAACAGCGTCTGGGCTCCGGGTGGCCGCTGCAGGCCTCTGCCTCTTTGGGCTGGCACGCCGTGAAAGGGGCCTGTTCTGTTTTATTAGGGGATATTATTTGAAGGTGACGTTTAGGCCCCTCTAATTTGCTTTCTTAATGTCTCGGCCTGAGGTTGAGGAGGTTTCCACGCCGACCGCCAAGAGCACGTCGTCTGCGGGGGAGGACTTTGAGACAAGCCAGCGTGTGTGTGTGTGTTTGTGTGTGTGTGTATGCGCGAGTGTGTGCGCTTGCATCAGCGTAGCCTGGAACAGAAATGATGTATCTGACATGAAAATGTATTAACTATCCATAACTGTGTAGCTATCATCTAGATGATTTGGCTTCCTGTGTACACAGAGAGACTGGAAGGGCCATCAGTTACGGGCAGGACAAAACAAAACAGCGTCAAGCACACATGCAAAACACACCGACACTTGCACGCACGCACGTTCGAACCGTAGATGTATCCAGACTGCCAACAGAGGGCGCACTGCTGAAGCCAGCGCTTCAGCTGTGCATACTCCCTGAAAGCAAGTGTTCCCAACAGACCTGATTCCCAGAGAGATTTAAACCACTCTTTCCTTTCAAGGGGACTTTGACTGGCATGCATAAAAAACAAAGTACCACTAAAATCTGATGTAAAAGACAAACGGAAATGTGTTGCTTTAAAAAAAAAAACATAACAAATAAACAAAATCCAGCTACTAGTTAGTCGCCACCATCACTGCACTGGAATGAAAATCAGGAACATCGAAAACCAAAGAAAAGTTAATATGTCATGCTCTGGCTAAAGTTGGAAAGGCTAAATCGTCCCCCATTAGTTGTGCTTTTCCTTGGGCTGAAGATGATCAGGTTTTCTAGTAAATACTCGGGACCCAGTGATCTTGTATTCTGAAAAACTTAAGTCTCCCAAACACCTAGGCTCACACTTTCTCTATCCATATGCATATAACCTTAGCAACCACAACCTCACCTTACTTTTACTTCTTTAATTGACCAGCTAGATATAAGAACAGTAAATCATTTCATCATTTAAAATTACTAATATTTCATTTGTTTAGTATTATTATTTTTATTTGTTTATGTTGTATTTGGTGTTTGTTTATTTATTTATCTTTCTTTCTGCAAATTTAAAAATTGTGGAAACAGCTCTTTTGCCTGTGGACTGTATATCTGTATTTCTCCACGAATAAAAAAATAAAGTTGGAGAGGCTGATTGACAGATTTGCCTTAAATTAGTTATTGAGCATACTGTTCTGAGCTCAATGGACACTGCATGCATTTAGATGCGCTAAATAATTCGGCAACTGCAAAAAAAGATAAATTAATAAATACATTTGTCAACTTTTCAATCAGTGCCTATAATCAGATAATGGCTCCTGACGTATGTTGAACTTTGTGTCAACAGGAGTCAGAAACTAATCGGATTTCTGCAGCCAGCCAATAAATTCCAGGACTAAGACGCAGAGTAAACGTAACAGAAGAGGGGAAAAAAAACAAAAACAAATAAGATTATTTTTTTTTTAATATTTACATCCTTCATTTAATCAAGGATGTGTTTTGCAGTTGTTTTGTTAAGAATCTAAAATCTAGCTATCCTTAATTTGATCCAAGAAATCAAAGTATGCTGTTTGCATGAACACTTGAATATTCAGATAATGACAGATTATGATTGCATTATTAGGTGCTCACTGATTGAAACTGCAACAAGTAAATAACGTATTTTGTATGATTTAGGCAACATGTTTCAATAGCACTGGATGCATGCAATACATTGGGGTCTCCACACATCTCCACAGTCAGGATTCTCTTTAAGATAATTATCAGAATTTAATGTATTCTTTGTTTTCTGATGTATTCAATAATAAAAAAGAGAAAGAGAAAGTCATACAAGGTAGGAAACTGCTTTCATAAGTCTGGTTATTAGCAGGGCTGTTAGAGCAGCTGTGTTTGCTCTTGGGTCCAAGAGAACATGTTGGTGTTGGAACACTAGATTGGTCCATCCACACAACCTCATAAATAAGGAAAATGCATAGTGCTTTGCTGATAGGAAACAGGTCACATCTGTGAGGTCATGGATAATGTACAAAGGGTGTACAAAATAACGGAAACAGCATATGAAAAACTCATCTGGGTACACCTACCATACAGAGGTACTATGTTCTTTTAAATGTACTGCGCCCACTGGTGCATCCTACCACGGAAAACTACCACTACAGAACCACCACTGTCCTGTAGTTACTGGTCCACAGTCAGTACCTGTAAACGTACATAGAACATTTACATGGTGTACCTGATAAGAATTGGCCAATTCATATACTATAAGGTCTGTATGTATATATACTAAAGCCTGCCTGATATGTTGCTTGCCTTATAATATGGGCCAATACTGAGGACTGGAAAATTTCAGCACTGTGAGAAATATAACCAATAAAGTCCCTAAATCTAGTGGCTTTTATGCTTATCTGTCCATCTTTGAAAGACTTAAAGCTGATGGTTATCACCTGCTCACTTTAATTACAGCAATGCAGTATCGCTAAGTTTGACCAAAAAACACCATCATGCCTAAAACAGAACCACATAAGGCTTTTCTATGTTATAGACTATATTTTTGTAAGAACTAATACAAAAAATGCTCTATATAACAATTATGGACTCACTCTACTGGAGTCATATATATATATATATATACATATATATACACACACACACTACCGCTCAAAAGTTTGGGATCACAGTGAAATGTTCTTGTTTTAATGGAGTATCTTCTTCCTTAACACAACAATGTACTGATGGGTCTCTAAAGAAAGTTGTTCCTTTCTGGTCATTGTGAGTCGGTCAGCAAGCCATCATCTACTGATCTTCAGATACTAAACTAACCTAGAATGTTGTTCCCTTTTATACTCACTTATTAGTAGAATGTTTTTCAGCTGTGCATCACATTTGAGCAAGAGTGTCGTAACAACCAATTAGTCCAATAACATCCTTAACTTGGATTGGTGGTCGTACCAGGAGATTTAGACAGAGGACTGAGAATTGCTGATAATAGGACTATATACAAAATAAGCCTCTATACAAAAATAGACTTTAATACAAACATTTATATTCTTTAAAAATCATCTGATACACTTACATTAATTGTGAAATGGACAATATTGTTTGTGAATTGCATGAAAATGGCATGAAATGAAATTCTAAAGTGATCCTAAACTTTTGAGCGGTAGTGTGTGTGTGTGTGTGTGTATATATATTGGCTGCATTGGCTGATACCAGTTGTTAGAATCCTTAGTGTCCTAAAATCAGTATTGGTCACAAGACCTTCATACATCAGAAACACTGTTAACCCCACTTCCTTGTATCTACACTTATTCTCCATTTTACCACTTACCATATAAGGGCACAATGTAGTTCTACAATTACAGACTGCAGTCCATCTGATCAATCCTATTCTAATGATCAGGACACCCAGAGGATCATCACATAGCAGGTAATATTTAGGGTGGTGTATCATTCTCAACACTGCAGTGACACTGGCGTGATTGTGGTGTGTGAATGTGTGTTGTGCTGGTATGAGTGGATCAGAGACAGCAGTGCTGCTGGACACCTCAGTGTCACTGCTGGACATAGTCCACCAACCAAAACTATTCAGACAAAAACATCCTGTGACCACTGATGAAGGACTAGAGAATGACCAACACAAACTGTGCAGCAACAGATGAGCTGGCGTCTCTGACTTTACAAGCTGAACCAGCAAGGTAAGGACTCACTGTCCACTAACACGCCTCCACCGCAGGCGATGTGTGTTCACAGGCATTAGCTACAGGCTCCCTACGTTTGTGTCTGCAGTGCCAGGCAGAGAGGCATTGGGGACACTTGACCGGGCTGACCGGGTCATTCGGGGTAAAGTGGCGGGCGTCTGGTGTGGCTGTCTGCTCCTATTTATTGACCAGCTCCATGGTCCTCCAGCACGGTGCACGATTTAAGCGCCAGGCAGACACCTCACTACACGAACACGCCTTCCGCTCACACGCGGCCGGCCAGGACCCCGGCCGCCACTCTGTCTCGTCCAATCACAGCGGACGCCCACTGTGCTGTCAGCGAGTTATCACTTACACGCTTTTTATATGAGACCCTGTGTGAACAGACAACGCACATAGCCAACACTTTCATTGCTCTTGGAGCGAAGGATTGCGTCTGGATATACAGACAAAGCCATGAGAAGAGAACTTGGTGAAGATCAGAGGGACTGAGATACACAATACACCACTGTGCACAGCTGAATTTCCCATGAACTACCGCTTCTTCCAGGGCTGAGGAGTCAGAAAGTACATACTCACCTTTCCACATCTGAGGTTCCAAACTACCACATATACGTAAGTACTTGTGCAGATAAACACATAGGGTGCGTCTCAAATCCTAGTGAGTGTGTAAGTAGGCTGTCTAGGTAGCAGCTGTGTAAGTAGCAGCGTTCTCTCCTCATCTCTCCTCATAAAACAGATTACTGAGACGCTCTAGTTAGAGAGAGACTGCGTCACGGCTTGTTCCCGCCCACTGCAGCACGACTGGTGGTTTAGCTAGTTGCTAAGTTACCGGCCAGCTATCCAAAACAATAGCCCGAGGCTTAAAAATCTGCTAACATAAATGCTAATGTCTAGGGTGTAAAAGTGTAAATGGTGAAGGACTCGTTACAGAGTTGATAATAAAATACTGTTTTGTGTGATTATATGACCAGAAACACATTAAAACTCCAGAGAGAATCAAAATAACTCACATTTTAAAACCACTTCACTGCTCGTAGATTAGCCTGCACTGCATCATGGGATTGTCTTAGCGGCTGAGGAAGCGTTCAATGCTTCCTTAAAATCAGGTCTAAATAAGGTTCCTCAGTAGAAGCATGTTTAAGGTATGTAAGTATTGGGACAGTCTACATGTTGGGAGCGCATACTATGACGTAAAATGCTGCCTATGTAGGAGCTCAGTAGGGTTTGAGACACACCCATTTGAGACACACCCATACTGTAAATGTACACAAAGACAGAGTTGCAGTTTTCAATGTCACTACCAAGGTTCAAAATTAACAAGTGTCAAATGCATGTAAATTTCCTTGTTAACGTTAAACGTTAAAACAAACACAGAATTTCATATACTGTAACTGTGGCCTTTGAAGGTTCTCCCGCATCTTGTATATTATAATGCATAATTGATGTGAGAAATTCTGTGTTGGAATGCCAGGGTTGTACGGTTTCACTTAAAACTTACAATATCTGTTACACACAAAACCATAAAAAATCACCAACAGGCCAGCTGTGCATATCAATATTAGAAACCGTTCAATTTGCTTTGTAAGTAGCTTTTAACACACGTCTTACTCTGTAGGCTGCCTTCTTTTACAATCCCCAAACAGGAGGAAGTTTATTTCACTGCAGATCATATGAACCCAACATATTTCATGAATGAGAGGCTACAGGTACTGAACTGGTCTACCTGCAGTCCTGACCGGTCCCCAAAAGAGAACGTGTGGAGAATTTTAAAACAACAAACGTGACAATGATGACTGTGTACTGCTACACACCTTAAGACGTGTTTACAGGAAGTTTGGAACAAAACACCACATCAATGCTCGGTTACCCTGGGTGCTAAAACATCTTTTGAGTGTTGTGAGAGGAAGTGGCGACATTACCTAGTGGTGAATACTTTACAGTCTCGACCATCTTTGAAAAGGCTTGAAATGCAGGAACGGATGTATATTAACAAATGAAATTAAGCTGAACAGTAAAAAAAACAAAAACAAAACATGGAGTATTGGATTCATACTGTCTGTTTGGTTTTTGGTTTTGCTTTTTTTGCACTTTCCAAACTGGTCCAACTTTTTCTGATTTGGTATTGTAAAAATATTTCCCTTCAAGACCATTTGGCCCTTTTACCTCCTGCATGTACCTTTCCAGCAAGATTGGCTCTTAAAAATACATTTCAGGCAACAAAAAAAGCATCAGGCAGTGCTTTCCTAACAACTTATTGTAATAACTTCCTGTGGGGGAGGTTTCAGAAGCATTAAGTGCTTTGGATATTCAGTTTCTATCACCAAGGCTACTATGGACAGTTCGGACTCATTAAGTTCCTCCAGAATGGACCATTTGACATCAACCCTCGCCGAATGACCTTGTTTACATTTGTATTTACCTTTAAAACCTGGATGGATGTGGCAGCAGCTTTTACAGACCTACATATTATTGCTGTTGATGGTGATTATTAGGATGCAATTAAGTTAGATAGTGAGACAGTCCTGTGAAAACATCTGAGTGTATAAGTCACTAAAGTCCACTCTCTGTAGCCTCACTTGCTCTGACTATAATTGAGGGAAGGCGCTACAGTGTAGTCTATTGGTTTGGTCATGTTTATGTGGAGATAGTCTCGGAATTTAGGTAGTGGACAACAGAGGCTTGTCTAATTTGTGGGGTTAAAAAGATCAACAGCTGATCTACATAAGATTAGGACTGGGTATCGTTACAAAAAAATTCAAAAAATCCAAAAATATATGTACTAAACAGAAATCATGAGTACTCTCAGTCTCATACTGTCACCATAAGAGTCTATTATTTTATTTTTTATCTTTTTATTTGGATTTTGTTCAAACAATGAGCATATTTGTGCTGCTTTACTAAGAACAAAACATTAGCATTACTTATGCTTAAACTATAAAACTATGCAATCCTTTAACAATAAAACTGTTATTAAAAACAAAACATTAGCATTAGTTATGCTTAAACTATCAAGAACTAGCGAGAAAGCAGCACAGTGAACTGTTAACTTGCCAGATGATATTTTATCACTGGAAACAGCCGTTTAGCGCATTTAGCCCAGATTCTCGCGTCTCCAGCTTCACCGTACTGCTGTTCTTCGGGAAAATTCCATTTGTAATCAGATGTTTCATCAGATTAGATGTATTACCCGTTCTGGAACCCACAATCTTGAAGCATGTGTTGCACCGGCAGCTGCTCTTTCGAAGTAGAGCCAAACTTTCGAGCGCTTCGACATGTTTAACTAGTTGTGTGCGTGTGCTCTCCACGTTTATGTTTTTTAACTTTTTATTTTTTCTGTTATATGCAAAGTACCAAAAATAGGCATCCATTTTTTGGTAGTACCAAGACATTTCATTCGATACCTTTTTGGTATTAAATTTCGATACCCAGCCCTACATAAGATACCTGCGTTATAAATAATAAATGAATAAATAAAATAAAAAAAGCTCACTCCTTCTTACAAGCCTGTTACATTTCTAATAAAGCAGCCGATAAGTGCAGATCCAAGGCCGCTCTGCGCATACATGAAGATCCAGTCATTCTTATAACAGCTGGGGCCAGAAACCACATGGCATAAGCGAGTACAGCAGCTAGAACGGATGCACACGGATACTCACAGCTTGCTGCACACTGTTACAATGAGACATTAAACCCACTTACAACATTGGATCACTCCGAGCCTTTAGATAGTAAAGAGCTCATGCATGCAGGACTTAAACACCCATGAAAATCTTAAAATCTCACTCGCTTTCTCTCTCGTACACACACGCAAAACAAACTTCACGTAAGCCCTGAGCTCATGCAAGCAAAGCCCCACAACTCACACGTTCATAAGATTCCTTTGCAGCCACACGCACAGAGCTAAGGGAGGATTTCCACACAGGGATGCACTTACAAGATTGGAGGGATGGCCTGACATGTGCTCAGTGTGCTTCAGGAGAGAAAGAAGGGTGGGGAAGGGGGGAAAGGGGTCCAGAAAGTGATGATCAAGGAAAACAAGTTAACATTATATAGGAAAGGAAAGAACAGGACGAGGACAAGAGAGAGGAGACACAGTGAAAAGGAGATGAGCATGAGAACGGAGGTAAATCAGGGAGACTGAACACAGAGAGACGATAACATCATATGAAAGAGCACACGTTGACATCACAGCGTCGTTTCAGATACAGACCAGGGTGGAAAGCACCTCTGAAGGAGTGACGGGTATGGAGAGTGACAGCACACTGCTAGAACATGAGACACACTGCAGTAGAAACACAGCATGGCAAGTGTCAACACCTGCCTCAACTCTCCTTGCTACTCAGGTAAGCTAATTACCTCACATATCTGATCTTTCTCGCTCTTTCCTTCCCTCTCTTACCTTTTTGAGCTGATTCTCCAGTTTGATGCACTCCTCCTTCTTCTGCTCAAGAGAAATCTCAAGACTCTTCAGCTTGGAGTCCTTCTTCAAACCAGAGGAGGCCAGAGACGAGGCGTGCTCCTTTAGATCTAACAGAGACGTCTGGGGGGAGAAGGGAAAAGGAAATGAGAAATCTTAACACCAATGAATGACATGTTTTGTATTCACACAATGTAAACGGCAGCGGCTTCGTTCAAAGCATTTCATTCATTCGTTTCAAAGAATAAACAAATATATATATATATATATATATATATATATATATATATATATATATATATATATATATATATATATATATATATATATATACACACACAAATATATATACAAATATATATATATATATATACACATACATATACATATATATACATATATTATATATATATATATATATATATATATATATATATATATATATATATATATATATATATACACACACACATATATATATACATATATATATATATACATATATATATATATATATATATATATATATATATACTCATGAATGAGAGGCTACCTGCTCACACCAGCTACTGTTCTTCAGGGCACGTGATGCACAAGAGAACCTGCCCAGAGCAAGCTGTGAGGTGGCTATGCTAATCGCCAAGTAGTGACACTAAGGTGTTTAAACACTCCAGCAGCACTGCTGTGTCTGATCCACTCACACCAGCACAACACTCACGACTATGTCAGTGTCACTGCAAAGAAACTCACAATCAGAGGAAGGTTCTCCATACCATATTAGATCATGTGATTTAAGAAATATAAATTTAAGACTTGCTGGTATTCAGTTCTGTAGGTTTGGTGATGCAGTGACTGAGTGATATACAGTCTACAGGAGAAACTCTAAAGATACTTGATGTAGGAATGTTGTTCAGCACATGTTCAGACAGACTGTGCAGTATGCTGTAACACTGTTTACTCTGTTGATCTCATGCTGCTGCAGTTACAGTCAAACTAAACTAATTAGTTAAGAAATTATTCATTATTCTGTTCATGTGTGTGTTTTCATATTCTGAATAGAGTGTATATATAATTTATGAATTATACTTTTGAAAAGGGAGACCAGCTCTTGCGTATTTTGATACTGTCCAATCTGCCCCCCTTTTTTGACACCCCAATGTAGTATAGTGTCGCCGTCCAAAGAAAAACAAGTACCTCTAAAACGATACCTTTACAGGAGCAGATAAAAAATGTACTCCTTACTGCAATGTAAGTCTATGGAACCAGATTTGTCTGCCGATTTGTTTTGGAGCATTTCTATTGGTCCATTTTATGATGAAATATTTCACACAATGTAAATGGCAGTGGCTTCATTCCAAGCAGTTCATTCTTGCGTTTTAAAGAAAAATAAATATACACATTACATACATATATATATATATATATATATATATATATATATATATATATATATATATATATATATATATATATACACACACACACACACACACACACACACACACACACATATATATAGATATACATACATACATACATACATATTAATATATACAAACATATATATTAAATGCATCTCAGTCTACAGCACTTTAACCCCATCCACTCACACTGGAGTGTTCCAGCAGACTGCTTCTTAAATGAAGGACCACAGAGGACAGCCAATCAAAACAACCTATTTTTACATATATCAGTCTTACACACACAGCAACAAAAACATGTTTAATTGTACAGCACAGAGGAAAGGTTGGCAAGTGGTAGTGTAAAAATAAATTATGACACAAATGTCACAAGTGGGACCTTTGGGGGAGAAAACACAAATAATGATGGATTTGGGCAGTTTAAACTAACAGCTTGCTGAAAACTCAAACGAACACAAACGCAGTATTTGCAGTATTTTGGTTTCTGTAACATAACTGTTTGTAGCCGTGGATCACACTGTTCTATATAAAAATGGGCAAACGTATGTCATACAGTGTCAGAAACCACATGAGCAAACATATTTTTAGGCTTACTTAAACCACGTGTGGTAGCTGAGGCCACTGGGTAATGACTCAGGAACGCAGTGTGCACAGTGCTAATTGGAGGGTTATAAGCTTCCATTACTTTAGCCTCATAGGCTTCAGTGTGAAACTAACGAAGCGAACTCGGGGAAAACATGTCGTAGCTGATTGGCTATGTTTGGAGAAAACTGTGTAAATGAGATTTTTCAGTGAAGCTCTCCTTTAATGTGCACAGAGCTGACCAACAGCGCTGACTCCAAATGCAGAGGAGTACAAGGCCACAGATACTAATCAAAACCAGTTGATTAGCTGAGAGGCGGCGCTGACGTCATGCTGCAAATCCTCAGTACAAAGTTACAAACTAAGCCCAGACATATGCAGACATGTAGCCTAAAAGCCCAGCCGGCTGCCTCACTTTGATTTCAGTCATACCGCAAACACCACGACAGTAGGCCCACGGCGCAGAAGCGGAGTGAAATATATTGGTCAGCAACTGGATAAAGTGGATATATGCTCACCCGAAGCCCATTAAACGGAGGTGAGTAATAACCCCAGTGTAAATCACACAGCCATAAATACAGCGGGGAAAGTGCGGCCTGTGCTGTACGTATACATCGCCTCTCCGTTTGCTGAGCTGTGTTTCAGATTCAGAAAGCTACAGCCTTCCATCCGTGAAGCCTTTCCCGCTGTTTCCGTTTTCAGCAAGAGAGCCCCACAATTTCACACTCCACTGCCGCCCTGGTACAAAAATACACGCTTAATGTTCGGACGGCCGCGGTGCGCTCCCGAGGCCCTCCGCTGGCCTTAGTAAGGAAAACAGGAGCGAGGGAACGACGAGGCGTGCGCCACGTGACTGCGCAGGGTGAGGCTGAGGGAACCTGTCAGAGAGGTCACTTCTTACACATACACGCTGAGAGCCAACGGCCAAGCAGGGTATTCTTCAGAGAGAGAGAGAGAGAGAGAGAGAGAGAGAGAGAGAGAGAGAGAGAGAGAGAGAGAGAGAGAGAGAGAGGAAAAGAGAAAAGAAATAGAGAAAGCGTGAGAGACTGAAGGGGAGAGGGAGAGAGAGCAAAAAAAGAGAGAGAGAAAGAGAGGAGAGAAAAGGAGAGAGATAAAGAGAAAGAAAGAGAAAAAGAGAAAGAGAGAAAGAGAGCAGGAAAAAGAGAGATAGAGCAAAAGAGAAAAGGAGGGAGAAAAAAGAAAGAGAAAGAAAAGGAGAACGAGAAAAGAAAAAAGAGAAAGAGCGAGAAAAAGGAGACAGAGAAAGAGAGAAAAAAGAGAGAAAGAGCAAAAGAGAGAAAAAAGAGAAGAAAAGAGAAAGGAAAATGAGAGGCCAAGAGAGGAAGACAAGAGAGAAAAGGAGAGAGAAAGAAAAGAAGAGAGAAAAAGAGAAAAAAGAGAGTGTGCGAGAAAAAGAGGAATAGGAGAAAGAGAGACAAAAAAGAAAAAAGAGCGAGAAAAAGGAGACGGAGAAATAGAGAAAAAAGAGAGAAAGAGCAAAAGAGAGAAAAAGAGAAAGAAAACTGAGAGGCCAAGAGAGGAAGACAGAAAAGGAGAGAGAAAGAAAAGAAGAGTGAGAGAAAGAGAAAAAAGAGCCTGCCCAACATGAACCCCCCAAAAAACTTTAGACACCTAAATTTCTCAAATTCTTTGGACGGATACTTGACGATCATTAGCCGGTGGTTAATCATTTACTGGTGAGTCTAGAATCTAAATATCAAGACGGTATAAAACGGGTCGTTCTGGTTCTGAAATCTGAAAACAGGCTTCTTAATAGTTTTCCGCTGATTAATAATTATTTATTAGTGACTCAAAGATTAATAGGCTCATCATTCATATCCCTCACACAGCCCTGTGCAGGTCCCAGTCACAGACTACAGTACAGAAGAAACAGGCCAAGAAGGAAAGGACAGAGGGTGAGGGTGCTGAAGGAAGGAGGGGGAGAGAGAGAGAGAGAGAGAGAGAGAGAGAGAGAGAGAGAGAGAGAGAGAGAGAGAGAGAGAGAGAGAGAGAGAGAGAGAGGGAGGAAGTGGTTTTGGTGTCTTGAGGGAAGAAAGAGGGTGTGTAGGGATACAGGACAGAGGGTGAGGGTGCTGAAGGAAGGAGGGGGAGAGAGAGAGAGAGAGAGAGAGGGAGTGGGGAAGTGGTTTTGGTGTCTTGCTGTCTCTCTCGATGCAGACGGCGGAGAGGAATGCGGAGATCACAGAGTGTAAGAATAACACGAATAATAAAGCACCCACAGAAGAACGCCTCTGCTCAGGGTAGCTGTTCAACTCTCCGGCCGCGTGGGTCAATATATATCTGTGTTTGGACCAAAGGCTTGTTTATTTACAGACTTCAGAACTGTCTGTCTCTTTTAGGGCCGCGGGGAGGGGTACACAGCCTGATGAAGAGAGGGACAGGAAGAAAGAGAGAGAAACAGCAAGCAGACCAGACAGCGGAGCTGAGGACAGCAAGAGAAATGAGCAGTAGCTTTGAAGGGTGGGGGCAGTCCCCTCACATCCAGAATCCTCCATTTATCTTCCTGTCTCTCGCTCTCACACACACACACACACAGACACAGACACAGACACAGACACACACAGACACAGACACAGACACAGACACACACAGACACAGACACAGACACACACAGACACACACAGACACACACAGACACACACAGACACACACAGACACAGCGAGGCCTGACAGTGGTCAGATCCAGCCTGTCTGTTTTCATCACGCCCCTGTTCCTCTGAGGCTGTACGGATGGTTGCAGAAGCCGAGCCGGTCTGCGTCAGCAGCAGGCTGATGGTACAGCTGCAGCGAAAGTCTGGAAGAACCGTATTCAATAATACAATACCTCTTTTTACGCCTGATCAGGGACCAGTACCTGCACACTTAGATAACAAGCACTTAGCATCCTTGCAGTACAGCATACAAGTCTGGAATCACAGTTTTCACTAATACAAAATCAATTTTAATTAATTACGAAACTAACTGAGGCATCAACGATTAAGGATTACATCAATTTCTTTTCTTGTTCAAAGCTTGAACACTTTTTTATATTAGCAGATTTAATATAACCAATCAAAGTTATTCAGCGATACTAAATAAATGCTAATAATCTGCTATTTATTGATTTTTTTTTAGTCAACTGTGATTAAAATATAATTTTAAAATACATATAAAGTCAGGACATTTCTAATTGTTTTTGGACCTTATTACGTAATTGTATTATTTATTAGCACTATTGTAACGATGTAAGTATAATTTTATATATTTATCTGCCAATATACTGATCTACATTACTGAAATCAGTTATTCCAAACCGCAGTGCAAATAAAACAAACATACAGCAAACATAAATATTTCATTTTAAATAATAAAATTGTGTGCAATGACAGAATGTGTGCTTATTATAGCCTAAAACAATCTGTTTTTAAGTTTTGATTTCAAAAGACTGGTTTGGTCCAATGCCTAAACACCCGACCCTAAACCACAGCACCAGCCTTGTGACCAGAAGGTCTTTGGTTCAATCCCATGAACTGACAGCACACGACTCAAGGGCCCTTGAGGAAGACCCATAACCCTCAACTGCTCCTGCTGTGGATAGGACTGCCCACCACTCCAGGCAAGTGTGCTCATTGCTCCTTAGTGTGTGTGTGTGTGTGTGTGTGTGTGTGTGTGTGTTCGCTATTGTGTATGCGGATGTTTTACTGCACAGATGGGTTAAACGCAGAGGTCAAATTCTGCTGTGTGCAAACACACGTGGCAAGTAGTTTTAAAAAATCTATACATACACAGATGCTGTGCTGGAGGCATGTTGCGTGGTTCAGTCAACATCGCTGCAGAGCGGTAGTTTATTCTGTTTCTAGAATATTGCACTTAAAGTGTGACAGGATTACATACCAGAGCATACACAGTAATCACAATGCATGTTTGTGAGATGTGACTGTCTGGTTGGTGAAGCACTGTGACTTTGTTGGTTTTATATTAAATTTATTTCATTTAATAATCTCTAAAGGGGATCCTAACTCATTGTGAAGCAGGTATATTTATTTATTTACAGTGACTGTTAATACTGGATAGGCATTACGGCATAATTCATATTAGGGCTGTGGATTGGAAAGAACCTAGCAATACAATATGTATGGTGATGCAGCGGTCACGATTCAATATATCACAACATACTGCGATACTGCAAGCAAAAGATTTTTCAAATCCTACTATTAAAACACAGCGCTATATGAACAGTTTTGTCAATGCTTACAATAGCATTGCGTCTTTGTGCTGCTTGTCAATGTTGGAATGGAGCTGAAAATGGATTACAACACTGCCATCTAGTGGCCAGAGGTTTAAACATAACACACAATGAGTCACTGCCTACCAGGAATCTGTGTATCGATACTGTGAGAATCGATACAGTATCACCAAACATAATATCACGATATTCAATATTTCAATATTTTCTTACACCATTAATCCGTATAGACATTCGAATGAGATTAGTTTTGCTGATAGGTGTGATTGTGTTTCCACCGGAGCTACGCTCTAAATGTCAGGTGAACATTGAATACTTGTACTGCTGCTCTGGCCATCTTAACCAGCAAGATCACAGTTAAGAAACAGCTACCAAGAACAGTCAGTGCAACCAAGATTTATCTTTGTTTGGAGATTAGAACAAACCAAATACGGTTCAAATCTTCTGGGTAATAAAGACATTATTAGTTGCCTGATTTAATCATGAGAACTCAAATCTCAGTGCATGTGTATTTACAGAACAACAGAAAATAAACATCTACGCATTCATATTAAAGCCCTGAACTGACTCGTCTCCTCTACATATCTGTCCTCCCTGCTTACGAACGCTTGTCAGCTACCAGCACGGAGCTGTTTGTCAGTCAGCGGGCGCGCGCGCACCTATCAATCAGAGAAACAGGCTGTCAGGGAAGACGAGGCGTGAACAGGCCTTCACCAAACAGTTTCTGGAAGGTTCAGTCAGCTGCTGTGTTTGGTCATAGGATTGTGAGAGGCAGCTAAATGTTTAAGTGCTGTCCGACGTGCTTGGCCAGACTGACGTGCGCCTCACCTCACGGTCCGACAGGTCTCCTTGCAGCAAGCTGACTTTCTCCTTCAGCTCCTTCAGTTCCTTCTTGTTGTTTTCCAGCTCCTCGCTCTTCTCCCTCTCATCTCGGTCTCTCTGCTCCTTCAGACGCTCGATAATGCGCTCCTGCACACATAGCAAACAAACAACAACAGCAACCACCCAGTTAACTCACACAGCCAGGCGGAAAAACACACCTCAGTCAAGGAAAAGTGCGTACTCTACTGATTTTTACATGAGACGATGGACAGGACTGGCCGGTGAAATACAGCTACAACGTGTAGTTTTTCTTCTAGCAGTCGATCTACACATGCTTCACCCCAAACACACTCTTACCTAGCAACTGCTGCACGGCTGGATGGGCTTTCTTTAGCTTTTTTAAAACAATTAAAAGCTACACCAAGCAAGATTTGGTGATTTGGAGACCTCTCTGGTGGAAATGTGTAACTGCATGTGTATATTATATTCTAATTATACTTAAGACCTCTTCCCCAAGAAGATTAGTCTGAAGATTGTGAGCATGCTGTAAGGGCATTCAAAGAGAACTACATTTGGCAAGGACATGTCTTCTGAAGATTTGGGCACATCATCTAGGCTATGTTTTAACTGGTCTGATTTTAACTGCACCTTACACTTACTGTACTGTTGTTTACATACAATACTGTTTACATTCACTACTCACACAAAAACACTATTGTTTTCATTTGTTACTTGCAACTTGCACTTTATGGCTGCTGCTCTTCATACTTGCACATAACTTTTATTTTTTATTCTTATATAAAATACTTTTATTTACTTCAACTAATATTATTATACTTTGTATATTTTGTATATATTTTTTATTATTTCTTTTTTGTCATCTTATCTATTGGTGAATGGAGGAACAGCAAAGTAAGAATTTCATTGTACACTGTTCATTGTCTGTTCTGCTGTACATATGACAATAAAACTCTTGACTCTTAAATCTTTACATTACAAGCCTAGCCGCTTAAATCAAGTTCTGGCTCGGATTCAATCTTAAATATGATGGTTGATATTTACATGGATAAGTGACACAAATCTGACATTAATGTAAACAAACCAGCATCCCGAGACGTGCTGCTGTTCTGCCTTTTACTAGCTTTAACATCACTTTTGAACCTGCGGTGACGTACCAGTGTCTGTTACCTTCTGGTTCTCTCCTTTTAGTTTATGCTGTTATAGTTAGATCTACGGGAGTCACCAGCCACACTCTGAACTGTTTTTTAACTAATTTTCTCTGAGATTATGACTGTCCTCCTGTCCTGAACACTGCTGGAAGACTGACCATCAGGGCCGCCTCCCCACCTATCTCCAACCAGCTCTCCTGTCCATTTGTGCCAACTGCAACACCCTCAATTACATCACTGTGCCATCCAGATGTACCTGCATTGAGATAAGATGGGACTGTTTCAGCTCACTGAAACAGTCTCACTTTACATAAAGACTCAGTCATAGACTGCCTCAGTCAGAGACTGACTCTATCAATATAGTTTCTAAAGCTTTGCCATCCAAATTTCAAACAGAGACTCATTTGTTTGGTATTTATCTTAATTCAATGTAAATACTGTTTGACCAGAGAAGGACGGGTCTCCCCTTGAGAGTCTTGGTTCCTCCCAAGGTTTCTTCCTCCAGTCTGAGGGAGTTGTTCTTGCCACTATTGCCTCTGGCTTGCTCACTGGGGGATATATATGTTGTAACTGTATGTTTTCAAACTTCTGTAAAGCTGCTTTGGTGACAACATTGTAAAAAGCGCTTTACAAAATAAACTTGATTTGAATTGGGGGCATGCCCACAAGTCAAATATATCTGCTCAAAGAACATACGCAAGTGGATCAGGTCATATTTTAAAAGACGGCTCTAAAAACATTACTGTCACATATTTAGGCAAAAAACAAAAAACTGTACAATATCTGACACTGACAAATACAATCCAGGCAATAAAAACATTATTAATACACTTGTATGCAAAAGAATGTGTAGAATGTGTAAGAAAATCAACAAAACATAATAAGATCAGGGATCTTTGGGATTTTGTACACCCCTGGTCTAATTATGTTTTGTTGATTTTCTTACACATTCTCCACAGAGAACACATTTTTAGCACACCCATTCTATTTAGTTGATTTCAACATATTGGAAAAAAGCACAGGGGCTATAATTGTTGCAGAGGCCACGTTTTATTCTTCCAATAACTCCTCAGATTAACAGTAACTGTGTAGAGGTGTGTTCTCTGTAAAGGATAAAAGAAGGCTGCAATTTGACGGGAGGTGCCTAAACTTTGGCAAACGACTGAATAACCAATGGCGAGCTGTGAATGTTTCTCAAGGCTCATTAGAGTCACATACTATATGTAACTGTGTGATGGGGGGGGGAGAAAAAAAAAAGAGGGAAAGTGAGAGAGGGAATGAAACAGAGAATGAACACGATTCATTAACCTCACACGTGTGTCAACTTTGGCCGGGCACTGTAGGCAAAGCCACAACACAGTGTTTTCGGAAACTAGAATGAACTGAGTGCGGCAGAAAATGAGCAGAAATGAGTCAGATGAGATTCTGTCCGTTCCTCCAGAGCAGAGGCACTCAGGGGTGAAAGACCACCATACCATATGCACACTAATAACACGCCGCAGAAAAAGCCCCTCTATTATCAGCAGTGTGGATGTGTGTGTGAGAGAGGGGGGAAAGAGGAAAGAGAGACACATGGGGGAAAGGAAAAAAGAGTGAATGTAATAATGCTGAAACAGTAAGAGGTTTGAAGCGGGGTTTTTTTGGCAGTGGCGGGTGTTTGCCGTCGATGGCCTGTGAAAGCGGCCGCTGGAATTAGAGAGAGAGAGAGCGAGAGAAAGAGTGCGCAAGAGAGCACCTCCGGCCTCCGGCACTTTCACACCCTCGCCGGCCAAAACTCACACAGCGAGCGGCCGAACTGGACATTAATAACACGCTGCTTTTTCAGGCCTGCTCTGCTTTTCTCCCAGTGAAGGCCGTATTTCACTCCCTCGAGCTGCCGCTGCTGGCTCTGCTACGCTGGACTGTGACACGTTAAGCATGACTGCTCCTCTAGTGTGCCAGCACTGAGAGAGAGAGAGAGAGAGAGAGAGAGAGAGAGAGAGAGAAACAGAGAAAGAAAGAAAGAAAGAAAGAAAGAAAGAAAGAAAGAAAGAAAGAAAGAAAGAAAGAAAGAGAGACTGAAGGAGAGAGAGAGAGAGACAGAAACAGAAAGAGACAGATAGAGAGTGAGGGAGACAGAAAGAGAGACAGACAGAGAGACAGAAAAAGAAACAGACAAAGACAGAAAGAGAGAAAGACAGAAAGATAGAGTGAGAGAAAAACAAGAGAAAGAAAGAAACAGACAGAGAAAGAGAGAAACAGACAGAGAGACAGAAAGAGAGAGAAAGACAGACAGAGAGACAGAAAGAGAGAGAAAGACAGAAAGAGAGAGTGAGAGAAAAACAGAAAGAAAGAAAGAGGCGGAGGGAGAGAGAGAGAGAGAGAGAGAGAGAGAGAGAGAGAAACAGACAGACAGAGAGAGAGACAGAGAGACAGAAAGAGAGAGAGAAAGACAGAAAGATAGAGTGAGAGAGAAAAACAGAGAAAGAGAGATGGAGAGAGAGAGAGAGAGAGAGACAGAGAGAAAAACGGAAAAAATGAAAGAAATAAAGAAAGAAAAAGGCAGAAAGAAAGAAAAAAGAGATAGACTGAGAAAAACAGACAAAAAAACTAAGAACAAGAAGAGAGAGGAGAGAAAGAAAAATGCAAAGGATAAATGAAACAAAAACAAAGGAAGAAGGGAAGACAGAAACACAGTAAGAGATCAAGCTAGAAAGTGAGAAAAGAGAGAGGGAAAGACAGAGGCACAGACAGAAACAGAAAGAATACGATAGAGGGAAAGACAGAGAATAGATAAGAAACAGAGAGAGAAAGGAGACAGAAAGAAAGGAAGAAAAATGAGAAAAAGGAAAGAAAGAGAGAATGTGAAGAGAGTGAGAGATCGAGCCAGAGAGCAAGAGAAAAAGTGGCAGAGCAAGAGGAGAGAGTAAGATCAGAAGTGAAAGAGCGAGGAGACAGAAACAGCACAATAGAGAGTAAGAGATATTGAGAGAGGCAGACAAAGTGAAAAGAAAGGAAGAGCTCTCTCTCTCTTCTCTTTCTTTTTTCCACTTTGTCTTCTTCTCTTAATATCTCTTGAGAGAGAAATTAGAAGGTAAGAACCGAAGAAAGAAAGCAGGCAGAGAGAAAGAGTAAGAGAGAGAGGGATAAAGGCCAAGAGCACAAGTGAGAGAGAAAGACAGAAACAGAGCAGGCATAGGAAAGAGCGAAAGAAAGGGGTAGAAAGAAAGAGAGAAAGAATAAGCAAAAGATAAAAAATGAGATAAAAGAACATAAGAACAAAGAAAAAGCAAGTAAGACAGAGAGAAGAGCGAGAGAGAGAGAAAGAGAGAGAGAGAGAAGCGAGAGAGAGAGAGCGAGAGAGAGCGAGCGAGAGAGAGAGCGAGCGAGAGAGAGAGAGAGATAGAGAGAGAGAGATAGAGAGAGAGAGCGAGCGAGAGAGAGAGCGAGAGAGAGAGAGAGAGAGAGAGAGAGAGAGAGAGAGAGAGAGAGCGAGCGAGAGAGAGAGAGAGAGAGAGAGAGAGAGAGAGAGAGAGAGAGATAGAGAGAGAGCGAGTGAGAGAGAGAGCGAGCGAGAGAGAGAGAGAGAGAGAGAGAGAGAGAGCGACAGCGTGTGAGAGATGGGTGCAGGGTTGAGGGCTACGTGATGCTCTGGGGGGGGCGTGTGAAAGAGTGGGTGTCTGTGTGAAGTGATGGTGAGACACTGAAACAAACACAGAGAGCTGCTTGTGAGTGGTGTTTCTGTAGCAGGGCCACTCTGAAGGCCCCTCTCTCCCTCTTCCTCTCTCTCCCTCTCTCACTCTATAGACGGCTGACAAACTCAATTTCCGGGCCGAAGCTACGGTGCTGCTGTTCACAGAGGAGAGGAAGAGGAGGCCTAAACCTCCAGGCGTGAGGGTATGTGAAGGCGGGGGAGGAGAAAGAGCCGGACCGTCAGATTGCAGGCCAGACCACAGATACATAAGACAATACTAATAACCTCCAGGGTTAGAACCCATTCATATTCATCAGGCGGAGCTGGCAGGCGTGAGAGCGGCAGGAGTGACCCACAGGCTGCCAATCCCCAGCGGGGTCGTCCTGCTGCGAACGCCTGTGCTTCATATACCGCGCCGTATAATATCGCCTACATACACAACGGCGCTGACGTGGAACCGGGCCTCATTCGCGTGGGAAGGCGGCCAACAGAAGGTATGATAGAAACATGCGGTTCAGACTCAATGAGGGGTTTGTGTGCGCTGGAAAACGACCCGAGTGCACCGCTCGATCATGACCCAACGCAATCAACAGCAATAAGACATCATGAGTGTTATAGTGACAAACTCTACTGCATCGTCAGAGCACACCCTGGAAACTACGAGCCAATCCCAGCGTCATCAGGCGAAGGCTCTGTTTTAGTGAATGACTCCGCTGAAATTTGCTGAGTGTGTGTTTTGACTCCTTAGCTGGTTTATGTCTGTCTTGGACGGTGGGCTACTGAAGCGCTCCTCATACTCTGTTTATACTCCTCGTACTCTCTTCATACTCCTCGTACTCTCTTCATACTCCTCGTACTCTCTTCATACTCCTAGTACTCTCTTCATACTCCTCGTACTCTCTTCATACTCCTCGTACTCTCTTCATACTCCTCACACTCTCTTCATACTCCTCGTACTCTCTTCATAGTCCTTGTACTCTCTTCATACTCCTCATACTCTCTTCATAGTCCTCATACTCTCTTCATACCCCTCATACTCTGTTCATACTCCTCATACTCTGTTCATACTCTCTTCATACTCCTCATACTCTCTTCATACTCC
This sequence comes from Megaleporinus macrocephalus, assembly GCA_021613375.1. Taxonomy (NCBI): domain Eukaryota; kingdom Metazoa; phylum Chordata; class Actinopteri; order Characiformes; family Anostomidae; genus Megaleporinus; species Megaleporinus macrocephalus. Next base: position 6,498,077 of record CM038702.1, read on the forward strand.
TCATACTCTCTGTATACTCCTCATACTCTCTTCATAGTCCTCATACTCTCTTCATACTCCTCATACTCTCTGTATACTCCTCATACTCTCTTCATACTCCTCATACTCTCTGTATACTCCTCATACTCTCTTCATAGTCCTCATACTCTCTTCATACTCCTCATACTCTCTGTATACTCCTCATACTCTCTTCATAGACCTCATACTCTCTTCATACTCCTCATACTCTCTGTATACTCCTCATACTCTCTTCATAGTCCTCATACTCTCTTCATACTCCTCATACTCTCTGTATACTCCTCATACTCTCTTCATAGTCCTCATACTCTCTTCATACTCCTCATACTCTCTGTATACTCCTCATACTCTCTTCATAGACCTCATACTCTCTTCATACTCCTCATACTCTCTGTATACTCCTCATACTCTCTTCATAGACCTCATACTCTCTTCATACTCCTCATACTCTCTGTATACTCCTCATACTCTCTTCATAGTCCTCATACTCTCTTCATACTCCTCATACTCTCTGTATACTCCTCATACTCTCTTCATAGTCCTCATACTCTCTGTATACTCCTCATACTCTCTTCATACTCCTCATACTCTCTGTATACTCCTCATACTCTCTTCATAGACCTCATACTCTCTTCATACCCCTCATACTCTCTTCATAGTCCTCATACTCTCTTCATACTCCTCATACTCTCTGTATACTCCTCATACTCTCTTCATAGACCTCATACTCTCTTCATACTCCTCATACTCTCTGTATACTCCTCATACTCTCTTCATAGTCCTCATACTCTCTTCATAGTCCTCATACTCTCTGTATACTCCTCATACTCTCTTCATACTCCTCATACTCTCTTCATAGTCCTCATACTCTCTGTATACTCCTCATACTCTCTTCATACTCCTCATACTCTCTTCATACTCCTCATACTCTCTGTATACTCCTCATACTCTCTTCATAGACCTCATACTCTCTTCATACTCCTCATACTCTCTGTATACTCCTCATACTCTCTTCATAGTCCTCATACTCTCTTCATAGTCCTCATACTCTCTGTATACTCCTCATACTCTCTTCATACTCCTCATACTCTCTTCATAGTCCTCATACTCTCTGTATACTCCTCATACTCTCTTCATAGTCCTCATACTCTCTGTATACTCATACTCTCTTCATACTCTCTTCATAGTCCTCATACTCTCTTCATAGTCCTCATACTCTCTGTATACTCATACTCTCTTCATAGTCCTCATACTCTCTTCATAGTCCTCATACTCTCTGTATACTCATACTCTCTTCATAGTCCTCATACTCTCTGTATACTCCTCATACTCTCTGTATACTCATACTCTCTTCATAGTCCTCATACTCTCTGTATACTCCTCATACTCTCTGTATACTCCTCATACTCTCTTCATAGTCCTCATACTCTCTGTATACTCATACTCTCTTCATAGTCCTCATACTCTCTTCATAGTCCTCATACTCTCTGTATACTCCTCATACTCTCTTCATAGTCCTCATACTCTCTGTATACTCATACTCTCTTCATACTCCTCATACTCTCTTCATACTCCTCATACTCTCTTCATACTCCTCATACTCTCTTCATAGTCCTCATACTCTCTGTATACTCATACTCTCTTCATACTCCTCATACTCTCTTCATAGTCCTCATACTCTCTTCATAGTCCTCATACTCTCTTCATAGTCCTCATACTCTCTGTATACTCCTCATACTCTCTTCATAGTCCTCATACTCTCTGTATACTCATACTCTCTTCATAGTCCTCATACTCTCTGTATACTCATACTCTCTTCATACTCCTCATACTCTCTTCATACTCCTCATACTCTCTTCATACTCCTCATACTCTCTTCATAGTCCTCATACTCTCTGTATACTCATACTCTCTTCATACTCCTCATACTCTCTTCATAGTCCTCATACTCTCTTCATAGTCCTCATACTCTCTGTATACTCATACTCTCTTCATAGTCCTCATACTCTCTTCATACTCCTCATACTCTCTTCATAGTCCTCATACTCTCTTCATAGTCCTCATACTCTCTGTATACTCATACTCTCTTCATACTCCTCATACTCTCTTCATAGTCCTCATACTCTCTTCATAGTCCTCATACTCTCTGTATACTCCTCATACTCTCTTCATAGACCTCATACTCTCTTCACACTCCTCATACTCTCCTCATACTATTAAAATTCATTACCGCATGTACCTCATCACGAATGTATGAATGTTTTAATATGTGTATTACAAAAACTCTCATAAAACAAAATTCTTAGACCTCAGGCACCGTATTCATAACCTCTTTATGGAAACTTTCTGTGGGGGAGCGTTTTAGAGGTGCACGTCTGGTTCCTGTCATCGCCACTGTGAACAATTCTGACTTGAGCACAACACATTTCTCATCAAACCCCTCCGAATGATTTCGCATTTCAGCAATTTAATTATGCAGAAATTTTGAAAAAGCTGTGGAAGTTCCCTTTAAACCAAGCAGCTGACTCACTTTCAAAAGGTCTGTTGAATGAATCTGACAAACCTTGGAAAGCATGACTCCTTTTAATTAAGGAGGTCTATTAGAGCGGACGTCTTTGCTTTGTTCTGAGTGCTAAACGTTTAACTAGCTGGCTCACGCGCCTTGAGGTGGAAGATTATTTGCAGGCCGGCGCAACATCTGGGTGGTCGGGAACGTTGCACTGGGAGACGGGCAATAGAAACCATTGGAACAAACCAGATACCACTATATTCATCTCCACGGTACGGGTCTGGTACTGCGACTACGGATGGCCTGGCTGAACCGGGCGGCACCGCAGAACAGGGGGATTAAATACAGCGGCTGAGGAGAGGCCACAAAAAAGGTGGAAGGGGTTCAATAAATGCTCAAAGCGCACTTTGAGGTTTGGGAAAACACAAAAAAAGGCGGGAGTACATCCAAACGCCTGTGCTGGGAATATCCCTACGCCGGGCCGGACGCTCAGACAAACGCGTGTAGACAGAGCAGCGGCGCTGAGACAGAGCTGATGAGAAGTGACGGGGGGGATTGACCCTTGGCTCTGCCACTGTGCTGGGAGTTCAAGCGTGGTGTGAGGCTGACTGAGTCCTAACATGGGGACATGTGACAGAGTAATCTCGACTGTTGTCACACACAATCCCTGACACACACACACAAACACGGCCTCTCTGATGTATAAACTGATTTGACAGGCCTTGATTTAAATCAGTGATTTATGCTTTAAAACAGGAAATTAAAATTATAATGAAAACAGAACTTTATAATGCATTTCTAAAGAGGGAAAGCAGGACCCTCTGTGTGAGGCAATCCTATGATTTGATATAAACTATGTGAACCACTAAAACAAATTCGTTTAAACTGTGGTTTGAAAAATATTTGAATATAAAATTTAAAAGGGTTATATTCTGTGTTTCTGTTTTTCTCTTTTCTTTAAAGTGTTGTAGCTGTTTGTGTATTTAAATGAAGACGCCGGAGGGAGAAACTCTCTCCCTCAGAAAGCACTTTTCTCAGCTGCCTCCCTGGTATTCCAGCCCTTTTCTCTATTACAAGGTGATGTCATCTCGTAACGCAATCCTTACTGGTCGCCTATAGCAGTGCGGCATACAGCAGGACGCCGCTATCGCTTTCCTTTAGTCAATCAGGGCAGAGTGTGAAAGCTGACCAATCAGATCACACTGGGCTCATCAGGAGGCGGGGCTAACTGGTCAGTGGTTAGATTCAGTTGCTTTTAAAGTTTGGTGTGTGTTTAAATAAAGAACATGATGGTTTATGTATGTAGAACTTTTCAAATAACTTTTTATGATTGTGTTGTTAGTGCGTTAATGTAACGTTCAAGAATTTGCTTTAGGAAAATACATATATTTCAAGTTCACTCAAAGCAAACATGTCAGCTTCTCTCATCAGTTAACCACAAGTGCACATCACATGGATTTTTTTTTCAAGAAAATGCTCAAGACAGCCCTGCTAAAATATTAAAATATAATTATGATTTTTCATATTTATACATCCTCATTAAAAAGTGATCCCTGCTAAGCTTATGTCTAATTTATCCTGTTATTATATTGTAAAAAATTTTAATTAGCAATGATTTAATTTGTAAACTTTAACGGGGCAGCTTCATGAACAGTCTCCATTAAGAAGATCTGTGTAGATGTAAGCATGTTCATATTTGCAGCCACTTTAGTTTAAGGCCCTTTATGTCAATACCTTTTCATCCAGTGAATACTGGCGAACGCTTTTTATAAATATTCAAGAACTGCTATATAAACATGTTAAAGTTTATGAATGTGTTGTAAAGTCCCTATGCAGGTAGTCTTCAAATAAAGTCTAACTGAACATGTTATATCAGAGGAATAGTCCTGGCTCACTGCACAAAGCAGTTTAGGACTTTAAGGCTGGTGCCTTGCCTGATGTTCTGGTGCCAAGATTTTTATCTAAACTAAAAAGTAGAGAGCTTCAAGTTCTGTCCAGACAGTGGAGAGCATGAATGAGCGCACTCATGGCTCAGTCCACTGCTGTATAAGCACGAGACCACAGCTCCAGCACTTATTTCCATTTCGATAAGGATTCGAACCCTGCCCTCGTAGAAGAGATGCAATGATTTCCTTAAGAGCTCGTGTGTTTGTGTGTCCTGCCCACCTTCTCAGCCAAAGCCTCCTCCAGGGTAGTGAGAGCAGTGTCAGTGTTGGAGGTGTCAGCCTGCAGGGATTTGACTCGCTCCTTCAGACTGCTCATCTGCTTCTCCTTATCTTTCAACTGTTCCTGCAGGTTCTCAATCTGGAGAGAGAGAGAGAGAGAGAGAGAGAGAGAGAGAGAGAGAGAGAGATGAGAGCAAGAGAGAAAGGAGAACGAGAGAGAGAAAAAGGACAGTGAGAGAGGGAGCGAGAGAGAACAAGAGAGACAGAGAAAGGACAGCAAGAAGAGCGAGAGAGAGAAAAAGAAGAGCAAGAGAGAAAAATAAGAGCGAGAGAAAGAGAGAAAAAGGAGAGAGAATGAGACAGAAAGGAGAGTGTGAAGAACGAGAGAAAAGGAGAGTAGACCAGGAGAGAAATGAGAGCAAGAGAAATGAGAGCATGAGAGAGAAAAAGGAGAGCGAGAAAGAACGAGAGAGAGAGAAAGAGAGAGAGAGAGAGAGAAAGAGAGAGAAAAAGAGAGAGAGAGAGAGATTTAGAAATACAGAATGCAACTCATCCTAATACTGACATGCTATACAGAAAAGCAGTCCAACAACAGCCACACATTCAGGACCTTAGAGATTATCTGGAATGCTGGATTAGACAAATCACTATAATAAACAAAGTTATCACCATTTAACAAAATGGACCTACGATTATATAACCAGGAGTTGTTTAGGAGTTGATAGGAGTTGTAAGCTCTGGATTAATTACCTCTGAAAAGGAGGCTTTCTAGAAATGTCAATTATGACTGGCCTCAATTACACAACCAAATTTAAAGTCTGTACTACTTTACAACAGCTCCTTACCAAATGAATGAACTGTGTACTCTGTTAGTGTTATTTTTAAATTCATTATTTATTTATTTATTTATTTATTTATTTATAGCTAGCCATAAAGCTTCATTGCGAAGGTTGTGTGTTAAGTAGCAAATAAACACGCTTGTGTTTCTGCTCAGAAACTTAATCTAACTTTGTTCTTAGGTTCTGCTGTAGGTTTAAGACATTGAAAGTTTACAGCTCATCAATCACTCCTTTTAAGCTTTACCTGGATAAAGCTCTTACGACAGCCTAACATCACTATTAGGCTATTGATACAAATAGTTTCTTTTTTTTATGCAAACACGGCAACAAAACAATATAAGCATTCGATCACATATTATGGATTTAAAATGGATTATGGATTTTCTGATATTCAATGATGATAGATTCCTGATATTATCGTCAGTGGGCTCAGGAATACGTTTAAATTCACAGAACGTGAAAAAAACAGGCACTTTAATGGCTTTATGTGGCAGAGGGATGTTCAGCAGTGCTGAATTCTACATTTGATTATAAAATTGAATTATAAAAATCTATGATATTATGGAACAAAACAAAAAATAAAGAACGAAAGAAAACAGCACTATGGGCCTGGGCCTGGTCAATAGCTCTGTATGATAGATAACACTGCAAGAGTCTTATTTTCCTAAAGTGACTTTCAGCAGTGGATTACATGATGTTATGCGGTGCATGTTTTGCATGCATTTTTTAAAAAATACTTTATGCAAGTCTCGTAGTGTTACGTTAGGTTTGGTTACTGTTCAAATCAGCATTACAATCTGGACCTAGACTTCATATAAACATTTTAAAGAGCCAAACCCAGCGCTGTAACATCTGCAGAAACATACTATCTGATGGCTGCTGAAAACAGCTGAATGTGGACACTGCCGATGGAGTTTACTGCTAAACATAAGGCTTCAAATACATTTTCCATCAATGACTGAGTGACTTGCTCAACAAAGACAAAGCAAGAAAAAAAAATGCTTAGTACTAAAGATGGAAGGATCGATCGGCTATGTATCGGTATCAGCCGACTGTTAATCGAAATATGCGATTGTGGAACAGCCTATATTTCTCCAATTTGGCCGATCCCGAGAGCTGATTGATGGCATTAAACAAATGAGCCTAATTTGTATTTACAGCTAGCGTTTCATCCAGAAAGGGGGCCCTCCGTAAAACCCCCTCCGGCCAGCCCCTTGCAATTCCTACCTGAACGTCAGATTAGTCAGACTAACTAAAGCAGTTTGTGCCGTTCACGGCATGTGCTGATAGAAAACATTGTCCGTCTGGCAGTTTGTTACCGTACGTGACAGACTCATCCAGGGTGTTCTGTAACATCTGTAAAATCAATGTGTCTTGTTTTGGGGGAACCAAGACAAAGACATTTACACTACTAATCTGATACGGCACTTAGGAGTACACCACGCGTGTGAACACAGTATCCATCAGTATTCATCTCCACTTAGTACCCATCAATCCTTCTCAGAATAGAAGTGCAGATCCAAGACCTGCTTCTGTTAGACCAGCTAAGTCTATAAGACAGGACTGTGCTTCTAGAACAGGGGTCACTAATAGGCGGACTGCGGTCTGGATCCAGACCCAGACGTTGTCCAATGCGGACCCAAACCAATAAACTACTGAGAAGGATTTAATAAGGACTGTGTTTATTTTAAGCGGCGGAGCTTTTCTCATTTTTATGGGCTTTTACGGCGCAATGAACTTAGAGACCAATCGCGTGCGCTGTAAGACCTCCAAAGGCTCCTCAGCCAATCATAACTGTGCACATTGGGGCATGCAGTGCACGCACACAGGCGAAGTACGAAGCGAGGAGCAGCAGTCGGAGACTAAAGTGAGTCAGAAAGAATAAGGAGCTCTAAAAACAGAAAAGTGAACAGAGAGAACTGAGTGTTTAACAGGAACGGTTCTGGAATGAACCTGCTCGTCTAGTTCTGGAGAATACCGCTCTGTACAACCAACATGTTAATCTGTGAAGCTGAGTTAACAAGAAGACACACTTTTTATTTACTTTCTCTATAAATAAACACTTTAAGAGGCACTTAAAGCCCTTGTTTCACTTCAGCATTTAAACAGTAAATATACTGAAATATACTGAACGGTATGTGTGATGTGTTGGTGTTTCAGTAGCTGATGGTATAAGATGCTGATACTAGACTACGTCAGTAAACAGGATACACCACTGAATCAGAAGAAAGTTAGAAATGATGACGGTCCGGACCTCGGCCTGAGAAAATCTCCTCTAACTGGACCTTACTGAACTCTAATTAAATACCCTTCTTCTAGAATATCTAGATCAGCACTTCTACTCTAAGAAGCTTTGTGAATTCAGGCTCTTACCACAACTTATTTATGTGGAGAGCTGTATAACATGAAAACCGCGTAATGCAGACATCAACAGCATCATATGGTTTGCATTTAAGACATGAAGTGTTAAGTAAAGCTGCTATGCATCATAATTTTATTCAAGCACCGCAGTGCAGTGAAACTGAAAGCAAAAAACAACAAACAATCAATTTTCTGTTTCGACTGGAAATAAATAACGACCTCATTAGAGTCATATTCCAGGCTAATTTTCCTCCATAAAACTTTCCTTATCTGTGGCTGCGGCTAGCGTGAAGGCTGCACGAGGCAGGAGCTGATAAATGACAGGGGAGATGGGCATTTCGCAAACTCAATCCATTCATCATGCTGCGACAGCTCAATGAAAAGACTGACTGTTCCTGTCCCCCTATTTCACATTCAATTAAACACTGACGGATTTGATAAATAGTCGTAATTCTTTTTTTTTTTTCTCCAATCATTTCCAAAAATAAACTGCTGTCAATAAATCCACTCCAGCCCTTCGGAGCACATTTCTGCTTGAGGCGGGAGGTAAGAGGTGATCAAGATCCAGAGGGCAGAAGAAACTGCATGAACTGCTGGAGACGTTTTTGTCTTTGGTTTCTTGACGAGAACATAAAATTCCTCCAACATTAGGCTGGTTGCCATGGCCACGGCATTGCAGAAAGCAGGCCGGTAACAGCGGAGGTTAAGTCGCTGAATGTGACTAAATGAACAGGGTAATGAAGAAAAACGACAGGCGCTGGGAATGAACGGTGTGTGAAAGACGTGTGGACTTAGGAAATGAGCATTAAGGAAGAGTAACTCTCTCTCCCTCTCTCGCTTACTCACTCTCTCACTCTCACTCTCTCTCAGCCTCCCCGCATCCACGTTCACTCCAGGCCAGAGTAAGCTTGCCATTCTTAAGGATTGGAAAGCCCTCTCCTCTGCCCTGTGCCTTCCAAAGGGCAAGAAGTGATGCCTGCACTGCTGCCCTAGTCAAGTTTCCTCACCTGATCTCCGAGAGAGATAAAGTCGTGTCGACTCAAGAATGTAATTAAAAGGATGGATGTCTTGGCAAGAGGGTTAAAAAGGAAAACAAATGATGGCAGTGGGAAAAAGCGAGAAGTAACTCGATAACGAACCCGCGCTGCTTTAGACGACTACAGTTGTTTCCCCGAGTAATAAAAACGATGGCGGAGTTTGTTTTAAATCATTTCACACATGTTTGGACAGATGTCTGGGGCCGAGTGGCTCTGCTGGAGGTGTTTCAAGCTGAAGAAGTGACCGTTAGTAGGACACAGTGGGTTTGTTTGCTTCTCTTTTTTCCTGTTGTCGTGTGTTTAATGGGGACGGGCCATCGAGTGACGTAGAGCCGCTTTCCCCTCTAGAGTCGCCACGGTGCCTCAAGGACACGCAGGACAGACACCGAGCTCAGACTGCACTCATTTTGATGCAACGCACACGAAGAGAAAGAGAGAGATACAGAGAGAGATACAGAGAGATAAGCATGCAGAAAACATATCCAGACGCTCATTAATCAACCCTGCACCTGACAGCTGAACTGACAGCTCCACCTGTCTGTCAGAGCACACACCACTCAGCTGAGTGCCTCTGTAAACACACACACACACACACACACCTCTAAATCTATTCAAAGACTTGACATTCACGGAAAGTGTTTGTCTTTGATGGTGTCTGTAGTTGGTAGTTGGTCTGAGAGTCTGATCACGGTCGTTGTCTGATAACCTGAGAGGTCATTGTGGGAACCCGCTTGTCAAATTATGTCTGATTTGAGATTAAAACTGAGGCTACAGACACTTTCTGTTATATTCTGAGTGTCGAGTGGGAGCTTTTGTGTTAAGTTGTAGTAAACCTGTAGTGGAGATGTTGTTGGGTATCTTAATATCAGAGATGTCTAGTAAAGAAGTACAAATACTTTGTAACCTTACCTTAGAAATTTTGGTTATTTATACTTTCAATTGAGTTTTTACTTCTACTCCTTACATTGTGTTACATGTTTCAAATTTAAAACTTTGCAATGGGCGTATATGCGGCTGAAACAGGAAGCCTAGCGCATCCCAAATGTATCAAAATTAACATTTTAATATAACATTATAGTCATTATGGCTTTTAGAAGAACAGTGGGCTAGTGCACTATAGACCCCGGTGGTGTGGCCTAAGCTTTTGTACTTAATGGCATTTTTCTTATTTACATTTCTTTTACTTTTATACTTTAAGTAGTTCTGAAACTTGTACTTTAACACTTTTACTTGAGTAAAACTCTTAAGTTGATACTTCAACTTCTACAGAAGTATTCTTTATTATACTTCTACCTGAATAATGACTGTGAATACTTCTGACACCTTTGTCTAATATTAAGCATTGACAGTGACTACAAATGGCTCATCTTATGTCTGATATACAAACCATGAAAATCAGCACACATGCTCGTTAGACAATATTGTTCTGCAGAGCTTAATGCACTTTTTTTTTTTACTGAACTGAACGTATCAGAGAAAATATTCAATGTAAAATTACGTCTGTGGGGGGTTAAATCATGTAAGTTAAACAAATTTAGCAAATAAATAAAAGTTATGCACTAAAATTGACAAATGGTTTCAAAATATGCTCATAGAATCACCACTAATCATCCCCCGACAGGCAGACAGCGCAGGATCTCTCTCTAACTAAAAGAAAGGAGGGTAAGTAAGAAGCTAGCAGTCGCTTTAAAGACTTTAAGCAGCAAGAACACCAGTTACACGTCCAGCTGCAACTCAGTCATCTCCGTTTCTAGACCCAAGCCAAACTCCAATTCTAAAAAAGAGGCAAAAAAGATGTGCACCTAAAATTTCCACATGTTTTCGTGCACATCTGAGCTCTTCTGGAACAGCACACTCTGGACAGATCTCTGGTAATAATTAAGCTCGCCACAGAGAAAGAAGAGCTGTGCATATGATCCCAAGAACACACACAGTGATGTATGAAGGAGGGATCTTTATGATTTGAGGCTGCTAATCTTTAAACAGTACTGGGGCATTACACTTCATCAGAGGACACATGAAAGGAGGGATGTACCGGGAGATATTAGAGGAGAACTTAATACTCACTAGCCAAGACACGGAGTCTGGGAGAACATGGACATCTTGAACAAAACATTGACCCCAAACATGAAGCCAAATTAATTCAAGATTGGTTTAAAAATGAAGATGAAACTTAGAGAGAATTCTGAAAAGGCTATCAAATACTCAATACCCTCGTAACCATGGGCAAGTGAAGACATTTGGTGAGAAGAATAAACCAAAACTGAACCACAATGCAGCAAAAAGCTCATTATTTCTTAGCGTAGTCATTTTAAAGCTGTAAATTCCTCAACAATGGCTTTGCAGCAAAGTACTAATGCTATCGAAATTTCGAATATCAGGATATTATGTTTAGTGATACTGTATCGATTCTCAAAAACACAGTATCGATACACAGATTCCTGGCAGACAGTGAATCATTACGTGTTGTGTTTAAACCTCTGACCACTAGATGGCAGTGTTGAAATCTATTTTCAGCTCCACTCCAACATTAACAAGCAGCACAAGGGCGCAATGCTATTGTAAGCATTGACAAACCTGTTCATATAGTGGTGTGTTTTAATAATAGGATTTGAATAATCTCAGTTTATCACTTTGCTTGTAGTATATCTCGATATATTGAATCGTGAGCACTGTATCACGATACGTATTATATCGCCAGGTTCTTGCCAATACACAGCCCTACTGACTATGTGCCTTCCTGTCATCTTTATTCCTACATATCATATCATACCATTCATACAAATATGTACACACTTTCACACCTAGTTTAGAGACATTGAGTAAAAACCCTCAGAGTATATCATTAAAAAACAGAAATATCTATATAATAATGTTTACTTGCAACCCCTAATAAGAAAAGTTGCAGATTCAAGTGGGCTTGTTAGAGGCTTTCCTCTATAATTACATAATTGTATTCGATAAGAACACAAAAACAAAAGTAATTACACCCTGCATGTACGACTTGGCCTAATACATTTCAGCATCTCCATTAACCCTGTACGGCTGACCACTAATGACAAAAAACATTCACCATCATTTCACCCCATCCATATTATTCACATACAGAGTCATATGATAACTGTAATTTTATTTTAGGTCAATAATCACAGCAATGAGAAACAGCCACGCTTCCAAACTCAGCTAATGGCAGTAATGTGCATTCATCTCCTGCCCTGCTGTAAGAGGAGAGGTGAGGTATTACACAGATGATGATTACATTCAAATGGGCTGTAAGGAAGAAGGCAACCAGGCAGAGAGTGATTGAGCGAGAGCGAGAAAGGGAGGGTGAGAGAGGGGGAGTTTATGTTTGTCAGGCTACAGGGCAGAAATGAGTGGGGATTGAATGACAGTAACTACGTATGAACAAATGAACAAGATGGACACAAAACACACACACACTTCCCTCATACTCTAGTCTGAGTCGTAGTCTCGGGTTCCATCCACTCATCTGTGTGCGTACAAGAGGATAAAAGATGAGGGGAGACAAAAATGAGCCGCTTTCCCTCCACAGAGATGAGAGAGAGAGCGAGAGAGAGAGAGCGAGAGAGAGAGAGAGAGAGAGAGAGAGAGAGAGAGATAGATTCTAAAGAGAGAGAGAGAGAGATAGAGATTCTAGAGAGATATAGATTCTAGAGAGAGAGACAGCACTCACAAGAGAGAGAGAGAGAGCACTCAAGAGAGGAGAAAGTGTGAGAGAGAGAGAGAGAGAGACAGCACTCACAAGAGGGGAGAGAGAGAGAGAGAGAGCACTCACAAGAGGAGAGAGAGAGAGAGAGAGACAGCACTCACAAGAGAGACAGAAAGAGAAAAAACTGCTTCTCTCACAGAGATTTAAACACAGAGATTGAGAGGAGAGAGCGAGAGACAGATAGTGGGTGAGTCAGAAAGAAAGATATACATAAAGACAAAGAGGCAGACCAAAAAGAGCTGTGATACAAACACAGAAAAGAGTGGGGGAGATATATATATATATATATATATATATATATATATATATATATATATATATATATATATATATATATATATATATATATATAGATAGATAGACAGACAGACTTAAGTGTACAAAAAAAGAAACACTAATGGACAGGGAGAGAGGGGGGATGATAGAAAGAGAGACAGACAGTGCATGAGAGTCAGAGAGCTAGAGATGGAAGGAGAGAGAAAGGAAGAGAGAAAGAGAATGAGGGACAGAGACACAGAGAGGGTAACCAAGAGAAAGATAGAGACGGAGGGGGGGGCAAGAGAGGTGGTGTGTGAATTATTAAAGAGTGTTTTGTTTCACTTAGTGATCTGCAGCTTGTCAGCATGGCATCAGCTCTGACTACAGACAACAAGACATCTCTCACACACACACACACACACACACACACACACACACACACACACACACACACACACACACACACACACACACAGCTCGTCCACGGGGGGAAGAAACTGCATTTACAGTGAGTTGCATCAGAACTGCATGCAGTGTGCAAACAGAAGCAAACAACACCTCAAATCCTCCAAGCAGAGCAGAGGGAGGAGAGAAACTCTCACTTTATTGTTGATTTTCTACAAAAACAACACAAACACTGAACAGTGCATGTAGAAACTGCAGTGTAGAGCTGCTGGCGTTAGTGTACATATATTTATCTGCTGTATGATTATGATACTTCTCCACCTTAAGAGAAAGGAAGAGAAGGTGTGCACACACTCGACACAGTAATGCAAATGAGTCTGAGGCGTCTGACACTTGAGTGGGTGAGACCTGACAGGTAAGTGACACACTGCAAGTCTCTTCACTGCAACTCGACACACACACACACACACACACACACACACACACGAACAGATTAATTATAAACTTCGGTTTCCTTCTTTTAAAAAAAAAAAAAAAAAAAAAAAACCCATACAGCCCCCTCTCTGCTCCCCCCACACACCGCCCCCCCTTCAGACAGTGAAGATTTAGGAGTCTCCCTGTTTGATGTCGGGGTTATCATTAATTTAACACAAGAGCCTTATTAGCATTCAGCCTCTTCATCTGCTCTCTCTCTCTTTCTAAGAAAATAACAAACACTAGACAAATCTTCCTATTCTAGATCTTATTATTAAAAACAAGTAACAACAATGTCATATAATATAAGAAAATATAATATAATATATGATAATTTAAGATAACATGAAATAATAAACACATAATATAATAGAACATAATATAATATAGCCATTGTCCAATATGGACCCAAACTGATAAACTATTGAGAACAGTTTAATTTAGACTGTGTTTATTTTAAGCAGCTGAGATTTTCTTGCCTTTACGGCATACGAGCTAAACCCACAGACCAATCACGTGCGTTGTAAGACCACCGAAAGTGCTCCTCAAACCAGATCTGTGCAGATTCGGGAGTCCGGTGCTCACACAGGTGAGGTACGAAGTGAGAAGCAGCAGTCGGAGAATAAAGAGAGTCAGACTAATTGAGACGGTTCCTTCCACAATGAAGATTATTAAGAAGAAATAGCATCCCAGACTTTATGTGTATGAGAACAGCCCTGACACCATTTTTATCCAGATTTACAGACAACCAAGAGCTCACTTCTCTCACCAAACATGAGACAGTGTGAGAGAGGAACATAAGACAGAAATAAACGTAACATATGAGTTAACGAGAAGAGCACACATTTTATTTACTTTTTCTATAAACAAGCACTTTATGATGCGCTTTCAATGAGTTTTATAAATAATTTATTCAGTTCAGCATTTAACACAGTAAATATAATGAAATACACTGAATAGTATGTGTAATTTGTTTGTCTTTCAGTTGCTGAGGACATAAAATGCTGATAGAACTACTGGGCTACTTCAATATACAGGATATGGCATTGAAATTATGATAGTCTGGATCTTGGCCTGAGGAAATTTCATCTAACTGGACCTTAACATAATACAATACCATACAATACAACCTGTCTGACGCAAATGCATCGGATTCTTGTCGGATTCTCAACAAGTTGGTTTGAAAGATAGTAGTAATATTACAATTACTTTATTAGAGAAATTTTTCAAAAGTTTATTTTTTGAGGTTAACAAAGACTGTTGTCAGGAAGCTATAAAACTCTGGCAAAATAATGCACCACGCATCAAATACAAGGGCTATGATTTGATATAATGCAAAGCTGTAAGCCAGGTAATGCTGTCATTTTTGAAATATAAGTTTAATAAAAACTGTCAGTTTAAAAAGAACACACTAACACATGCATAGGACTGTTAAGGATAATAGCAGTGCAGCATTACCCCTCTTGTTTACACTGTAGGGGCGGAGTCTAATGGCGAAGAACACTGCTATCAGTATTACAGCAGTTCTTACAGAAACACTCCTTATAGCCTCAGCTCGGGAGGGTTGAGTTACACTGGTAACTCAATATATGCACGTCTTGGGTTCCGTGACAGACACTGAACTCTAAACAAGCTTAGTTTCTGTATATGGATTGAACGAACAGTATGTTTTGAGATTTTAACAATATTTACAAACTACATTTAATGCTGAACTCAAAAAAGAGTGGAAATGTAGTTTTCTCGTGGCACGAGACCTTCAATCATTAAACCAGCATGCCTGTCACAAAGATACAGATCCACTCGCGCGCTCTGACAGCCCAGATCTTAAGATGGAAAAGATGCGGCAGGGATCTCCTCGATTAAGAAGCCTAGACTGTGGCTCTTTTAAAAATCCTCTACAGTAGGACTGCCAAAGAGAGCCTGCTCAGTTCAGCTTCACTTTAAATACTTAAGTGCGGCCTGCTGAAGTGCGTCCTGTGTTTGTTCCTCTTCCCCGCACTAACAAATGTTATTTTTCCTCACCATGTTCTTCTCGGGCAAAAGACAGACATGCAAACCACTGTTCTCCATGTTCAGCCTGAAGCAAACGCAACTGATTTTACTGCCAACTTACCAGACTTTGATGAATTCAAATGAAAGCGATTTCTCAGATTGTTGAGAAAAGTTGAGTTTTTCCTCTTGAAATAATAAACACCAAAGCTTGTTTCCTAAGCACTGTGGCAAACACTGAAAGGGAGGAAACCTCCAGCTACAACAAATCAGCTCAGATGAAAGCCAGAAAGAAAACGGATAAACACAAAAAAGGGTGGCCATTTAGGGGTGTGCCATATCGTATCATACACAATAATATCACCAACATTTTTGAATATTGTGAACGATATTAGAACCTGAAATATTGTGCCATATCACCATCCCTAATTATCACATCAGGTACTACTTTTACTGTTTTAGCAAAAGAAAAATTCACACTTATCTCTTTTTCCATTATATATCTACTAGAGACGGATTTTATCTGTCCAGTATCATTCACTTTACTTCAGTCCTGGATATATGGAGATATATTATTTAGTATTGTTTTAATTTCCATTTTGTTGCAGTAGTGTATTCTTGAAATATTTTTCTTAATTCAATGTTTTGTCATATCGGCAAGAGTATCATTATCGCAAAAATACCATTAAAAAATCGTGATATTATTGTAGGGCCATATCGCCCACTCCTACTGGCATTACAGAATTTTAGAAATACACATGCATCCACACCCTGCAAAATGCAATCTCTTATAACACCTCTAGGTATCTAAACAGACTTGCACAAACGCTGACTTTACTCGAAGAGACAGATGGGTTTTTATTATGAGAACATGACCGAGTCTCCCTGCATGCAATTCTGTCTCTGCGCGGTTCTCTCATGCTCCATCTGACCTGCGCAACGCCGTGTATTCAGCATAAAGCCTCGCCGTAGGAGTCCATGCATACCTCCATAGCACTGTCTCAATGTGTTATGGCCATTAGAAGCGGCTCTGGGGCGATGCACAGCGGCTACGGAGCTATAATGGAAACAAAATGTTTCTCTTTCTGCGGCTGGGGAGCCGGGGCTCCGTTTAAAAAAAAAAAAAAAACCTGTATGCACTGTGCCCCCAATGACTCGAGATGCTTTTAGAGTTTGACTATTAAAGGAGAAGACAAAGAGGAAGCAGAGAGAGAGAGAGAAAGAGAGAGAGAGAGAGAGAGCGCAACAGAGTGCACTCTATTCTTCCACAAGTGAGAGAGCTTGTGGAACAATAAGAAGGACAGCAATAGAGGCAGCATGAGAGTGAAAAGCCAAGCTTGTGGAAGAATAAAAAGAAAGCGAGGGAACAAGAGCAGCAGCAGGAGAGTGAGAAAGTGAGCTTGTGTAAGAACAACAGGACAGCAAGGGAACAAGAAAGCAAGAGAGAGTGCTTTTGTAAGAATAAGGAAGGAATGAGAGAGGCAACGAGACTGAGAAGGCGCAATTGTTAGTGAGTTTGGGCTAGAATAAAGAAGAGAACGAGAGAGGCAGCAAGAGAGAGTGAGAGTCTGTGCTAGAATAAAGAAGAGAATGAGAGAGGCAGCAAGAGAGTGAGAGTCTGTGCTAGAATAAAGAAGAGAATGAGAGAGGCAGCAAGAGAGTGAGAGTGTGTGCTAGAATAAAGAAGAGAATGAGAGAGGCAGCAAGAGAGTGAGAGTCTGTGCTAGAATAAAGAAGAGAATGAGAGGCAGCAAGAGAGTGAGAGTCTGTGCTAGAATAAAGAAGAGAATGAGAGAGGCAGTGAGAGAGAGTGAGAGAGTTTGTGCTAGAATAAAGAAGAGAGTGAGAGGCGAGAGCGAGTGAGAGAGAGTCTGTGCTAGAATAAAGAAGAGAGCGAGAGAAGCAGCGAGAGAGAGAGTCTGTGCTAGAATAAAGAAGAGAATGAGAGAGGCAGTGAGAGAGAGTGAGAGAGTTTGTGCTAGAATAAAGAAGAGAGTGAGAGAAGCAGCGAGAGAGAGTGAGAGAGTTTGTGCTAGAATAAAGAAGAGAATGAGAGAGGCGAGAGAGAGTTTGTGCTAAAATAAAGAAGAGAGTGAGAGGCAGTGAGAGAGAGTGAGAGAGTTTGTGCTAGAATAAAGAAGAGAGTGAGAGAAGCAGCGAGAGAGAGTGAGAGAGTTTGTGCTAGAATAAAGAAGAGAATGAGAGAGGCGAGAGAGAGTTTGTGCTAAAATAAAGAAGAGAGTGAGAGGCGAGAGAGAGTGAGAGAGAGTTTGTGCTAAAATAAAGAAGAGAGTGAGAGAAGCAGCGAGAGAGAGAGAGTAAGAGAGTCTGTGCTAGAATAAAGAAGAGAATGAGAGAGGCAGTGAGAGAGAGTGAGAGAGTCTGTGCTAGAATAAAGAAGAGAATGAGAGAGGCAGCAAGAGAGTGAGAGAGTCTGTGCTAGAATAAAGAAGAGAATGAGAGAGGCGAGAGAGAGTGAGAGAGTCTGTGCTAGAATAAAGAAGAGAATGAGAGAGGCGAGAGAGAGTGAGAGAGAGTTTGTGCTAAAATAAAGAAAAGAGTGAGAGAAGCAGCGAGAGAGAGAGAGTAAGAGAGTCTGTGCTAGAATAATGAAGAGAATGAGAGAAGCAGCGAGAGAGAGTGAGAGAGTCTGTGCTAGAATAAAGAAGAGAATGAGAGAGGCGAGAGAGAGTGAGAGAGAGTTTGTGCTAAAATAAAGAAAAGAGTGAGAGAAGCAGCGAGAGAGAGTAAGAGAGTCTGTGCTAGAATAAAGAAGAGAATGAGAGAGGCAGCAAGAGAGTGAGAGTCTGTGCTAGAATAAAGAGAAGAATGAGAGAGGTGAGAGTGAGTGAGAGTCTATGCTAGAATAAAGAAGAGAATGAGAGAGGCGAGAGAGAGTGAGAGAGTTTGTGCTAAAATAAAGAAGAGAGTGAGAGGCAGTGAGAGAGAGTAAGAGAGTCTGTGCTAGAGTAAAGAAGAGAATGAGAGAGGCAGTGAGAGAGAGTGAGAGAGTCTATGCTAGAATAAAGAAGAGAATGAGAGAGGTGAGAGAGAGTGAGAGTCTATGCTAGAATAAAGAAGAGAGTGAGAGGCAGTGAGAGAGAGTAAGAGAGTCTGTGCTAGAATAAGGAAGAGAATGAGAGAAGCAGTGAGAGAGAGTGAGAGAGTCTATGCTAGAATAAAGAAGAGAATGAGAGAGGCGAGAGAGAGTGAGAGAGTTTGTGCTAAAATAAAGAAGAGAGTGAGAGGCAGTGAGAGAGAGTAAGAGAGTCTGTGCTAGAATAAGGAAGAGAATGAGAGAAGCAGCGAGAGAGAGTGAGAGAGTCTGTGCTAGAATAAAGAAGAGAATGAGAGAGGTGAGAGAGAGTGAGAGAGTCTATGCTAGAATAAAGAAGAGAATGAGAGAGGCGAGAGAGAGTGAGAGAGTTTGTGCTAAAATAAAGAAGAGAGTGAGAGGCAGTGAGAGAGAGTAAGAGAGTCTGTGCTAGAGTAAAGAAGAGAATGAGAGAGGCAGTGAGAGAGAGTGAGAGAGTCTATGCTAGAATAAAGAAGAGAATGAGAGAGGTGAGAGAGAGTGAGAGTCTATGCTAGAATAAAGAAGAGAGTGAGAGAAGCAGTGAGAGAGAGTGAGAGAGTCTATGCTAGAATAAAGAAGAGAATGAGAGAGGCGAGAGAGAGTGAGAGAGTTTGTGCTAAAATAAAGAAGAGAGTGAGAGGCAGTGAGAGAGAGTAAGAGAGTCTGTGCTAGAATAAAGAAGAGAATGAGAGAGGTGAGAGAGAGTGAGAGTCTATGCTAGAATAAAGAAGAGAGTGAGAGGCAGTGAGAGAGAGTAAGAGAGTCTGTGCTAGAATAAGGAAGAGAATGAGAGAAGCAGCGAGAGAGAGTGAGAGAGTCTGTGCTAGAATAAAGAAGAGAATGAGAGAGGTGAGAGAGAGTGAGAGAGTCTATGCTAGAATAAAGAAGAGAATGAGAGAGGCGAGAGAGAGTGAGAGTTTGTGCTAAAATAAAGAAGAGAGTGAGAGGCAGTGAGAGAGAGTAAGAGAGTCTGTGCTAGAATAAGGAAGAGAATGAGAGAAGCAGCGAGAGAGAGTGAGAGAGTCTGTGCTAGAATAAAGAAGAGAATGAGAGAAGCAGCGAGAGACTGAGAAAACAAGAGAGTGAGAGAGCTTGTGTAAGAATATGGGGGGAGAGAGAGAGAATTGTGCAGTTATAAAGAAGAGAGCGAAGGAGGCAGCAGAAAAGTGAGAAAGCAAGAATGAGAGAGAGAAATTTTCTGGAAGAATAAGGAGGAGAGCACAAGAGGCAGAGAGAGAGAGTGAGAAAGCAAGTGAGAGAGAGAGAGCGAGAGAGAGAGAGAGAGAGAGAGAGAGAGAGAGAGCGAGAGGAAGCAAGTGAGAGAGACAGCTTGAGTAAGAATGTGTAAGTGTGAGAGAGACAGAGAGAGAGAGAGAGAGAGAGAGAGAGAGAGAGAGAGAGAGAGAGAGAGCCAGCAAGAGTGAGAGATAGCCCTTGTGTAAGAATAAGAAATGGAAAAAAGAACAAGGAAGACAGCGATAGAGTGAAATAGCAAGGGTGAGATAAAGCTTGTTTAAATATAAGAAGAGCGCAGCAGGAGAGTGAAAAAGCAAGAGAGAGAGAGAGAGAGAGAGAGAGAGAGAGAGAGAGAGAGAGAGAGAGAGAGAGAGAGCGAGAGACAGCAAGAGAGAGAGAGAGAGAGAGCGAAAAGAGAGACAGAGCGAGGCCGAGCGAAAGAGAGAGAGAGATTTAAGAGCAGAACACGGTGGAAGTGTGAAAGAGCTGCTGGAATCTCCATTAGAGAGCAGCAGTAGAATGATTCCTGCTCCCCCATGAAGGTGATCTCATGGTGGGATTTGTCTGATCTGATCAGTCCCCGCTGGAGCTGTAACTGATCGGGCCTATCTGGCTGTATATCCTACACGCATGGCATGAGAGAAGCTCTGCAGCTGCTCAGCTGAGACCTGCACTCTGCGGTGGCCTGTTTCTGGCAGAAGCGGCGCAGAGGAAGAACGGAGACAGACACTGTTCATGCACCATGAAGACACTGTCCATCACTCAGAGCCTCCTGTCCCTTCAGACTGGAGTCTGCCTGCCAATCACAGCAGCATCCTCTGAGCTTTCACATGCATACTAAAGCACCTGGCCTGGGTTCCAGAAGGTTTGCAGAAGTTTGTACTTGAGCCTTTACAAGGTCCTCTATTAACACTGTTAAACACTAATGTCTCATATAGTTCAATACAAGTTCAAAACTCATCAACAAGCCCAACAACATGAAAACATGACGCAGCTTTCGTTTTTTAATGATTCACTTAATGATTAAAGCTTTATGCAAATGAAAGCACATAGTATTTAAGTGATGTAGCCAAGTTATCAGTTAGGTCAGTCAGCTTTTTGACGTGGTCTGTGGTTTCCACCAGCTTCTTGAACACTTCCACCTGCTCAGGGGGAGGTATAAACAATAAGCAACCACTAAATTCAATGTGTAAGCATCCAGACACCATTTCTAAAAGGGCTTGTAAAATCTCTCAAACAAAACCACTGCCAATAGAGTGGGATCAGCTAGAGGGGTATAAAGCCCATCAGCACTTAACTGTAAAGCAGTAGAACTGGGTTCTCTGGAGTGAAGAAGCTCCATACTATGCCTTTGAGACGAGTCCATCCAACAGTATCAGTATCTAACCTCACTAACGCCCCCTGTGGCTGAAATCACACTGTCAATGTTCCAACACCCAGTTTAAATCCCAGTTTAAATCCTTTCTAGATTAGAGGCTGTAGGTGCAGCAAATAAGGACAAACTTCTAACAAACCCCACTGAATTTAAAGGAAAGGCTGAAGCAGCAGGTGTTCACGTTATTCTGGACATACAGTGTTTCTTGAACAACAGTTATTAAAACCTGTACATGAAAGCAGGATGGTACTCAAAATGGTACTCACTTCCTCTAGCTCCTCCGGGGGGATACCGGGAAGTTACCAGGCCAGCCAAGAGATATAATCCCTCCCGTGTGTCCTCCCACTTGGACATGTCCAGAACACCTCCACAGAGAGGCGTCCAGAAGGCATCCTAACCTGATGCCTGAACCACCTTAGCTGGTTCCTCTCAATGTGAGAGGAGTAGTGGTTCGACTCTGAGCCTCCCCTGTATAATCAAGCTCCTCACCCTATCTCTAAGGGTAAGACCCGACACGGAGAAAACTTATTTCGGCAGCTCATATCCGTGATCTCGTTCTTTCAGTCACTACCCAAAGCTTGTGACCACAGGTGAGAGTAGGAATGAGAGCTTTGCCTTTTGGCTCAGCTCTCTCTTCGCCAGGACAGACCGGTACAGAGCCTGCATCACTGCAGACGCTGTGCCAATCCGCCTGTCAACCTCCCACTCCATCCTTCCCTTGCTCGTGAACAAGACCCTGAGATACATAAAGTCCTCTATGTGAGGCAGGAGGTCATTTCCAGAGTTAGGAAGTCTCTCATATATATATATATATATATATATATATATATATATATATATATATATATATATATATATATATATATATATATACATATATATATATATATATATATATATATATATATATATATATATATATATATATATATATATATATATATATATATATATATATATATATATACACACACTCTGCCTTAAGTTATATGTTCTCTTTAAGTTAAATCTGACTGACTGCCTCCTATAGAGTCTCATTCAAAAAGCAGTCGGAGCTGAATCCCTCCTTGAAGCGTCAAAATGAATGGGTGGGTCTAAACTGCTACAGACCAGACAGGAGGATAAATGTAGATGAGTTAGTTCTTGTGACATCACAGAAACAAATTAAAAACAGGCTGCTCTTACAGCTTAGTTTCCATATACGGCCTGGAGAGGGAGCGCTTATTTTGAACCCTTAACAATGTTTACACATTAGTTAAAACTTCTTTCATCGTCCTTATTTTAAAACGAGGGAAATTCAGTTTTCCATGACACGGGCCGTTGAAAGTCAAGAGCTATACTGGGGCTGGGTGACTGTCATTTCTCAGAAAATGAGAGTCCTTCGCCATCAAAAATACAACTTTTCCCTACTTTTAGAAATCAGATTCACAGGGACGGCTATTTTTTGTAAGTCTGCTGACACTAAATGGTGCAAACCGTGATTTAATACTGCCCTCTATAGGTGAAAGGAGGAAATCACTCTGAGAATGCATGCATGTCTCCTGTACCTTCTTCTGAAGTACGGTGACTTTGCGCTCTTTCACATCCAGCATGTCTTTGAGATCGTGAATTTCTCCATTGAGTGTGCCTTTCTCCTCAGACATCTCCTGGATCTGCTTAGTCTTCTTGTTCAGCATGGTCTCCTTCTCCTCCAGACGCAGACGTAGAGCATCCACCTGATCACACAAACACAAACACACACCAGCTGTGAAAAACACTTAAAATACACACTTAAAATACACACTCACCAAACTAATAGCCCTTCTGTGTTTTCTGTAGTGTCACTGCTTTAATTGTCTTTCATTCCATTTGTTTTATTTATACTTGGGTCCAAAATACAATAGTATTTAACAAATAATGTAAATTAAAGGAATTCTTATATTAATAGTAATAATTTTTCATGTGATGTATGCATAGAGTTATATATAAAAACTCTTTTTTACATATTTTTATACAATTGTGCACAGAACATAATTTGTATTAACTTAAAATGGCAGAAACAATAATAATAATAATAATAATAATAATAATAATAATTATTATTATTTAAATGTAACAGCTTTTGAAAGCGGCCATTTCCATGCAGATAGTAATCCTTTCACAGAGAGATGTTTATGAAGCTATGAAGACTGTGATTTGAATTCTTATTTCCCGTGGCTGGCATTAAAAATGGCTAGGGAAAAATTCTGCCTCGCTAAGTTTCTGACAGAAAGGCCCATTCACTGCAAAAGCGACTTAAGGTATTTATTGCATGTCAAACAAGTGAAATAGAAGATTATTCACCCAAATGTCCATGTTGGGCAATGACGTTTTGCTTGATACAACAGTGCCCCCTAGTGTCTCACGCAATAACATTTAATCGTACCACTGCTGTTTCTTCACGTTAATAGTTATTCTTGTATACGTACTCATACAGCCAAAAGCAGTATGGATATCTAGCCTCTCCACCACGTTTTACCTCAGTCTGTAGGATGGCTGCTCGCTGCTCTTTGGCAGTTAGAGACTCCTTGAGAACGTCAACGTGCTGCTTGCTGTCTGAGAACTGATTGGTGAGCGTCTCCAGCTTGGTCTGCAGCCCCAGGAGCTCAGTGTCCTTTCTGGAGAGGTCCTGCTTCACCTGGTCAATCTGCAGAACACGACAAGTAAGTGAGCTCATGCTGTGTTGAGAACGATACATGAGAAAAGTTTTCATGCTCTCCATAATAAATTAACAACTCCTTCTCAAACAGCAAGTGATGAGTATGTTTGCCATTTGGACTCTGTACTACAGATTTGAAATCAAACAAGCCTCTTTACTATTGCAGGACTGAAGGGTTCTGAGCATAGAGGGTAATCGTTCCAGTGGCATCTCCTTCTGGACACCGTTCAACAGGGTATGCTCATAAAGCAGTTAGGTTTCCTCTATATGTTTAGCTGGCTGTGTTCATGGCTACAGAACTGAGAACTATTTGCAAATTGGTTGAACGTTTATGTCTATACTGTACATCTCACGTTACTTAGAACCTGAAAAACAATTCAGTCTGTTTAACAAAAAAATATAATAATAATAAAATAAATGAAAGCACTGCACAATTTTAAATCCACCAGTCAATAAACCTCAAAGACTCAATCTAACAACAATCTCTAAAGGTAAAACCAAGCTGCTGATCAAGAAAGAGTAGATGCTTAGTCTTAGTTTCTCCAGCATGCAGCCAATTTGGTTCGACTCTGACCAAGAGAAGCTACACTGACACTCTGAGAAAGCAAATTGGAGAGGTTGGCGTTTTCAGTTTCTGCTTTTTTTTTTCCTCTCAATTTTGTCTTCACTACAAAAACTTACTGTGATTAACTGTCATGTTAATAATGCTCCATTATTTTGTTCGGGAAAACTGCTTTTGTCCTGAATGCAGCTATTGTCGTGCTGCGAAAGTAAGGCTCCATCAACTGAGGCATCTGGTTGGATCCGCACAGTGAATTTTAAAAATCATCCTGCTGCCACTGGCAGCCCCATTACTATTAAAGAGAAAAGATCCTGTTCCACTAGCAGCATGCGGCACACAGATAAGCTTGTGTGCTTTGTACCACCAGCAGTTTCTTCTTCCCTCAGTGGCTTCATCACTCTAGGGCAGGTTCATCTTCATCTCATCTGTGTACAGGCTTTATAATGAATGTTTTAGCAAACTGTAACCTTGCCCGTCGACCTAAATGAGACAGTGTTGGGAATTATACTTGTATTAAACTTTTCTGGAAGAGTGTAGTAGAAATTATATCATTAATTATTTAATTATTTATTCATCAATAACTCTCCACCCCAAATTATGCATTTTGGGTTTATTTACAGAAAACACTACAATTTCAGGTGTAAAAGCATGGAAGCACCAACAGTAGGTCAACGGGTAAATTCTCTGTATCAATGTATGGCCATGTAAAAAAAAAAATTAACATTTATAAAGTAGAAGTCAATTCTGGGAGATCTGGGGACAGTTCTATTGGATTTTGGAAAAGGAATAATTTAGGAATTTTTTGGATGGCTAATGTAAACTATAGCTTTGTTTGATAGCAATGCCTGTGTTGTCACCACATATGTAGTTGTGTAGCTACTGCATTTATTTATTTTATTTTATTTATTTATTTTTAGATCCAATCTATTGGTTTATATAACATTTATTCTTATTTATTTTATTTTCATTTCCCTGTGCTTGATTGTACTGTATGTATATGCATATGTGTGTGTATACCACATGTCAGTTTGAAAAGCAATAAACAAAAAAAATAAAATAAAAATTGAAACAGTGTGTGCATCTTAGCCCTAGTTACAGTAGCCATACGATACTATTTCCACCTGTTTTGGAAGATCTTCTGTTAATATGTAAATATTAATGTAAATATTAATGTAAATATTTACAATACCTAAAGCAAACTGGATTTTGTGTATAAGTAAGCAAGAAATTGACCATTTTTTAATTATTGACATTTCACAAAACTGTTTGATGTGAAGAAAGCTTAAGTTGCGCTGTCCGTTTTACCTCTGGACAGCCGTCTTTGTGCGGAGGTGTGAATTGTTTTTGCAGCAGGGGGTTTTCATCTGCCCCCCCCCAACCCACCCGTTCTCCCGCACTGCTCGCTGTGCAGCTCAATACAAAGTCACAACACACAGAGAGACAAAAGCCTCTGGCAAAGCAAAGAGGTTAAACCCTCTGAAGCACAGACATGCTGGCCTTCTCTTTCTCTTATGCCTGTTACTACTGGTGCCCTGAAATGTTTAAAAGGGCATCTGATTTATAAACCGTTCCCTCCATATGAATGTACAAATCCTCAAATCAAAGCTGTACTTCAGTTTTACTTCAGAGCCAGTACGTTGGAGGACAGAGCCAACGAAGCAAGAGGAAACTGTATTTCAACTGTATGTCAACACATCTGTGATGAGAGGAAACGACAATAAAGCTGACTCAGATGTGACTTTCGAGCTATTTACAGACTGCACTGTACAACTGCCGATACTACATCAACTACGATAACTAAATGTTCTGATATATTCAGGTGTTTCATTGGGCAGCTGCAGGCACTTGGGCTTCTCAGTGTCTTATACTGGAAATACAATTTGATCTGTTATACCAGACAAAAAAATATCTGATCAGGTTCAGGTTTTGAATCACAAACACATCAAAGACACTGGGAAACACATGACATATGGTTTTTAAACCAATTAAGCTGCAGAACAATCAACATCTGCTGCCCTGATCTGTGTTGATATATACAAAGACAGATACACATAGATGTAAAGGAAGATATACTCCCAGCATAAAACACTTATTTTGCGTTTGCTGCACTCATGTTATAGAAGCACCATCGCTATGACCTCTGCATGGCTTCTTCATTTTATAAGTTTTAAGTTTATCGCAAACAATATAAAATAATGTTTTAGTGCTCTTACAACCAGGTCATGTAAATGTTTTTGAGGGCTCCTTCAGATACATTAAACTCTTCATTACTCAAGTTCTGTTTTAACATTACTCACAAGTTACTTACTGAAAAATAATAAAATATATAATATATAATGTAAAAACAAAACAAAACAAAAAGCAAAGAGATAAATTCACTTCACACGCACACATAAACACAAATATAATTTAAACATGCACAGTAGAGAGCAGCAGGTTAGCAGAGGCTCTAGCTGTGATTCTACCAGCAGTCAACCTGGGGGAAGAAGACGTGCGCTTAATTACAGTAGAGAAGTGAGGAGGAGGAGGAGGAAGAAGAGGGAGCAATTACAATCTGGATTGATATTAGTGCTCACAGCTCTACTCCATCCAGCACTATAGAACTCCAGCAGGCAGGGATAAGAGGAAAAGCAAGAAGAAGATAAGAAGGACATTAAAAAAAAAAAAAAACAGTGCCGGGGAGTCTAGCGTGGCGTCCGACCTCTTTGCACAGCAGCGGGCAGCCCTGCTTTCCTGATCAGAGGGAGAACAAGAGGAGCTCAATGATTTCACTGACTTCGCCTGCACCACTGCCTCCTTGGCCCAGATCCGGCTATTGTGGCAGCAGACAGCCACTGATAAGGCGCCGGGAGTCATAGCTGGAATTTGTAATCAGTTCCCGTCCCTACACCTCCAGTGTTTTTCCAATGCACCTCACCTTTACCCACAGGGCCCATTGATCATACTGTCAGTGCTGCGACTGGTTGTTTTCATCTGTCCTCCTCTACCTTTCCCATGACTTCATTGAAGAGTCAGAGAGATCAAAATAAGGGTTAGGCTTAGGAACTGATCTGGAGAATAAACTGTATAATTGTCTGGGTCGTGAATTATACCATAACTTGAAAGATCTGCATCTTGAGCACATGGACAGTTCAGACTACAGTTAAGACTATATGACTCGTTGGGTTGGATAGCATGTACTACAGTAGAAATAAATAGAATAAGAACCGTATATCTGGAACTATAGATTTCTGTTATCGGGCACTAAAGCACATTTTTAGGGCAGGTAAACTGTTTTAAAGAAATATCTGCTTAGGTTATGCAGTGCTGTGCAAAGTCAGAGACCACACTTCAAAATAGCCAATAACTGGTTTGTTTTTCAGCTTGAGGAAAAAACACCACAAGTCTCTGCATCTTAATATACATACTCTTTTCAGTATTAAATGTGTATTAGTGCTTCCACTCTTTTTAGGACAATCGCATTTCATTATTCAAAGAAATATGCAGAGATGTTTTCCCACACAGCCTTTTTCCATTACAATACTTATTAAAAGGATGGACCAAAAAAAGCTGTGGACATTTTTAGATCTAAAGCAGCTGGATGTTCTATCTCTCTCTCGAAGATGAAATCTGTAGCTTTTAGTCTTCTTTGGACTGCAGTTTTATAAAGTCCTGATTTTCTTCTTCCACTGATTAGTATTTGACGTTCCTTGCAAGTGGAGTGTTGCATCAAATCTTTTTAAGAAATACCTCCTGATTGGACACAAAACGTATTTCAATGTACTGCCAACAATCCGATAAATTATAAATTAAGGCTATATGATACAATTCACCTTTAATGAACTGTGATTCGGCACAACTTGATTCAATAATTTTTCTTAAGCATGTTAATCAAATTGGCTAAAACAGTATAATTTGATTTTACATATGTTTTGTCAGTACTGCAACTAAAAATCTCATGCTGCTTCTTATTTATGTCTAAAAAGCCAAAAACAAACTCTTTGATTGTTAATTACTGATTAAAAATGAGTACTTAGCTTTTGATGATTGACTTAGTATCACAAAACAGTATTAAATAGTGCGATATTTGATATGTTCGAATACTACCGCACACGCCTCCAACACGCACGAGAACACTGACAGTAGTGAAGATCAGAGACTGTGTCTAAGAAATTAAAAATTAATTGGTCGAATCACTTTGTATGGGGCCTCTACTAATCAATCAATACAAAAGCAAAGAAATGATTAAACAAGTTTTTTTCCAAACTGTATCTAGTTTTTTAATGCAGGCAATCACATGGTAAACTCTTATGCAAGTTTTATGGGGTGAATCAGTGAATCTTACTAATCATATTCCTGATAAAAAGAAAATTATATTAAGGGCCTGGAAAGGTACAGATCTGCTAAGGTATGGTTTAAAGAAATGATAAAATTCCTACCCCTGAAGAAAATAGGACTCACCCTAAATAATAGATGTGGGCAATTCCATAAAATTTGGCATCCCCTACAGCATTTGGAAAGCACTAATTATAACGGCAATGTGGCAGCAGATTAAATAAGGTTGTGACTTGAGTGGAAGTCCCAGGGTGGTGGGGGAGATGGGGGTGTGTATGGTGTTAGTTTGTTAATTGTTTGCTTTAATAAGTATAAGTTTTGTTTATGTATGGAAAATCTGGAAAAAACACTATGCATTTTATAGCAAATTGTATTTCATTATCCTGCTCATTAAACAGATATTAGAAAAAAAAAGATAAAAAAATAATAATAGTTTATACTTAACCGCCACTTTGATTAGAAATTAAATAAATTAATGCTGGTCTCTACTGTATGATTCTTCAGTTTTCTATAGTTTCCTACAGAAAGAAGCACAGAGCACAGCAACTCTACATACACTACTCACAGGCACTGATATTTTACAGATGAGCTAGGTTGAATAAGCTTTTTTTTAAGCTTGTTTTATTTATCGGTAGAAGTCCACAGCACTAGAATCATGTGTCCCTTTACAGACACTTCAACTGTTCTAAAGGCGAGCAGTCCTGGATGGCTGCTTATGATATAAAGGGCTTTAACAGTGTCTTGTTCTCTCTCTGATGAGGGAAGCAGAGCTGTATGTAAACTAGGCTGGCTCTCTGGGTGTCTTACTGCAGAGACCTCCTGCTGCAGCTCAGCCGCTCGTTTTCTCAGCTCTTCGCCCTGGGCCTCACTGTGAGACAGCTCCTCCTTCAGCTGCTCAACCTGTCAGGAGAGGGCGCCGTTACTGCAACAAACCACCAAAACAGCATCCCAAAGCCCAGCAGGTGGCCAGTCCACAGCCAATTGCAAGTCACCATGCGGAGTACATGGTCAGTTTTTTTTTTTGTTTTTATGTGAATAACATACGCAGACCAATCAGCATTCACCATGCAGGAGACGCTGTCAATCTTCGCGTGCTAAAAAACAACAATAACAGAGGTGCTTGTTAAAAAGCCCATTGCTTTGATCAGTTGGGGGCACAGACCATGACATGTAAGGTAGGGTCACACGTTACACAAAACAAACAGATCAATATTAGCATAGAACAGCAAAAACACTGGTTACGACGGACTGTTAGTGGTGAAGAAACAGTAATACACTACAAAATTTAACCCATCCATGTCTGAGCAGCATGTAACTACCTTGTTCTTCATGAACTTTGAGTGACTGCGGTACACCTCCATCTGCTTCATCTCCTCCTCCCTCTCCTCTGTGCTCAGAGCGCCGTTGGACTTCAGCATCTGAATCTCCTCTTCCAGATCCCTCAGACTGCGCTCTAAAGAACTGATCTTAGAGTCCTTTTGGAGAGCACAAAGGAGAAAAATCGCAGTGGAGTAAGAAATGAACCAAGGAAAGAATCATCAAAGAACACAGCATGAACAGAACACAGCAATAAATAGGCCTGCATGGTGCCTCGTATTTTTATTTATTCAATAAACACAACCTTCGCTCTGTATCCCAGGTGGAGTCTATCAGCCAAAACATGTTTGGAGCTCCAAGTTTTTCAGTTTCTCTCATCGTTGTGTTTAAAAAACACGTCATAACAATTCCTAATGCAAAGCGCAAGCTACATTCTGAGCATTCCAGCAAGGGGCGCTATACTGACTCACACAGTACAGTCTCACACAAATTATTTGCATACAAAAACATAAATTATTCACCATCACTATTTAATTCCAACAGAGCAGGTTAAGTAGATCATTCTACTGTCTATGTTTAGCTGTTGTGGATGTAGGAATACCAGTATATTCCACTCTTATTTGTCCTCTGTCGCCCCCTTGAGTATTAACAGTCTAACCACCACAGTAACATATATATATATATATATATATATATATACACATATATATACACATATATACATATATATGCAGGTTAGATAGGTGTCTTAATTTATGTTCACGTCTATGCGTTTAATATGTTTCTGGCCAAAGACTGTTAACTAGAACTCAATAGTAATGTAAATAGCTCAAATCGTTTAGGTAAAAATAAATCTCCAAAACTTCAATCTTCATTAGGGTGACCCATATGGTTTCGAGCACTGGTTTCCAACCATGGTCCTGGAAGACCCTCTGCTCTGAATAGTTTTCTTGACAAAACACACCCACTACAATTCAGGGGGGTTGTTAAATTAGCGGATTGGTTGGATCAGGTGTGTTGGGAGCAGGACAAACAGCTGGTTTAGAGCAGAGTCAATTTGCAACGTACCACAGTCAATAACTTCATTCATTCTTCCTGAGCACACCTCCTGAGATGATTTGTAAATAGAGACATAGATGTCTACGGATAGTAAATGTTTAATTTTTAACACCATGTCTGCTGCAGGAAAGGTTGCGATCTGTCTTTTATTATTTATAATATTTCGTTATACTGACTTTAAAGTTGTGTCTGTTGTCTATGTATGTTTACTTATGTGTGTTGTTTCAGTTTTGTTAATGACAGGAACTGGTGTCTACAGGGGTCGCCTGCAGTTTTCTTAGTTTTTTATATTTTACAGTGAGTCACGCTATGCTTTAAACCACATCGACAAGTCTGTGTTGCTGGATGCAGTTACAGCAGGTTGAAAGAATGGTTGCAGAAACCATTTGGGCTATTAGGGTGATTACTGAGCATTCGTTTTTGTTAGAAATGCTAGCCACTCAGCTCTGTTTCTGAACTAAATAAGCTAAATCTGCACACCAGATATATCTCGGTATATCAAGTACATGCAGGGAATCATCAAACTAAGGACAGAACAATGTCAAACCCCTTACATACTCAGCTTAAAATTACACCACCACCACCAATGTGCTCTGCTCAAAATCCTAAAGATGACTATTTCTGCTTACAGTTCCGTGTCTGAAATGCAGAGACTGTAGGGTAAAATGTACAAAACATTTTAAATTAAATATTTATTGATTGGTTTTGTAGGACTATACTGGAAAAAATATGCATGCTAATTTCTGTTTGCAGCCAGACTACAAACATAAAAGAAGTCGTGACTGGTCTTCAGACTAAAGCAACTCATGAAAGTCACTCAGATTTCACAGGCTAGAAATTCTCCACAAGGGGGCACCATTACCTTTTACCATTAAAAAAGGCTTTGGTGCAAGCATTTCATTATTTTCATTACTTTGCACGATAGTGAACAGAGCAATGCTAACTGCATTAAAGAAGAGGCCAGTTAGATTTCTGTTTACGCTGTAAAACCAAAAAGCTTCATGGCACATCCAGTCAAACACATTATTTAAATTATATTTCAATTAATCTATAATCTGTTACTTCTCATATCATCATCAGAATCAGGAATCCTTAACATCAAAGGATAAGCATTTGCATGACTGAACTTGATTTTTATAAAAAATAATTAAATTAAACAAGCTCTTGCCTTCATCTCAATGACCGTCTGCAGAGCTTTGGTTTTGGCAGATTCCGGTGCTCCCTCGTAGCGTCGGTGGAGATCCTGGGGAGGAAGCATGAGACGAGGGTCATGAGGAGTTGCAGCCATGGGAACATGATGCCTTCCTCTAGGAGAGGCCCCCAGCAGCCGCAAGTTCACATTTCCATCCCACATCATTCCAGCTCAGCCCAAGGTAGTGTGCTGCTGTGCTTTCGCCAGGTTCTGAACAACCTCTTCTTTTACTCCCTGCTTTTTAAATGACCCTGTGACGTCATATGGCTGAGAACAGAGCACAGACCCAGCCTGCAAGTGTCCTCTCATGCTTTCTTTTAGTGTTGAGTGTTTGTGCTTCACTGAGTCTCTTATGATCAGGATAATGTACCCAGCATCCCACAAAGGCAGCTAATGCAACTCCACCAAGTATAAATAGAAGGAGGGAGCCTGCATTACCCAGGGCAGTTAAAGAACACTAATTTAATGATTATACAGAAACAAGGAATGTGTGTGGGAGAACAAACCGTTTTATGCATTCACACACAATAACATGCAAATAGCACAATATGTTTGTTGATGCATCGACATAGAGCCATCATAACTGTGTGATGGTGGTCTTGTGTTGATATTAGAAATGGAAGAATCTATCAGCTATGTATCGGTATCGGACAATTTTTAATCAAAATATGTGATCGACGATCGGCTGATATTTCTCCAATTTAGAGCCGATCCCGAGAGCTGATCGATGGCGTTAAACAAATGAGCCTAATTTGTCTATTTACAGCTCTCTGCTCTTAGAGCGCTCTGCAATTCCTATCTGAACCACTAGGTGGAAAAACATATAGCTTCATTTTCCACAGACTGACTACAGCAGCGGTTCTAGTACAAAACAAACAACCCAGAAAATTGCGCATGCCAGATCTAACCCATATGAACAACAATTCAAGATCTACATTTAATGATTGCAGTTTTTGTTTAAAATAACCAGAGTCTGCTTTTAATGACTGCAGTTTTAACTACATGTATTTAATTTGCTTTTTTAGTTATAAATTAATGGTCTAAATGTAATGATTACAGTATTTGGGGATAGTTGTTTGATTTACTTTGTTTATTTATTGTTAATTTTGTAAAAAATATTAATCTGTTTCACATGAACTGGTTAAAAATGGTAATAAACCAGTTTAGATCATGTTTCATGACTTGCTTGTGCTAATAACTATATGTAGCCCTGCCGTGGCATATAGCCCCACCCTCGATCGCCATCGGCTATCAGCCGATTGCGCTGACAGGTGACCGACGATCGGAATCGGCCTTATAAACGCTGATTGGTCCATCTTGAGTTGATATCTTGTAAACAAAGTTTGTTTTATTCATTGACCTTTTCCAGATGTTACCATCAAGGCATCACACCGAGCTCTGGAACATATGGAGAGATGAGCCACGATCGTGGATAATACAAGGACCCTAGTAGGTGACAAAACCTGATTGAATGTTTATGAGCACCTCAGCTATAGAGGCACATGGACAGATTATGTCTCTAATCTTAAGAAGTCATAAGATTTCTTTTATCAGGCTGTTCAAAAAACCATGAGGTATTAAACATTTCACAGCACCATTTAGGAAAGATTAATAATTCAAACTGCAGTAATATATTTCAAACATTTTCTCTGTATGGGATTTTAAAGGGCTCTTTATGTGCATGTAAATGTTCTGCAAAGCCCAAAACGTACACTCCCAAAGAAACCACTTTTCTCAGCTGCCTGAAATGCCTCTGTGTTATAAGGCGATGTCATAACACAGTCCTTCTTGCCCACCTACCAGACAGTTAAGCACACATTCATTCTAGTAGATCCCAAAAATACTATTACTAACACTGAAAATAAGCATAATGTGTCTCTTAAATGAAAAGACATATCAGGCATTATACAGGCAACTTTTATATGGGCAGCAAGTATATTTCTCTTCAGAAAATACTAACATTAGAAAATAAAAAAATCAATAAGATTTCCTTGTACAATTTCTGTTGTTTGAAACCTACATGAAACTAGACTGCACCCTGAGCTGCATAATGTAAAGCAGCCTGAAATCCAGTGGCAACAGTTGTAAATTTCTTGAATCACTGAACAACTTGCACAGAAATTTTGCTACAGATATCTTACAATGCGCAACTCATTGCATGCAAGTTTCACAGTGTTCAAAATCATCTAAACAAAACCATTTCCAGACTTGAGGAGGCCCAGTGTTAATTTTAGTTAATATCCAGTTTCTGATCTTGTTAATCAATACTTTAATATGTTATATTAAGTGTGCTTCTAGTTGAACTAAACAAATCAATGTAAGTCACTTGTAACTTGTACACCGGTAAAGTAGTAGCAGTTCCACTTTTCGACACTGGGTGTCAGTGCTCTCACAGAGCTGCTACGTTTATGGAAGGTCACTAGAAGGCTGAGAAGTTGTTTGTCTGTAATTCAAAGAGCAAGAGAGTGGACCAGTTACATGTGTGTTAATGTGAGCTCTGACTGAAGTAGCTTGTTTCAGTTTACATGAGCAGCTTTGCCAGTTAGTTGCGGGGAAGCTGCTGCTGGGATGAAACTTCACCCTGCTTTACCCTGATAAGGCTTTATGCCCAGTAAAGCTAAACAAACATCGAAAGATACCAATACTCAGACGGACCTCCATGTGCTTTCCTCCTAATATGTTTTAATTTGATCAGATGACGTGTAACAGATCGTACATAAGAATTCCAGCTACAAACGTGTGGACTGTGAATGAACTTCAAGCAGCTGGCAGCGTCTGAGCTCAGTGGGAATTTGCGAGACTAAACGTGACAAATCTGTCTTTAACTAAATTAACAATTTCTGCACTCAGCAACATCCGTCTCCTTTCATCACTGTCCTCTTCCATCTCTCCTGTTTCTATAGCAACTAATGTTCAATGGCTTCAATCTGTCTCTCTCTGTTCATGCTCGCAAGTCTGAGCGTCTGCTTGGTTTTGTCTCAGAAGTCTGGGACTTGAGAATTTTTCGCCTGACCCAAGTAGGCAAGTAAACCCAAGGGTCAAACACTGACATAAAACAGTAGTAGAGGCAAATTTACCCAAAACGAGCCTGGGAATTACATGAAACGGAAGAAAACTAAGAAGATTTAATGACTTGGGGCAAGAATGATGAGCACCATAGTGCATCAGATCCAGACAAAGTTTGATTACCACTGTACCTCACACCGTAGCGGCCCAATGCACATGAAAACATTGTAGCCAATACGGACATCGATTTTAAAATATACAGACTTATTTTTGTTATTTACATTTAAAGCCGGAATATTTGTGGTGGAATAAAGATTCACAACAGCTTAACTCTCACGCCAAAGAGAAGGTTTAGATAAGTCTGATGTTAATATTGGTTGATATCGACCAACAGATATAACTCTAAAACTGGCTTTACACTGTGAAACTCTCATGCTTGAAACAAATAAAAATTTAATTGATTCTGCAACACGCCTGAAACCCCACCATAACATTTACAGCCGTCCCAATCAAGACACCATCAAGTGATCAAGTCAAACAACATTATTTGAAAACCACGTTTTGGGTCTGTAACCAGTGAACAGTAACACTTGTTAAACAGCTGCTTGCACCACAGCTAGCCTAGTGCTATCCAGATCTACGCACATAGATTATTTTTTGATGGCCCTAAAGATATGCACGTACACAACAAAGAGCTTTTCCATTAACTGGCAAGCCAATTTCCGCATCTTATTGAATGGACTTTCGTAAATATTAATTTTCCAACCATTGACCTGTCGCTTCACTAGTAACGAACCTGATTGTGTGCAGGGTTGTTTTTGAAGCACTTATCTGTCAAGTTAAACAAACATTATGCCATGTATAACTCACTACATGCAACTAGTGTCATCATGCAAAGCCTCACTTACTCCCTGAACATATTAGTTTTACATTACACACCAAAAAATTCAGATTTTTAGTCAGCCTAACTTTTCCTTTCGTCCATTTGTTTATTTTAATGATTATTATTGTTTTTCTTAATCAGTTTATTTAATATATATTTTACAGTATTTTACTTTAACTTTAAAATCTTAGTTTAAAATTTAGTTCTAATACAGCTTTTAATGTAATTTATTTTGATTAATCTTTGTAATCCAAGTGTTTAAAATGTATCTTATTTATTCTTAAATAAAACGTATCTTGTTAGATTTTGTCTGATTGTATTGTTCATGTGGGTTTGTCCACTATAGACTGATTAAACTTCAAGCTTCAACTTATCTATAAGTTGTCTATTGTTTCAGTAGATTTAGCTGAAGTTATTCATGGTTAGTAAGTGCACCACACAGGGCTTTACCTCCCGGAGTGCAGAGGTCTCCTTGTCTCTCTGCTCCAGCAGGCTCTCTAGGTGGTGGATGTGCATTTCGGCCTCGGCCAGGCGGCGCGTGCGTTCATGGTCCTCCTCGCTGGCTTTGGCAGACAGGCCCTTGCTCTGCAGCATCTCAAGGAGTTTCTTGATGGACTCGTCACGGGCGCCGAGAGTCTGCTTCTGCGTGTCGATGCGCAGCTCCATCTCCTCTAAAGTCTTCCTCAGGAGAAAAAGCTCTTTGGCCTGCCGCTCATGCTCAGCATGAAGCCTCTGGAAGTTCTCCTCGGTGAGCTCGGCAGAGAACGGCTCACCGGGCCGGACGCTGCAGTCCTGCTGGAACAGCTGGTTCAGGTCACGCTGGATACGCAGCTCATCCTGGAGGGCCTGGATGGTCATCTGTAGGTGCTGCAAATGGAGAGAAAATGAGGGTAAATAAACTGCTCCAGACTGAAACCAGAATCTGCCAGGGGTGGCAATTACAGTTCTTTAGCGAATCAGTGCATTAGGATATCTTAACTTGAACCACAATTGAATGCAATTTTTTTATCCAGTACTTTTCAACATGATCCTGGGTTTTTTTAGAAATACGTTTTGGCTGCATTTATTTAATTAGCTTTTTTTGTGATATTTGTGATACTCAAAAGTTTAGGATCACCTTAAAATTTCATTTCATGCAATGTATGCAATTCATACGATTTTCATGCAATTCACAAACAACATTGTCAACAATAAGTGTATCAGATGATTTTTAAAGAATAAAAATGTTTGTATTAAAGCCTATTTTTGTATAGAGGCTTATTTTGTATATAGTCCTATTATCAGTAATTCTCAGTCCTCTGTCTAAATCTCCTGGTACGG
The DNA here is from genome assembly GCA_021613375.1 of Megaleporinus macrocephalus. NCBI lineage: Eukaryota > Metazoa > Chordata > Actinopteri > Characiformes > Anostomidae > Megaleporinus > Megaleporinus macrocephalus. The sequence continues at coordinate 6,535,879 of CM038702.1, forward strand.
CCACCAATCCAAGTTAAGGATGTTATTGGACTAATTGGTTGTTAGGACACTCTTGCTCAATTGTGATGCACAGCTGAAAAACATTCTACTAATAAGTGAGTATAAAAGGGAGAACAACATTCTAGGTTAGTTTAGTATCTGAAGATCAGCAGTTGATGGCTTGCTGACCGACTCACAATGACCAGAAAGAAACAACTTTCTTTAGAGACCCGTCAGTCCATTGTTGTGTTAAGGAAGGAAGGCTACTCCATTGAAAAGAAGAAAACTTTTGAGCGGTGTACATATATATATATATATATATATATATATATATATATATATATATATATATATATATATATATATATATATATATATATATATATATATATATTTATTTATTTATTTATTTATACACATACACACACACAATACTCCTAATATATCATTTTAAAACTGAGAAAAAACATTTAAAATTAGTTTTAAAAATTTGAAACACATTATCACAATTACATCTCATTATATTCTTCTAAACACTGGCTTTTGTCTGTAACATATGTCTGCAGAAGGAAACACAGGAAGAAACCTTTGCCAGCTGACTCAGTTTCTGGACCGACTTGGAGGTAGTCCCCTTCTGAGATTATTATGCGCTATGCTGCAGAGCACCTTGCGACTGCACACGATTCCATCTGTCTACGAGGCTTAGGCTGCCCCCCCGTCTATGTGCCACCACCCATGTACGCAAATGAGGTTAAACTCAAGCCAATTCCAACATTACTGCAGCTATCAGTGTTGTAAAAATGGCATTAGCTCAGAGAGGTATGACCACTTTGCTCCGACTTCTGCATTCATGATAACGTACCCAATGGCCAAACTAGCAGACTGTAAAAAGCAAAACACGAGGTGAAAATAGTCCCTGTGGGTTCAAACCGTGCGACATTCAGCCTTTACTGTGGACTCTATTTCAGACGTGCCACAGGCGACAGCATTGCTAGGCGACGGCAGACAACGTAAGAGGGAGGGGTTACATGCGTGCACTGACTGCTCAAGTCTGCGCAGGTGAGGGCAAGCGGGAAGGGCTGGGGAATGAGATGACTTATATTTTCGTATGTGGGCCATACATGCTTTATACGGATCCTGATTCATATCTAGTTTACTCAGTGTAAACCGGATATAACTACTGAATAATAGAAAAGTTGCTCAAGATATGTTGATCATTTGCAAGCTACACTGTAGGAGCGGCAAATATAAACAAGACGTTTACATGACACACAATGTGTCCAATGATTTTTAGCCTTTCTACAAACAAAAAAGTCCAAAAAATACCAACAAGGAATCTGAATACAGAGATAATCACATACAGCTCTGCACTAAATCCAATTAAACAACTATTTACACTCTCCAAATGATAAAACTTGCAGCTTGTTTTTGTTCCACGACATTTAAAAGCACACTGTGATGTCATTTACCACAATAACAACCATAAAATATAAAATTACCATAAAATTTTCAAATTGTCCATCTCTACTTCAAACCTTGCAAAAGTTACAAGAACGCCATCTGAGTTTTTTTTAATTACCAGCTTTCCAAAACATGATGCAACAACAAGAGGCTCTAGACTAGGGCTGACAGATTAATTGTTATAATTGTCACAGTTTTCAAATGGGAAGAATATAATTTTAATTATATTCCATATTATCAACAATGTTGTCTTAAGTGGGAACACTGGGCTCATATCAGAGCATTTAAACTGCCTGTAGATAGGATAGACCTAGCGGTAGCACAAAAAATTAAGAAGGAAATGCTCTGACATCACAACCTCGATACACCTGCCACTTTGCTACTGCAGAAAGAAATACAGGAGACCTTGTTTAGGTACCAAGTAAGTCAATAAAGACATTTCCACAAAGTGTTCGAAAACCAGATTCACAACTTATAATAACTTTGAGCAATACATATCAACTATTAGTCAATGTGCTTTAAAGACATGGCCAGTGCATGACTTGTCATTCTGAACATCAATCTAGTCTGCCAATTTCACAATAGTCAGAAAGCCTGAGTTGAAATGTCTCTATATAACCAGGAGGGGACTTTTCCCCTGAGTTCCACAGAGATAGACCCTTGGTGCGTCTCTCTGGAGACCCAGAGCAACTATTCACAGCTTAGGGAATTAGTCCCAGTGGCCCAGTGGAGATAACTGTCAGTCCACACAGTGGAACACATCTCTAGCCACTTTGCTGTTCCCCTTAAAAGTACTACGTGATGGTAATCATCAAGTAATGGATTTTGGTCATAAGCTTTGACTATAGTCTCACAGCAGACCTGCAGAGGCAGAGGAACTGAGAGTGACAAGCTAATGCCCCACCAGACTCAATGTAATTGACCCAAACAGGCACTTTTTTCCAGCCCTCTGGTCGTCTCTGTTGTCCATTCTATCACATTGTCTATCCTTAGCATGGTCTCTCTTTCAGTCAAGCTGATAAGTGATAGAAAGTTATTGTTGCACACAAAAGTTTGGGTGCCCACTTTTTTTTTTTTTTTCCCCATTTTTCTTTTCTACCAAGATATTTTATTGCAGTATATGTACTAAATTTAAGATGCTGGTGAGAAAAACACCACATGAAATGGTTGTTATTGCAAATTTTTCTCTTACTTACCTCCAAAATATGCCACATGATGTTCAAACATTTGCATAATTTGGTTTCTGTCACTATATAAGCAGTATATCATATGCTGGTGTATTATATAACAACTCATTATATATTATGTTTAAAAAAATAAAGCTGTTGCATAGCAAAGATGAAGAGTGGCAGTAGTTGCTGCTCTTTTTGTGCATCTTGTCCAGGTGAGTTATGGTTTAGGTAGACAGTTTGTATAATGCTGTTTGGTGGCTGTAAGCTTACATCAGTTGTTCAGCAAATTTGCATCATCGTGCAAAACTTAAGTAGAAAAATTGGATGTTTGACAACATTTGGGGGAAGGAGCACACTGCTGCAAACATTATCTGGCCAAGCCTCATCACCACCACCATTATTATTATTAGCATTATCATTAACATCATTATTATTAATTAAATGAAATGAGGCCTGGTAAAGAAGGAAATAAAGCAGCAGTATGGAGAGATCCAGCACAGCGAAGAAGATGAAATGAAAAGGCTACCACCAGTGATTCACAATTATCAGCACTGCGAGAACCCGATGGCCAGACTGAGAGGAAACAGAAGGCCTGCTGTCATTTTGTGTAACAGCAGGAAAGGCTACCAGATTGAGATAAACAAGGGCAGAAGACAACATGTCCTGTGACATGCTATGCTCATTGATGCATAGACATGAGGACTGGTGAGTCATGAGACAGACTCATGCAAATATGCCTCCACTCTCTCTCTCGGGCGTACTCACTCTCTCTTTTTATCACAGAAATATCAAAGATGAAGAGTTTGGGGCTGCCGTCCATTCTCTCAGTCTTGCAAAGGGACAAGTCAGAACACAGTTACCAACACACAACCCCAGCACTCTGGTCCTGGTGGAATTTGACCTTAAATGCCATGCACTGCATCAACAGGAGTCAACAGTGATGGTTGACGTTCAGACCTCACTTGACAGCATTAAAAGCTATGTTTAAATTAGGGATAACAGATTAATGGGTTTTATATTGAAATATACCAGGATGTCCTGCTGAAAGTGTGTTGTCCTCTTAAGAGAGGAAATTTAACCCACTAACAGAGTTTGAGAACTGGCTGTCTGGAAAAAAAATGATTGTGGAAAAAGGCTTGTCGCTTAATTTACAGAGAATAATCACATTTAAATCTCAATTGAAATGCTGGTCATTAAAATATTATTATATCATTTTAATTTATTATATTAGGTACTTTCCCCAAAGGGTTCACCCCTAGGGGTGTAAGAAAATATCGAAAATACTGAATATCGGGATATTATGTTTGGTGATACTGTATCGATTCTCAATAACACAGTATCGATACACAGATTCCTGGCAGACAGTGAATCATTGTGTGTTGTGTTTAAACCTCTGACCACTAGATGGCAGTGTTGTAATTCATTTTCAGCTCCACTCCAACATTAACACGCAGCACAAGGTCGCAATGCTATTGTAAGCATTGACAAACCTGTTCATACAGTGGTGTGTTTTAATAGTAGGATTTGAAAAATCGCATTATATTACTTTGCTTGCAGTATCGTGATATATCACGATATATTGAATCGTGACCGCTGTATCACGATACGTATCGTCAGGTTCTTGTCAATACACAGCCCTATTCACCCCAGGTGTAAACACACCTACTGTGAGCAATTTGCAATTGTATCCGTCAAAGCACATTTAGGGGTAGTCAGAGACCACCATCATGTTACCAAGCTGAAGGGCAATCAATCAATAATCACCTCTTACGCCTCCGTGCCTCTGCAGAGAGGAACCGCAAGATGGACGATACGCAAGCTTTATTTGATCCCCAAACCAAAGGCCTTCTTACAATCTGTCAATTCAGATTATAATTGAAAAACCACTTGTGTGCTGAAGTGCTATTTTTTCCACAAGGCAAAGTAAACACGGACCTTATCTGGTCACACTGTAGTGAAAAGCATATCCGGATACAACCAAAGCATGACCTACAACAGTGCTGTGATGCAGACGTGTGCACAGTTTGTAAAACTCCTGCTGCTACCTAAAACTGGCGAGGTTTGTCCCGCACTCACATGCGACATACTACTTCCCAAGTGACATCCAACAATTGATATACTCTATTCACAAACAAACAACTTCTTCTCCTAAAATAATAATGACTGAAAATGACTGCCATACATCAGACTAGTCTTCGGCTGGCTAAACTGTGGTGTACTGACCTTTCTTTAATGCACTTTCTTCAGCTGAGAGCTACTGACAATCTAAAGACTGGAAATGCAGACCTCCACTATGTGGCCTCTACTTTATCACAAGGGACGTTCATCACTCTGAGTTCAAATACCACGGTGAGAGTATTTCACTTGATCTGTCGTATAACTGAGACATTTTACAACTGATAAGTGATAGAAGCTGTCACTCCCTTATGAAATCTTGACTCATAAATGGCTGTAAATATACAGTGTAAAATATACACAGTACTGCACATTATTGTATTAGATTTGATTCAAATTAACATTAATGCAGTAAAAGTAAGAAGATCTTATTCTGTAGTTGATCTTTTGAGTTACTTTGAAAAACAAAAAGTTTAGTTACAAATTTTAGGAAACAAAATTAAATCACCAGCACACCCTACACCTTTACATTAATTTGCCAAATCAGGTACTGGGTGATGACATCTGTGCGGCACTGGAAATGAAGCGATGAACATAAAAAAATACAATTGTATTAAAACTAATATTAGTGTATTTTCTGAGTAAATTAACACTTACTACCCAGACTGACTATAAAGAACCATTATGTAATATTACAAAAAGGTGGACAAACACACACATTAAGAAAGAGAGAGAGACAGAGAAAAAGAAAGGGAGAGAAACAGAGAGAGCGAGAGAGAGAGAAAGAGATAGGGGCAAAAAGTCAGACAGAAATATAGAGAGAAAGAAAGAAAGAAAAAGAGAGAATGAGAGAAAAAAGGAGACAGAAGAGTCAGAGAGAGAGAGAAACACACAGAGAGAGAAAGAAAGAAAGAGAGAAAGAAAAAGAGAAGAAAAGGAGAGACAGAAAAAGTCAGAGAGAGAAAGAGAGGAGAGAAACAGAAAGAGAGAGAGAGAGAGGTAAAAAGTCAGACAGAAATATAGAGAGAAAGAAAGAAAGAAAGAGAGACAGAGAGAAAGAGAGAGAGAAAGAGAAAAAGTCAGACAGAAAGAGAGAAAGAAAGAAAGAAAGAGAGACAGAGAGAATGAGAGAAAAAAGGAGACAGAAAGAGTCAGAGAGAGAAACAGAGAAACAGAGAGAGAGCGAGAGAGGAAAAGTCAGACAGAAATAGAGAGAGAAAGAAAGAAAGAGAGAGAGAGAGAGAGAGAGAAAGAAAGAAAAAGAGAGAAAGAAAAAGAGAGAAAGAAAAAGAGAAGAAAAGAAGAGAGACAGAAAAAGAGTCAGAGAGAGAAAGAGAGGAGAGGGAGAGAGAGAGAGAGAGAGAGAGGGGTAAAAAGTCAGACAGAAATATAGAGAGAAAGAAAGAAAGAGACAGAGAGAAAGAGAGAGAGAAAGAGAAAAAAGTCAGACAGAAATAGAGAGAAAGAAAGAAAGAAAGAAAGAAAGAGAGAGAGAGAATGAGAGAAAAAAGGAGACAGAAAAAGAGTCAGAGAGAGAAGGAGAGAAACAGAGAGAGAGAGAGGAAAGTCAGACAGATATATATATATATATATATATATATATATATATATATATATATATATATATATGAGAGAGAGAGAGAGAGAGAGAGAGAGAGAAAGGGGGAAAAAAAAAGAAGAGTGACAGAAAGAGAGAGGGACAGACACACAGACACACAGACACACACACACACACACACACACACACACACACACACACACACAGGTATTACCCTGTAAATATTGACTGCTGTTCTCTGTGGTTCCTTAATGGCACCATGGAGACAGGAATATGCATTATTCATACCTCTCGTCCTGCTACTCTTATCTCAAACTGTGTGTGTGCATCTGTGCGAGTGCGAGAAGGTGCTGCGTGCAAACTGACAAAACAGCCTGCTACATAAAGATTACTAAATCAGTCTCTCTCATTTCCCTCCACAAAGCCTACACTTTCAATCACTTTCCACAAGCTGCTTAATGACTTCAAGAAATAAAAAAAAACTTTCAAACATATTTCTCAGTCTGCACTGTCTAAATAGCTTCAAATAAATAAATACATGAATAAATAAATATCTCTGTCTAGCCTGGACAAACATTAGTCTTCATGTTCCCCGTCTGGGACAGCAACAGGTGTGCCTATATCCATCACACTGTGCATCATGAGTGTGTGTGGGTTACAGTGGAGCCGAACTGAGCAGTGAGGCTGGGACAGGAACAGAATGAGGTCAAGCACAGAAGTCTTCTGTTTAGGTTATGAAACATCTTATGAGTCATGAAGCTACCGACACTCTGATCGGAGGACCGGAGGGCACGTCAGGATATAGACCCACAGACTGAGACTATATAACAGAGCTATATGCATTAAACACAGTTACTCCAATAAAGAATCAACACGTGTGCACATACAAGCTACAAGTTACAACTCAGTGTTTGAATTGTTAGTATAAATGTTGATATTTGATCCCGAGGAGTGATATAGTGCATAATCACTCACATTAATGACAATAAATACATTTTCTACCCCGTATATCATTTATTAATTTGCAAGATTAGTCAATGTGATAGTCACATAAGTCATATTTAAGTTATAAATGGAAGAATGGAGCTAAAAATAGATAATAAACATGAAAAAGTAAATACTTTTACGTATTACAGCTTGGTGACAGACATTTAAATCACCTTACAAACAGAGGTGTGAATTAAAAAAGTTCTATATTACTGCAATTCTGTGATAACAGTGTGTTTTATTCAGATTTAATACATTTAACAGCAAATTATGTCCTCAAAGGAAAATGTTGCTCTATTTTAACTATATGCTTTACTCAAAGCAGTTGGTTTAATTATTCAAGTACTGAAAGTTTAAATTGAATTTGATATTTATATCATAAAACATCAATACTTGGCTTCCATTCACTAATATGATACTGTCACACTAAATATTGCATTGATTTTTTTTCCTCCACTCCACTTACCAAATTGTCCCACAAAGGCTGTTAAAAAATACTGTTTTGTTGTTATTTTGCTGTGTTTGCATGACCTTGATTAATTAATTTATGTTCATAACAACCTCTTCATAGTCTTGTCATCAGACAGTCTACTGCTTTCTACTGTATAACATTGCCAAGATCCACCCATCTTGTCTAGAAGAGGCCGTTTGGCTAACATGTACAACAAACAATCACAGACCGCATGGAACGGAGAGTGAATAGCTACTTTTCTGGGGGGAAAATAAAGAGGAAAATTTGTTTTTCCATAATACAGGCCCACCGCTGGCAATATGTGAAAGAGACCTGTTGTCAGTCTCACTATTTTTAAAAATGGGTGCTGTAAGCATCATTTCCAACCACAGGTCTACTTCCACAGATCTGCTTTGATGGATAAAGCCTTACTGATTTACCAATGCACCTTTAATACAGTGCAAGGCATATTACAAAAAATATGTTGCACTACTAGTGTCGTAGTAAATATCGTCGCTGTCCAATGATCTCCATTTTGGTCAATTTTCATTTTTCTACATCATTCCTTATTTTTCATAAGGACCAATAGAAATGCTTCTAAGCCACTTTGAAAAACATCTGGTTCCATTGACTTGTATTAAAAGTTAAGACTTTTTTTGTCCTCTCCTGTAACGTTACTATTTTGGAGATACATATCGTCGCTGTCCAATTAAAAACAAGTATCTCCAAAATCGCAACTTTACAAGAGAGACCAAAAACATATCTTATTTTCAATGTAAGTCAATGGAACTATAATTTTTCCAAGCTACTTTGGAGCATTTCTATCGGTCCATTCATCATGAATTTTTCACACAATGTCAACAATGGCTGTCATGTTCAAATGATGTATCTCCATTTTTGTCAATTTTTAGTTTTATACATGTTTTTCATTGGACAGCAACGATATACTGGTAAAATTATAAGCTTAGTTTGCACTTTTGCATGTTATCTGGCTACACATATAGATTTTGTTAATTAATGTCCAAATAAGTGAGTGAAGCCCACTGATGCCACACATTTTCCTGTATATCCCTATTCAAACAAGACTAGACGTGCCTTTTAGATTAGATTAGATTCAACTTTGTCATTGTGCAGAGTACAAGTACAAAGCCAATGAAATGCAGTTAGTATCCAACCAGAAGTGCAAAAACATTATTATTTACATAAAGTGCAAAACAGAAATGACTAACAATTTGAGATTATTGTACATGTGGTGGTATATAAATAAATATATATAAAGTAGGTGTACACAGAATGTTAGATAAGGGGGTGGTACATAAAACAGAATATAAATTACTATACATATATACAGTAAGGAGTGAAATGCAAGATTGCACAGAGCAGTATTTGTTAAACAGGTTGTAACAGTGTAAGTAATAACTACAGATAGAAATAGTGCAATATTAACAGAATTGCGAGTATAAATATGGGGTCCTGGGGAGTTTTTACAGGTTTGATTTTATTTATCCGCATTTGGGTTTTTCTAACTCCTCCTCTAAAACAATAAATAAATAAAATGACTTATTTGTTTTTCAGAACACTCAGCAGTCGTCTGATAAAAAATTTGTCCCATCCAGATACAAATCTCTGAGATACTGGCAGCATTTTTAGGCAGATGTCACATCACGTTGGACAAAGTAGTTATTTTTTGAGCACTGCTGTTTATATTTAGACACATACCACTCATCATCCATATTAAACATCTTGAGGATCCTCTCTACACTGGGAGAGCTTTAACAGGAGAAAACAGAAAAAACAGATCTCGCTGGCTGATTAATGAGGCGATCCTATTGGCAGTTACAGGAATAAAGCACTTTATAATCACAAACAGCTACACAATATTATCAAAACGTTTTCTTCATACGCACATCATCTGGCATGAACAGAACATGATCATTTGGCCATGTGTGATGCAAATCTTAAGGGTTACATGAATTACAGCCCAAACTTTTAAATCCGTCTTAATTTTATTGCTGTTCGGACACATGATTTATTACTGAGGTGGTGTACATCCTCCGGAGAAACTAATCCAATCCAAACAGGGCTTATAAGACACAGAGAAACAACTGTGTTTAATCAAATACCACATTTAGAGACTGAAAATGAAGTCTAGCTCACCCTGATTCTCTAATGTTGAGCCATCTACCTATGTAACACAAACTCAGACTACCAACTATCCCTCTTCATCCTGGACCACCACCTGACAGTGTCCTGTGAATAAACAGATACAGGATCTGAGGCTGCTGTATATTCTGTACAGCTGGAGCGGTTGAGGGCTAGTGCACTGTGGAAGGACGACAGGCACTGTGATGTGATGGGAACTCACTGAGCGTGTTGTCACTGTCGTGAAATCCCTTTTGTCGGAACAGGCCATGTCAGACACAGGAATAGTGAGTGCTGGAACTAGAAATGGCAAAAAAACAATACTCCAAATCCGCTGAAACTGATATTAATCATAACTAAGCTTTAATACAACAGCTCATTTGAATAATTTTATTTGAAGTGGCTCAAATTGACCTGAGAGGGTGTAATTTGTGGAACATTATTAATAAAAATATTTAAGCCCTTCAAAAACTCATTTCAATATTTCTCAGCGACAGATTCTGAACAAATATGATTTGTATCAATATCTCTTGATAAGAATGTTATTCCTTGACTTTTACTGGGTTAATCAGGAGTATACGACAGTGTAAGGGACATCATATAAAGACTGAATTAAGGTGTCTGGTATACTGACTATTAAGATGGTCTCATGTGCTCCAACAGGAAGGAAATATGTACACACACACACACACACACACACACACTGTATGTATCATCATTTATTAGTCATATTCAAAGGAAGGATAGTGGTTTATTACTGCATACTACTATTAATACCTAATGGGGAACTGAATTTTCATACAGTTAAAGGGATAAGATGTAAACAGTCACTAAGCTCAGAGGAACAGGTTGTAAAATGCTTTTGTTTGTTTGTTTGGTTTTTTTTTTAAGAAGAAAACTTGCTGAGTCAGAAATGTTCACACTGGTGGTTATAAGTGGTTATGAATATAGTACCTGATACTTTTTTTTTTTATTCCAAAATATTTTTTATCAATTCATGATGTAGAGGTACATGCAGAGTATATTCACCCCCACTTTTTTCACCATCAGCAACATTTCATATCAAGCTCAGAAGTATATGTAGGTTCAGTGGTCATTTTGGAAAGTAAATAAAAGTGAATATTAGAGATGGAAGGATCGATCGGCCATGTAACGGTATCGGCCGATTTTTAATCAAAATATGTGATCGGCCGATATTTCTCCATTTTAGCTGATCCCGAGAGCTGATCGGTGGCGGTAAACAAATGAGTCTAATTTCTGTATTTCCAGCTAGCGTTTCATCCAGGAGGAGGAGCACTGGCTGAAACCCCCTCTGGCCAGCTCACTGCAATTCCTATCTGAACCACTAGGTGGGAAAACATACCCTTTCATTTTCTACAGACTGACTAAAGCAGCGGCCTCGCGAGAACAGTTTAAGCGTTCACCGCATGTGCGGAAAGAAAACATCGTCCGTCTGGCAGTTTGTTACCGTATGTGACTCAGACTCATCCAGGACAGTTTATAACATCTGTAAAATTAGTAACATCAGCGTCTCTCGTGGGGGAACCAAGACAAGGACATTTAACTCTATTAATCTGATACAGCACTTCAGAGACACCACACAGCTGACCACAGTGAGTATCAGTAAACAGCAGAGCTAGCACACACAGCTAGCACGAAGCAAACAACCCAGAACACATACAGACCAGATCTGACCGGTACCAACAGAACAGCAGCAGAAACAGCCAGAGAGCTAAAGAACCACAGCCAGAGTGATTGAGTTTATAGTTCTAGATAAGCAGCTCTTCTCGGCTGTAGAAGACGTTCATTCTGCTGCTTAATATTCACCTGGATCCACGCTCTGCTGTTCCTAGTAGAGATACTTTTCAGATGTGGCTCTTCTGGAGCTTATCAAGCGGTTTACGCCCAGATACACCAACTTCTAATTTAGTTAAAATATTATGCTGTTTCACATGAGCTCGTTAAAAATGGTAATAAACCAGTTTAGACCATGTTTCATGACTTGCTGTTTTGCTTTGCAAGGAATTCTATGATATTTCACACAATATTTGTAACAGTATAGGATCCAATTCATTTCTAGTTTCCTTCGATATCTGATTCAGTGTTTCCTGCCCGCATCTGCCCGATGATGGGTGTGTGCTCAGTACCATCTCTAGTGAGAACGCATATCTCAGTTCAGCTAAGAATGGAAGGCTCCCTGAGTTTAAGGTACACTGTGCCAAGACCTCAGTCTCCAGGAGCAGGGCATGAGCGTAGGCAAGACAATAATAGGCACACATATCTTTAGTAACACCCGGTTTCACATCATCACCTACTGTATCATTCATATACTTGTCCATTTCTCTCCCTCTCTCTCTCCTGTTCCGAGTGACACCCACAGGAAAAAAACATTCTGTGCAAGTGTGGGCTTGTACACCATAACCCCTCCCTTCACAAGGTCTAACTCATTTTCTCTCCATCCTCTCTTTCCTTCTCTCCTGGGTTGTGTCATCACTCACTTTTCTCCCTCCTCTCCAGGGTTATATCATATCTTCCTTCCTTCCTTTACACCCGTCTCATCCTTATAGTCCCATCTCCGCTCCTCCTCCTCCACTCCATCTATTTCCTCCGTTCTCTCTCTCTCCTCAGGGCTCCAGAGGCTGACATTTAACTAAAGAACACACTGAGGCACCCTCCTGACACAGACCAGCCCACTGCTGGAGTCTGATTCTTCCTCATTACTGTTGGATGATGCGGTGACCTCATATCTGAATCAGATCAGCGCGGTACAGGTTTTTAGCTGAATACAAAAGGGAGATCTGTTTTTCCACTCGCTGTGCAATCACTGCCAGGCAACTCCTAACTAATCTGTCTGGCTATCGGAACCTTGTAGAAAAACGTAAAGACTCTGTATGAATCATAAGAGTATTCTGGGAACATCAAACACCGGACAAAGGTGGAAAAGTCAGAGACCACACTTTTTCCACTAAACATGGCCTTCAAGATCATAATATCAGGTGGTCCAGCATTTGTACAGTATGTGTACACTCTTTGCCTATTACAGCTTCCAATCTTAGAAGTTAGTTGCATTTCCTGCTTCTTACAACCAACTAGAGCTGGCCAATAAATCGATTTTATTGATTAATTGGAATTTACAGTTAAGGGCAATGTGTTTTTATAAAAAAATCGGTTTTCTCTCAGTTTTAACTGCCACCACCGACGCCCCCCTTTGGGCTTCCATAGTTCAGAGTGATCCAAATCAAACATTTTTTTTTTTAAAGCCATATCTCCCAACTCTACAACCAACGTAATCCCAAATATTGTCACTGATGCTGAGGTGGATCTAAGATTCCTGAAAAAGAGCTAAGAAAAAGAGGAGCCACAAACATTTTACTCAAGACCGAGGGGTCAAATATATGTTTTACACTTACACTTTGTTGTTCTCTCCATGTTCTACAGGCTCTGGCTGTTCTCGCCAACCGGCAGGCTGGGCATTCTTTTGGCAAAAAGGCTTTAAATATCCACCGGCCCATCTTTTCAAACCGTCTTTCTCTTAGTAGTGTGTTTTTTTAAAAAAATAAATTTTTCAATTCAAATCGATCTTCATTGGAATAATCCGATATCGATTCATATAAACAACGAGATCTGGCTGGGGGCGCACATCAGTTAAACATAGCTGGAGCACAAGCGAAGGCGCCCCAGAACTTGAAAGCAGATGTCTGGCTACATTTTGGATTCAGAAACCATGACGGTATATAAACATATAAATAGGGGTGTGTTTTAAAAAAAAAAAGATTATTCTTTATTTGAATAGTCCGATATCGATTCGTAAAAAACTCGAGATCGATCTTTAAAATTAGCATTTCTGTTTTGATCAGTGCCCACCGCGCTAGGCTATCTGGACTGTAACTAACACCCACGCAGAGTGGCTCGGGCAGCTGGCTTGACTTGGGTTTAACCGGCTTTCAGAAATATAAACTCACCGTCTGTGTGTAGGAGGACACGCCCACCTTCCCACTGTGCAGGTACTGATACGCTTCAGTACTTTTATAGTTTTTCATTACTGAACCGTCTACACCTTCCGAGAATACAAAACAATTAAAAACGTCGCCGTAGGTAACCTCAGGCCACCTTTATATATCATCCACCCACTGTGTTATCAACCTTGGAGGAGACAGTGTTGTCCCATCCGAACTTCTTATTGCTTCTCTGGTCTCCTCCCATGTAACTGTATTCATTTTGGTTAGCTGAGCTAAAGTTCTAACACAAAGGCGGAAGAAACACACGCTTGAAAGTGGGTGTGGCCAAATACGGTGAATATAAACATATAAACACTAATGTTTTTAGTAATGGTAGGTTGAGTGTTCCTTGTACATTTACCACATAAGTTCTCTGAAAATCTCTTTTCATATTCAAACAAAACATATTATTGTAACTGAAATATCCCTAAATGAATCAATATTGAATTGAATAAAGTAGAATCGGAAATCGATTTGATTTGGGACCTTGTGAATCAGAATCGAATCGATCCGGGAAATCGGTGGCAATACCCAGCCCTACTTTCTCTGCATATTGGCACACTGGCAGTGCTAAACGTCACAGTTAACACAAAAAGACAAATTATTAAATGTACCTCTTTATTTACTGGGCCAAGCAAACAAATAAGAACAAGCTGAAACATTCTAAAACTTGAAACTGCCCAAGAACTGGTATGGCAAAAGAACCCAGGTAAAAGGGAAGAGGGTATCATATATTCTTAAACTGACGCAATGTGTTTTTCTAGTTGGTGGATTTTGGCTTATAGTAGTTAACAAAATTACTGAGATGGTGGTTGTTGCTCAAATTACTCAAACTAAACAATCCTGCTCCAATAGGGATTTGATTCCAAACAACAAACTGTGTATGGTGTAAGAGCCATTTTGAGCACAACAATCACTCCTCTAATTACATATCTTTACTGGATTGCACAAACCATGTTATTGGTCAGTCACAAAGGTCTGGCACTCTGTGTGTGCACTGCAGCCAGCTTCAAGAAAGCCAAGACTTGATTTAATGTGGATGTTGCTGTGAAATCAAATGGATGTGATGTTTGCCAATGAAGTGCTTTGAAGAAACAAGTGACATCACAGGCGCACTTCAGGGGCCAAACAGAGTTAAACTGGAGCCCCACCCCTCTGTTCCGAGAAAGAGGCAGTGTCTTTGTTTGATATATCTGTCTACTTTTCTCAGTGAGGGGCTTACTGAACAGTTACACATCCGACCTACAGCGCAGAGATGTCTTCTCACAGTGGAAGGATGGACAGAAAACTGAGGATGCTTTCAGATCTGAAGCAGCTTGATTTTCTACACCATTTTCTAAGCATCAAAGATGTTTACCTGCTGTTCTTTATGAAGCAATTGGCTGGGCCTACACTTTCAGTACAAATTCTTTGGATAATTTTTGTCTACCAAGCAATTACCTTTGAGCTTTCAAAGTGATTCTTATCAACAAACAAACATCAGTACAAACTCCCCTTTCCCTATAAAATATTTTGCTCAGGTTTTAATTAAAATATCAATTCTCAACATCAGTTTTCCTCTTAAAACGCATTTTGACAGGCATGTTTGCAGGTTAGCTTAGCATTACATGGTTTGTGTGGTGCTTTACAGCCATCAGAAACCTGATTGACCCCTTTAGATTGAGAGCTTGGCCCAGAGAACACCCTATTCTGGGTTAATTTGGTCCCTGAAATGCTCCAAAATCACTCAGAATAACATTTTTTACATTAACTGTCCCTTAAAGTTAAAATTTTGGAGATGATGAAGAAATGCTCTAAAATAACATGGCAATAATTCTGGTTTCATTGACTTCCATTACAAGAAAAGACAATTTTTGTCCTCTCCTCTAGTTACTGTTTTGGAGATACCTGTTTATCTTTGGAGCGTGATAATACATAAACATTACTGAACATGTTCTGTGTGATTGGTTATCACTGATTGGTCATGCATGATGTCAAGGCATCTTATAAACTCTCCTACTGGTCTCACTGGTTTATTAGTAAGAAACAGATAGATACCTGTTAATATGCTGTGTGATATATATGCTTTTAAGCTTTTATTAAGTATTTGGACTCTTAACTGCTATACATGCTGCACATTAATTCAGATTGACTAATATTATCAATACTAAGAGTCCTGATGATCGTCTTCATCAGTGGTGGACCTCCTAAAGCTCCACGTTTGGACCTGGTATGATGACAAAGAAATAGGGAGCCAAAGTAACTAAAACTGAAAGACAACATTTAGCACAACAGACACACCACAAACAAACCCACTGCCATGATTAACTGAGTGCTATTTCACTTCCTTCATGTCTTTGTGAACAATTACAGATGATGCAAGCATTTTCTATCACTCTTCCTCTCACAGCCTACGGGCTTCCAAGATTCAGACACCAACATGAAGGACAGCTGCGCCAGCCAACCAAAAACATGTCCCCTTTCTTCTGAGGCAAGGCTTAGAGTGTGAGGTTATACAAAAGAGTTAATGGCCAGCAGGGCTAGAAACCCGGAACTGTATGCATAATTCATCCAACTGCCAAGGATAGTTTCCAGAATGAGTCTGTCAGAAGAAGAAGCAGCAGCAGCAGCAGAGTGAAACTATAAAAGGAAAGCCGTTAACCTACGTGCGTGCCAGCTGACAAATGCTCAAATTATAATACAGCCATTGTACGTCACAAACCCACATCAGCCGCTTGAAGTTCATTTAGTACTTTTAGGAGCTTTTTTCTGGTCCTCCTCTTTTCTCACTGCCCTCATTCTTTTCATTTTTGCGGAGGGACGAGATTCTGCCAGGCCAGCTCCCACACATAAAACATGCTTAAAGAATGCAAAGCCACAGACTGCTAAGAAGAAGGAGAAAAGAAAGCAGAGGAATTCACCGGAAATCTTCACCCTAGACGCTCTGCAGCCTAGAGTTATAACTGGAGCCGGAATAAGCTTTGTGGAGGGCAGAAAAGTGGGTGGTTATGGGACCTCCTTGGAAGCAGGTGCCCTGTAACATTTACCATGTGCTTTGACTGAACCTCAACTAGGCTTCCACATTCTCTGAATAGTTCACGGGTCACGGTGAAAGACATGGAGAGATCAGCTACCGAGCACACACTGCTTCCTCTTCCTTCTCCAGCATCTACAGCACAAGCCACAGTATAAAACTGTTCTGCCTGAACAACCTACTCGCTTCAGCGTTTCTGCTTTTAGCCCAGTTGCTGCACTTTAGGCTACAGTTGTGATCGCTTTAACAAATACGTATACGTTAAATGTAATAGAAGTTAGACACGGGCGAAATTTATCATGTCCTTTTCTGACTGTCAGCCAAATCAGTATTTAAACAACAGTAACTAAATGCATGCTATTTTCAAAGAGAGCACAATTAGACTAGTCCTGTGTAACTGAATGTAGTGTAGAGTTTAATTATTATTTTATACTGAAATGTACAACTTGCAAAAAAAGGGGGACATTTAACCCAATAGCCCTAAACTAGTAGCCTGGCTTAAACCTCTGATTTAAACCTCTGACCACTGGATAACAGTGTTGTAATCTATTTTTAGCTCCACTCCAACACTAACAAGCAGCACAAGGGCGCAATGCATTGTACGTATTGGCAAACCTGTTCATGTAGTGCTGTGTTTTAATGGTAGGAATAGTAAAAATTTCAATATACTACTTTGCTTGCAATATCGCAGTACATGGTAATCTATTGAATCGTGACCGCTGTATCACTATATGTATTGTATCGCCAGGTTCTTGTCAATACACAGTCCTATTGTTTTGTGTAAGATTAGTCATAAGATATAAGATATTCATATTTTTTATTTGGTATTCTCTAAATGTGGCACTATTGAACAACTTGGCTATCCCCAGAAGAACTAAATATCATGATCAGTGTATCAGCAAAAACAATGTGAAGTACTTTAATAAATTAGGGAAAGTTAAGTTAAATATTAATGTACTTAAAATAGTAATGTACTTCCATGTCTACAACTTGGTGCACTTTAACTGCTACCATATGACCACAATCAAGTGAAATGAAAAAAATCTCAATAGCACAAACTTTGGTGTGAATTATATCAGACAAAATTGGTGTGAAATCAGCCTTAACTAGAATGCGGCCTCAGCAGGGGACCATCTGTTAACACCACACATTCAAGAAATGCTCTGCTTTAAATGTAAATATTATGCAACAGTCAATGCAATCTGTACTGTTACACTGTTGTATGATTTGGAGAGAACAGAGCAACTTCCACCATCAAAGCTTGGTTCTCTGGTTAATCAATATGTGCGATATTCAGCATTTGCAGTACATGCTGACATTGGAAAATGAGGAAAAAGACCACCCTCTCTCGCAGTCAGTCTGTTTTTAAGAAGCATACAAGTGATATACACTGTAGTATCCTGCAAAACACTTATGCTTCTTGATTACTGCAATCTTTTAGGAATTTTACATTAAATCAAACATGTCATTACAGGTCATAACCATAACAATATAAATAAAAGATCAACTAAAACTGCTGAAGAACTTAAAGCAGTATCAAACAAACAATATTAAATATTAAAAAAATTGAAAAATGTATAGAGTATTAAAACAAAAAAACACAAAATATACAAAGTGCATTAACTTTTTTTTTACTGGACATATATACACACTATTTTAACATAAACATGCAGAAGTGTGAGTATCTGCAGAGCACGACGTAATTTATTTACACTTAACATGCTATTTAACCAAGGGTACCCAAACGTTTGCACATAACTACATAATGCTTCCACAACGTGGGACATTTTCAAAAAATGTGTACACAAAATGCAAACTTAAAATACAAGGTTCACCCTAAAACAAGTACATACAGGTCTCACACTCTGCGAATCGTAATCGTTTCAGTTATTTTTAGCAGTTGAAGAATCAGTACCCTCACTTTCCACGTCCCAGACATTCTTGGTTGTGTGGTATTGTGCATTGTTTGGATATCTTTTACCACAAGACTTTAAATCCCCACCCCTCCCCCCACAACAACACTGAACCTTCCCTTCCTGGTGACTCAATGGCGGAGAATACATCAACATCATGAATAAATCATTACAAAAGCTTTAATTAATTGCTTTTTGTTCCCTGTGTGCACAGAGCTCGGTGAGAATTCCCAAAGGCAAACAACAACACTGCAAATACAATAGAATCAGGTAGCCAAGCAGAGGCTGAGGCCTTAGGCAACACAGCTCAACTACAGCAAATCTCCCTTGCTTCACATCAGTTCAGTTCATAGGTGGCTCAGAGACAGCCTTTATATAATATGCTTTGAAGTGTTTTAGATATTTATTTAGAGGTAATAACAAACAAGTAATATAGGACCTGTGATGAGTCTGGTGCCTCCAAAAACTCTCTGTAAGACTGATAGCCAAATACAAAACAAACAAACAGTCAGACATGCTTACACTACATCATTTATCCTTTACCATCTGATATGTGTACCCAAATGTTCAACAAAGACCTTCAAACAAACTTATATAAACTGCTTAACAGCCAGGATAAACAAATACATAATGCTGTCTGATTAGGGCTGCAACTAACAATTACTTACAGTTAATTGTTTGGTATACTGGCTCTAATTCCATTAATCAATTAATATTATGGCACCAGTATTCAAACTTTAATCTTTGTTTACGGAGTGCTTTGTGTTGACATGTTTTTGTTTTTTTGTTTTTTTAGGGGGGGGGGTTCTAACTTGCATCATCAATAACTTATTAAATGTGCAGACTATCAACGCAGCTGACTTAGCGGAACTTACATAAAACTAAATTGCACTTACACTTACATATAATATAATGTGTCATGCAATTCATTTAAAACTCATTTCACAGAACAGCCAAACAAAAATCATAACGCAACACATGATCATGACTACATCAGTCGCTTTATTTTTACTGGATTAACAGGGATAAACACTATAAAGCTGAAGGTAGTTTTGAAAACTGAAATGCTTTTTTTTCGATTTAGTTTTGAAACCTGAAATGCATTTTTTTCGATTTAGTTTTAAAACCTGAAATGCATTTTTTTTCGATTTAGTTTTAAAAACTGAAATGCTTTTTTTTTTCGATTTAGTTTTGAAACCTGAAATGCTTTTTTTTTTTCGATTTAGTTTTGAAACCTGAAATGCTTTTTTTTTCGATTTAGTTTTGAAAACTGAAATGCTTTTTATTTCGATTTAGTTTCAGCTTATTAACCATTTTACCTTACTGAATAATGGTGACAAGCGTTTCTATCTATAAGCAGCTAACACTAACTGGTTTTTAAACAGTGATGCTGGCGTTTGTTCTTTGTTGGTTTGCTGTCGTTGTGATCTAAAGTAATTAGCGTGTCCCTCTTCATTTTACACCAAACTCAAATTCCTCTGGGATCCAAATGATACAAACAACCACAGTGGGGACCAAGTTGCACTCCTCCATAAACTTTTAGACCTTGTAGGTCAGTATAAGTAAGTTTTCCAAAAATTTGTGAGTTTCCAAAAGGTTTAATGTGTAGCATAACAGATTAAAACATAAAATATATAATAAAGAACCACATTTAGAAATAGAAAAAAAACAGCAATTATATATTTTTTATTAAATATTAGATATTTGTAGCATCTTTTTGTATTTGTACAATTACACCTTGCAGATGACTGGTTATATAGCAAGATGACACAGTGTATTAAAGGCCAAGTCCAAATGTACAGGGGCTTTTATTTAAACTAGGCATCCTTTGTTAAAAAAAACAAGCACGGTTTTATATAAAATGAAAACTCAAACACAGCAAAAGGCCAAAACACACAGAAAATGCTATGTTTTTAAATTACATATGTATGTGTGCTAAAACCTAAGCGCTGTATATTGCAACTCACGACACACAACTACCTGCATGGAATTTCCATCATCTCAAGCTATCCTTAGATAGCAGCAACAAATGCTTACAACATCCAAATTTGGGACGTTCCTGTACGTTTCACTAGGCATTATAAAACAAAAAGTTATTTAGATGGTTTAACCAAAGCCTCTAACAGCAAGTGCTCAGAAGAGCTGCAGTGAATCTGAAGCTCACTGAAAGACTCTGTTGTTCCTGTGACAGCCTGTGCTCCAGCACCCCCACATGAACAATGCTATTGTTCCACCTAAACTTAAGGCCTTCAGTAACACATTACGCCCTTAAACAAAGATTCAACTCACAGTGTTGCAGAACGTAACCGCAATGAGATCTGTCCTGTTAACTGTAATTAATACTGTCAGCTACTGTGGGCGTTTGTTAAAACTCTGCAAATATTTTCTTGTTAGAAACAGGGTCCTAAACTGCATGTGCACAGAGCCAGCATTTACTATTATACTCCTAGACTTTCACAATTTTTCCAAAGCTCTGCATCCAGAACGCTAGCCACGTGCTAGTACGCAGTAGAAATAGAAATTACTATAGCATAACAAATGAATAATGCCATGTAACAGTGCTTTGAAATCTCTGGTCATTAACATTAAAACCTTTTAATTAAATTGTATTTATAACAGGTCGTTTAAAATTAATTTAGGCCCATACTCTATCAATTATCTTTCCCAACATGAATGATTACCACCTGTTGGGACTCCATCCTGTAGCATCCTGTTACTTCTTAATCATCGCCGATATCTGATTACCTGGTTACCATCAGCTTAGCATCAGAATCATTTATTCAGCCAGAAACTAGTTCTTGATTTTAGAATCAGCCACTGTCATGCACCAGGATGTAGGGCAGGAAAAATATGACAATATACCTTTGAACTGTTTCATTAAATAGTGAGCATAATTAGGGCTGTTTAATAGTACAGTTTGTAACACATTGAATAAATTGTTGCATTTGTAGGTTTTATTATTATTATTATTATTTTTATTTTTTTTATTATTATTACTAGATCATTATCTAAAGAAAATATTTTGCAGTATTGTTTTTTAATATTTCTGAACATTTTGCTCACTGACCATATTGCCTATTTATTAAGGTTACCAGTGGCAAATTTCTTTATAGTAGGATTTAAAAAATTGTGCCAATACACAGCCCTAGCTAGAATTTGGAAAATTCCAGCTCATCAGACAACTGGAAATAAATCCACCTGGATTCACATCATGGAGAAACAAAATTATTTTAAGAGGGTTACAAAGGAGGACAGTGTCACTTAAACCTTCTGCTCTTCAGGAGTGCAATAAATACCACATCAACAGCATCAGCTTGAAATATATGCTCATGGAAGCTTACTGGGAAATCATTTATCATAACAACACACAGTCATATCGCTCATCCCTCTGTGACGTGCATCACTTTCACCACCTTCTGCTACATTTGCTATTTATCTGTTTATTAAATTTTCCTTTTCCTTCCTGTGCCATGTTAAGGACATTAAGCAGGCCTTCTGCCCTGTCTGGGAACAGAAGAGTCTGTACATACATAAACTGATGAATTTACATTCATTCACGTCAACACTGCAGGTCATACCCGGCTGTCTTATGGCATTAAACATCTCCATTCGTCTTCATCTTCCTCCCCCCCACTTTGTGCAGTCCTCCGTCCCTACATCAGTGAGTCATGCTCTTGCTCTCATTCTGTCCATATGTAATTCAGCCTCGTGGTGGAGACACTGTACACTCACCAAGGACAGAGCCGTGAGACTCTCTTTACAATTCAAAGCTCAAAAACTCCTCCATACAAATGACAGGCGATGGTTGTGCAAGCTTCTATCAAAGTAAGCCTTGGAAGTGAAAAACTTGATTTCACTATTAACGGTTTGCTGCCATTCCCATAGATGACCTGTGAAAACTAAAGATAAGCAGTGGGCTGACAAGACAGCAAAGAATACTATTTAGGGCCTGTTTTACTGGTGCTTCAAACGTCCTTTCTGATCTCTAAATTAAGTAAGCATGTGTGCTGTATGGCCTTAGCAAACCATGAACTTGAAATGCAGTTATTTACAGCAGAAACTTAAAGCTCTCGACTCAGGAACATATAATTCAAAGTAGGAAGCAACTGTCATTTGCCATGAATTATTAATAAAAATGAACAGCAAATGATATATAAAGAAAATACAAGATCATGGTAAAGAGGGAGGACAGGCTGTTGCTGTTTAATTTTACTATTATAATAAACAAACAAACCAAACAAAGTACAATAGCAATGTTAACTGTGTTAAAAGACAAATTATACTTTATTTATTTTATACTCCCGTTTTTATTTTTATTTTAGGTCTTCAGAGCTCCTGCATGTTAAAATGCTTTGTATCCAAAATGTGCTGTTCTTCACCACTTAAGTGTTTGTATTCAAGGACAATAATAAAACCAGCCAATGGATAAAGCTAGGGCCAACCTTATCCCTAACCTGTTCCTGCAACGTATGGAATCAGGCTGTACATTTAAGGTTGGGATTAAGTTTTTGTGTGTGAAAGCAAACCAATGCTAATGAGAATTGGTCCTGGGTTTAGGCTTAAGCATTCAAGGCAAGTGCTAAAACACCCTAAACATGTGCAAATTTAAAATAGTTTATCTGGGCAGGCAGAGTTTAAGCACATAGAAAAAAATAATTAATATAATAAGTAGGGATTTTGGATCTTGGCAAATACTGTTTCCTTTATTGTTCCTCAGACTGGTCTGGAGTTGAAAGCCTCGAAAGCAAACCTACAGCTTCTAAACTGTACAAGCTCACATGTACTCCATAGTACACTGTACAATGTAAATTTTACTTTAATTTTATTTACTTCAACTTACAATATATTATACTTTATATATTTTGTATATATTTTTTATTATTATTTCTTTTTTTGTTATCCATCTATTGGTGAATGGAGGAACAGCAAAGTAAGAATTTCATTGTACAGTGTAACTGTATGTTTCTGCTGTGCATATGACAATAAAACTCTTGGATCATGAATCTTAGCTCCTCATATCTCAGTTCTCATCATAATAAATAAGCATGATTACCAGACTATATCAGTGCAAAGCAAACTGAAACAAAACCACATGCACCACCACCCAAAGTCTTGGCACATCTTGGCTAGTCTGATAAAAGAAAAAAGCAGCGACTTATTGATGTTAACTGGTCAACACACATGGAATAGCCTTATACCTCATACGTCTTATACACATTTATGCCCCTGGCTTCTATTGTATTCCCAATTTCTTTTTTAAGAACAGAGGAATACATCAAAGCTATTACACACAAGCGCACAGGACCCTATTTTCACTAGACTTCCCATATCCCATATAGCTATATAACTCAAAAACTGGGTAAACTGTACAGGCTGGCATGTATTCCACTGGCTTCTATTAAGAAGTGTATTCTCAATGTCTTTTCTAGGAACAGAGAAATAAAGCTATTGCACATTGTAAGCGACTCCACTGAACTTTCCAGCCTCCCAACAAAATACATTCATAGTGATAATTTTTTTTTAACCAAAAATACATTACATTATTTTATAAATATGTAAGAACACACTAACACCACACCAGTGTCACTGCAGTGCTAAGAATGATCCACCACCCTAATCATATGTGCTCAGTGGTGGTCTTTTAGAGGTCATTAAAAAAAACAGGGGCTAACAAAGTATTTGGAGAACTGCAGTCTGTAATTGTAGAACTACAAAGTACACCTACATGGTAAGATCAGCTGATCATAGGTAGGCAGGTATTGTAGAAACAAGGTGTTGGTTTTAATATTCTGGCTGATAGGTGTATATGTGTATTTACACACTGTAAAAGTGTACAGGTTAAAACCTGTGCCATATGGGGAACTGAAATTTTTAAGATGCAATGACACTCATTCAGAGCGGCTGTGGAGATGGGAATCCAATATCTGAAGATGTTAATGCCTCTAAACGTTCCTTCATAGAAAGGTATTAAGTAAAATGGTTATAAAGACGTGGCCCAGTTTTGTTTTACACTAATTTTGAGAACTAGTGGTTCGGAATAGTAAATAAATTGTTTTTTCTTGTGTTGTACACATCACCTCCCCGGTTCCCATCACCACCACTGTAAGTGATGGGAACACACGGTATGTCTTGAAATTACTTTGTTTACATCTCAATGACCTGAATTATACAGAAATCACAATGTGTGGAATTCTCTTTTAGGGGAAACCTTGTTCTTTGTCAAGACGTCCTCCACAGACACATGACTGACCACACTTTGAGCTTTAGGCCCTGAGGAACTGTGTAAAGTTGGTACATGGGCACTGAGCAAGCACTTGTGATACAGTCACAAGCACATGCCTTCACGCCCACCCACCCTCCCTAGAAAACTTTCACAATCACATCTGTGTCAGACGAACTTCGGCTGTTTGCAACATCACCCTCCCAGAGCTGCTGACCTGCCTGAGCCTGAAATGTAACCTTTTACCCAGACCTACTTTCAGCCACAGCCAAAGCTATTGGAAGCCTGAGCTCCCTCTATGTCACTCCTTGATATGCTGTTTCGTCTGCCCGCCCAAGAGTGGCAATCCACAAGAGCCGAAATGCCAGTTTTCACCATATAATGAGCAGAGCGATAGCAAGAATACGGCATGCCTGTAGAGTCACTCTATGATTAGAGGCTTCCATGTCCACCATGGAACGGCCTCCTTGTCTGCCGCGCTCTGTGTCTCTGTACAAAGATACAGTTCACAGATGACATTAAGGAAGTTTATGAGGGTGGAATAAGTCTGAACAAGAACAGCCAGCTTTCACTGAAATAATGTAGGGCCGGGCCTGAAATTACCCCAGAAAAGAGTACATAAAGGCCTCCCTGAGAAGTCATGACAACCAAGCATGCTGTCTCAGACCTCAAGGGGTGGAGAGTCTAGAAAAAGCAACTGGACACATCATATAATTTACCAGTCGTAGTTAGTGGGGTGTAAGACTGGATGCGAAGAAGATGGGAGGGAACGACGATTTGAAAAACAAGCAATTTAAATTAGTGCACAAGCTGATTAAACCAACTAACATTGTTTCTCAGTACTGCTATGCTCACTTCTGAATGGGCCAAGCTCTGCATTAAGTTAAGCAAGACGTCACTGTGCCTTATGGTCACATTAACGGAAATTTCACTTATTTTCCCCAAAGTTGACATACTTCAGTGTTTAAGATGTAAAGAGAGTCTGAAAATATTTATCGTGTTACAAACTTCACTGTGATGGAGACAGGAACCAGCGGTCACCACATCAACCACACAAATATAGCCAATTTAATTACTATACCAAAACCCCCAGTGAACCAACATGCTTCTGAATATTATATGTAATGGCAACAATGGTCAAATAATAGCAAATCTTTTTTCTAAAAGTTTTCAATGAAGATTCTTTGGCCTTACAACACCCTCTATGTATCTCTTTCCCCGTTACCAGCTTAAGAACTAGGGTTAAACTCTTCTCAAAAATAGAAGAAAACAACATATGTATCAGGCAGCGTGTTCATAACCATTAGACACAACAACTTTCTGTGAGGGAAATTTGTGGATTTACACTCAAACACTAGACGGGTCAGCCAGTTTTAGGGTGCAATAATGCGTAAAGCCCAGAGACCACCCTATATTTATTTAATTTCCTGTCAAAACAGGTACGAAAAGGGAATTTCACCAATTTGTAGGAAATTCTTGATAATTCAACGATTATAAAACATGTAAACACATTCAGAGTGATCAGGTGAGAAAAGCCATATGAACCAGGTGTCATCATATCTACAACATCTATATAAGCATTTCACTCCAAAACCACCAGTGACCCTGCACGTGTCTGAGATTTATATGTAATGTTCATGTTAAAATAGTCATAACCCTGGGGATTATTTCACCTTATGACATCCTCCATGTACCCCTCTGCCATGAATAGATTAAAATAAATGGATTAAAATACATTTTAAGCCAAGACTGTCACAAAACTACCATAAAATTAATGTTTCAGATGTCACACAGCACATTCATAACCATTTCATATAATACCTTTCTGTGAGGGAACTTTTAGAAGTGGACATCTGGTTCTTACCATCACCAGCAAACAATTCTGAAGAACGTTGCTTTAGAATATAGTTTTTACCCATAAAACCATTGGGATTGACTCTGTTGACACATTAACAATGAAAATATGAAGCTCACATTCCTTTAAGGAGACCCCGAAGTTGGTCATATCTGCCTTTCACAATGCAAATTAATCCCAAACAGGACACTGGTTGAGGATTGGGAGGGACTTTCTCAGCCGTTCCTTTTTCTTAGTAAGGAGCTTCTTGACAACTACACATCCTTTCAGATCCTCAGCACTGAGTTGCCTCCTCACAGCGGACGGATAAACAGAAACACCTGTTCACTGTACACATTATTATGACCACTAGCCAATATCCAGAGTAACCACTGTGTGCAGCACAGACAGCAGCTAGACAGACTGGGAGACTCAATAGAGGTATGGTAGGCTATCACAGGTATCTGGATCCATGCTGACTGTAGTGCCTCCCACAGCTGCTGGAGGGAGCTTGGTGGAGGATCCATAAAGCCAACACCACCCAGGTGGTCCCACAGATGCCCAATTGGGTTCAAGTCTGGGGAATTACGAGTCCAGAGTAGTACTTTGAAGGCTTGGTCAGCTCTTCCAACCAATGTAGGACATTTCTAGCCATGTGATGTGTCGCACTGTCTAGCTGGAAGATCCCATTCGCCCAGGGAAGACAATCAGCATGTATGGTGTACAAGATCTGCAAGGATGGATTCATACCCAATTTTGTTGATAGTGTCTTCCACATGGATGAGTGGGCCCAGAGAATGCCACGAAAACATTTCCCAGACCATAACGTTGACACCTACACAGTGATTCGACTGTGTACACAAACCCACACGCACACAATCACCACAAGTGGACCTCAGGGTGGAAAAATAAAATGCAAGATAAATATAGGATATGGTCTTTTATAAGCTCAGGTTTTTCTTTTTTTTTTTTGCTGGATCCGGCTCTGATGAATGCTGTATCTCCTCTTATCACCACTCTGTGTCACATGAATGGAAAGAGAAAAATTGAATACCCCATCAGCATACACTTTATGTGACAACATGTTTCCAAGCCACTACCCACGCACCACTGCCACACGCCTCAATGAGCTTGAAGGATCGTGTTAATCGCCCAACTTAACCATGCACCCCTAAGGTTTCCAACATTGAAGCACTGTTAAAATAAAGGATGCACAATAATACTGGAATCTTAACGGAGTTACAAATATTTGGTTAATCAGACAGATGTTTACATTTTCGTACTAAAGAAGAGCACAATGTTCAGATGATCCTGAACTAAATGTACTACTCCTGCAATTTATGAACAGGGATGTATCAACACTTGGAAATTATCAGAAATTTGGTCAGGAGACCATCACATTCATACAGCAATTCATAGAAAACTGTAAACATCTAAGGCTGACAATTCTCTCATCATATTAGTATCATCATAATAATAAGGAGAATTTATTAATAGGATACTTCCTCATTAAAAAGCGGAGTGAGGGTCTAATTTAGGTACTTAACCTCCACATCAATTAGGTAAGGACCCAGCTATATCTATCTGCAGACTTTGCAAAAGGAAGGTAAAAGCCCCAGACATTGAATCTACACTCGCATATCCAAATACATCCTCCAGTCTCTGCGCCAGGTTTGCAGTCACACTGAGGCAGACAGAGTACTAGCCAACCTTCAATAAGCTCAAAAAATTCAAAAGTGACCCACTATGATCACAATGCACCTTGCATTTAGTCAGAATGGAGCACTTTCAAAAGCTGAAAAGTTATTATTAGCGTGTCAAGAGGTTATGCAGTGCACAGGATTTCTTTCAGCAGCGGTTCATCACCAATATCTGATCACGCTATCGCCCAGGCCTGTTTGCCAGACGATCTTACGATGGTAGTGTTACAGTTCACCTGTACACAGTCTGCAGATAGATATAGCTGGGTCCTTACCTAATTGATGTGGAGGTTAAGTACCTAAATTAGACCCTCACTCCGCTTTTTAATGAGCAAGTATCCTATTAATAAATTCTCCTTATTATTAGGTAGGTAAAGATGGTGTTACAGTTCACCTGTACACAGGTAGGTGAAGGTGGTACAGACTCTGGTATAATGTAAGCTGGTTGTTCTGCTGGGCCATCAAACCCCAGTCTACAGAATAGGGGATAACAGTGTAACCCACGATACTACACCAAAAATATGGTATGCTTATGGCCACATTGCATCACCATTAGCTTGACATCAGCTGTACATGTAGTACAGGACAGAAATAGCACATATATGCCTGATTCTAGCCACAGAGAACACAAGTAAACAAGTGCCCCCATACTTAAACTCTGGCTCCAGAGAATATATTAACATTTTATTTGCACAGGTTTAATATAAAACTTGAGGCTAGTTTTACTGCTCGTTTAATAAAAGGTAAAAAGGCACCTGAACATTTAAGTGGGAACATGCAGTGGGAGAGCGCAGTCAGTACAAATGACTAACATGGCAAATTTGGACAGGACTAAAATCATTAAGACAGGCAGTGAAATGTACAATACCTCACCCCCTCATCTAGAACTAATTCCGTCTAATCTAAAACATACATGTGTATATATATATATATATATATATACACACACACATATACATATATATATATATATATATATGAACTGAAGTGAACATCTTTATTTGTTAAGACCAGGCCTAAGGACCTTCACTAGTGAACACCTTGAAAGTGGGTGGAATGCCTGCTGACTGAGAGGAAGCTTTGAGCCAATCACAGAGGCTTAATCTTAATACAATGTGTCAGAGGGACCATCTGCATGGTCAGTGGGGATTTGGGAAGTGGGAAGGGTAGTAAATAGCCCGGTCCAGCTGAATTTAACCTTCAAAAAAAGAGAACACGATGGTCAAAAACACTAACAGCAGTTCAATAACTCTTCAGGTCTTGTTTTGTTCCCTAAAGAGCCAACGCTCCAAAACGCTCAAATCAGAAGAATGAGCAATTTGGGTCCATCTTTCCCATTCTTATTTGAATCCCTCCCCAGCGACACATTTGAAAAGGATGGTAGTTTCTTTTGCTCTTTCTTTGGTCGAGTTATGAATGGTGCGTGATCACGGCTGTGAGAATATCTATGCAGCCAGAGGAATCAGCACTCGGTGCATGAACTTTCCAAGAAACCCCTCTTGCAGCTGACATCAATTTCCTCACTCACTCTCTCCATCTGTTCTCTGGCCTGCCTCTCACTCTCACCCGCGCTCTTTCACTCTCTCCTACGTGTGAATCAGACTGAGGCAGGAGAGAGAGAGAGAGACAGAGACAGAGACAGAAGAGGGAGGAGTGGAGGGAGAGCCAGGCCTCGTACCCATACGCAGAGATTCTGGTCATTCCACACCTATACTCCATGACCGCACTCCATATAAGGGCGTGTCTGCCAAAGAGCAGCAGCCAGCAGGCCTCTGGAGGGAATGGATAAAAATAAGACTCGTCACTCTTTCTGCCTCTCTTAGTGCATTGCTCATGAGGAATATACAGAGCTCTGATCCTGTTTAGAGTCAGAAAACTGAAGCATAAAAAAAATTAAAGGAGGTTTAACACTGTTACCCAAAGGTAGCAGTTCACAACTAACCACTCGCATCTGCAGCTAACTGCTACCAACTACATAACCACTCACACTGATTTTCTAAGTGTAAATAAGTAACATATCCTCTAGAGATAATACACAGCTACAGCATATTTATCGCTTATTTACTGAACCTCAAATAAACACACTGGAGAGTAAAAAAAACATAATATGGAGCCTGAACAAAACTTACAGCACAATTAATTTTAGGTTTTGTTTTTGTTTTTTTTACCCTCTAAAATGTTAATATTAGCAGAAAAATGTCATACTTTGAGTCTTCAAACTTTTGGATATGACTGTATGACTAACCTCCTTTCCAGTTTTATGTTAAAAGTAATATAATGCACAGCTGTACAGATGTGAAACTGTACAGCGTTCTAATTCTGTAATATTTTGTATACAATATGTTTATGTCTATATCAACACTATGTATTTTGATATAGCTTCATAATTAAAAAATAATTATTTCTCCTCTCTGATACACATTCCCCACTCCTGATACAATGCTCAGGGATGTTCCTTGCCTTACCTGTTATGGTTGCGTATCGCAACGCAATTGCAAAGCCATGTGCAACTATACTGTTATTTGTTTTCTGTCAGATCTTCGCCACATTTTACTTTAAAAAAAGCAACAGCGTTCTATCTCAGTATTTTCTGCTGTGATTGAATGATTCAAGCTCATATACAGCTTTTTAAATCAGATGCATGGATTCCGGGGAAAAAAAAAAAATTAAAAAAAAAATTCCCCATAGAGAATGAATAGGATACTGTACTTCTGCTTGATCGACAGACACGTTTCACATACACACCCAAACATTATGGTTTTGTTAAACCTACAGCCACCAAAACTACTCAGGGCCAGGTTCCCAAACACACTCTTCTACCTACTGTTCAGCCCTCGTTCCTTGCACTGCTAAAACTGTACAACAATCCGGCGTTTTCTTCTAGTTTGATTTTTAACTATCGTATAGATGCAATTCCTGGTTCTGCACTTTTAGATTATATGTTATCATGAATAATATCCCAACAATATCACATGATCCAAGTTATTCATGATGCTCACCTCCTTGTGTTCTCATGTTCAAGTGCCACTGTTATGCAGCAAACATAACATGTTAGTGTTGAATAATTTCCATTATACTAACTTCCGCCTAGTAAAATGAAAGAGTTGTTTTTTTTAAGGAATTAACTGTTGTGAAGAGGCGTTTCAACGTTAAAGGAGCTGCTGTTCCTTCTAAGCCAAATAGCACTAGCTAGGATTAAAGAGCTCATTCATTTATTTCAGCACATAGTAATTACACAGCATATAAACCCTGTACATTATTTTAATAGAGTAAGTACTTGAAAGTGATAAGCACACAAATGTACTAGCTTTTGCACACAAACATGCCGTTTCTGATTCTTTGTTCTGTTTAGGCAAATGTGGCACGAAAGGCTAAAAGAGCAGCATCCACGTCCGAGTTTTGGGCCCTAATGCTTAGTTATTGTGTGTGACCTTGACTACCTCACTGAAGATGCATTAACAAAGCATTTGCTATGGTCACCTGAAGATAGTGTGGCTTTCAGCTCCACCCATCGCCATCTGCTGCCTCTAAATTACATTTACTAACCTTTCTGAACAAACACACCCGCTCGCTCAGTTCTAATCATTTACATGCACAGAAGGTGACCTGACATCACTATGGAGAGGAGGAAAAAGACTAAATGACATGTTTCTTGGCTTCTATGAAAAGATAATTCTGATATCAAACTTGAAAACTGATGTATCTGGCTCATTTCCTTTGCTTTGGTTATATGACTGGAACCTTAACAGTGTTGTTTCAATACGCTCATCAGGGGCAGTGTTTGCCATCTGGTCCTCTGAGGTGGTACACACATATACACACACACACACACACACACACACACATTATTGGCTCTGCAGTATCAGCCATCTGAAACGTAGTAAACAGGCATGACAGCATTTCCCACAGATCTGCCCAGAAGCAGCACATTTGCTTTATGTTCTGCACTTGCGGTGCAGTCAACGACAATTACATAGTGTGAAGAGTCCTAGACCCTTTTCATGCTACAGGCCACTTTCTCAGACCCTGATCAAGCATAAGGCTAGACTAAAGAGAATTTCCAATGGTAGTTTTACATAAACACTATAATTTATTCCACAAGTTTCTGCAAAATTTTCAAGCTTTCTGAATAACCCATTTCTCTCCATGTTAAAAAAGTAATTCAGTATGGATTGATGTAAAATGGTTGTGACGTCTACAACACTAATATAACCATTTTATCCAAAACCAACAGTGAAACTACATATGTTTGAGTTTATAAATGTAATAAGGATGGCAAAATAAAGGTAAACCTGAAAAAAAACACAAAAAAAAAAACTATTTTACATTCCAACAACCCGCCTGTATCCCTCCACCATGAAAGAATTAAATAAAACATTAAAATATATATTTAGGCCTAAACTACCATAAAATTAATGTCAGACATCAGACAGCATAAAACTAACCATTCCTTTTAACAACTGAGAGGGACCTTTCAGTGATCAACATCTTGCTCATATGACCACCATTGTGATTAATTTTCTCTAGAACAGTGCATTTCACACCAATCCACTTTGAAGGAATTTGTTTACATTGCAACCATTTAAATTAGGGATAAAAATCAAGGAGTTTCTCTTTAATGTCTACAAAACTGGCCATATATTCCTATGCAATGGTTTGGTTGTCTCCC
Organism: Megaleporinus macrocephalus; assembly: GCA_021613375.1. NCBI lineage: Eukaryota > Metazoa > Chordata > Actinopteri > Characiformes > Anostomidae > Megaleporinus > Megaleporinus macrocephalus. The sequence goes on from CM038702.1 coordinate 6,569,091, forward strand.
TGATAAATAATAATAAAGTGCAACATTTTATACACAGTTACTGTTTATTTGCTGCATTTAAATAAAATCCATGTGTATTAAGGGTGGCTGAGTTGGGTTTAGATAACATTCTGGCAGGCCAAAACAAACATCTTTACAAGTCAACTCAAGGCATCCCAGATGTGTACTTATAGTCTAGAGGAATGAGGGTGTTTGGTTGAGAGGTAAGAGGAAAGATACTAACTCTAAACGTAGACATAAACACCTAGGACATTTTTTATAAATAACAATCCTTTCCAGTGATGACAAAGACAGTTATACAAGCCACTATATGCACATGTAACAGCCCTGCCTTGCTATTTTGTCAGAAAACAAAAGTTGATACACAACAGCAGTCCTGTAGACCAACAATGAATGGGGTGGGGGATGACTAACAGTGCGTGGCAACAGATGGGCTATAGTGAGTAACTGTACCCCATAAAGCAGACCTATAAGCTAGGTAAACCTTATATTAGCCAGTGAGCGAAAGCACAAGGAGGAGTAGGAGTTTCTAATAAAGTGCACCGTGACCATATGTGGTTCCAGTGAACTGTAAACTGGAAAGTCTGCTATTGATGTGTTTTGTTTCTTTTATTTATCACATAGATCTCAAATTGTGTATTATCAGATGGAACTTAATGCCACACACTGCTTTAATAAGGCATGTTTTCCAAAATAAATTGTTCTTATTTTCACAGAAACATCACAAGCTCAGGTCCCAGACTGTCTCCTCAAGTAACCCTACACCTTCTGTGGGGTAGTCTGTCTGCAACCAATTACTGTGAAAGAATTCCAAGCGTGGCTTGGAATATTATGCAACCAATACGGTCATGAAAAATAACTAAGACACAGCTGAGGATATGTAAATTACACTATGTATGTATGTTTAAGATGTATTACACAAACGACTTTAAATAAATTAACATGTAGACTAAACAGCAAAGTCACTTATTTGCTTCAGCTGGCTCTTCATATTAAGCCATTTGAAGGGAGACCACACAAAAAACACCTAAGTCACCTTGAAATGTAACAAAAATGAGCTTGGACAAAATTAAACATTCAACTTATAAGTGATTTCTTAAAAAAAAAAAAGAAAATCAGCCGTACATATTTGGGATGCAACCCAAGCCACATTCAAGAAAACTATGAAAATAAGCCTGTAATAAATTTGATTTTAATCTTCACAGTGAAGTGTAAACTAAAAAAAACACCACACTATTACATCCATTGACCTCAAAAGACTGGGCTATTATATCATCAGATTAATGAAGACTGTTCAGAGACTTCATGCTAATACAATGCTAGACAAGTAAAATATAAATTGGTCGGTTCCAGTAACATTCGCTACCTATACTACTAAATTTATCTACACTAGCACTATCAGCCTTTTGTCTGCTGTCAAATTAAATCTTCAAAGTAAACATAATAAGCAAACAAACTTAAATAATGGCATGCTCTGTTAATTTCATGGCACAAATAATTGTTTTATTATTTTTCAACGTGGTACAATTAGCATTGATGCATTAATCCTCATGCATTAAAATGTATCAAGCTGTTTTATCTGAAGAGTATGCTTATTATCACTAAGCAAATTATCGAAACATGGCATCATGTGAGCGAGCCATTGTATAAAGCAGCAACAACAACAGCAGCAACACTTGTGTGAATACCTCTCTATTCACACCACAAATGAACAGCTATTTATGTTTATAATATTAAGGCTGTAATGAAATACTGATACTATTGAACATTGCAATACTATGTTTTGTGATTCTGTATCAACTCTCAGTTTACATGTACAGCAGTTCATTTTCATTTGTTTATTTTAAGTCCCTGACCAATAAACAAGCAGTGCTGTAATTTATCTGCAGCCATTAGAATCTTAAACTCCACTGTAAACAAGTAGTGTAAGAGTGCACACCTAATGTAATCATTAGGATTCAATTCAATATCCAAAATCATGATAAATCAGCTTGTTTATAGTATTGCAACATACTGAACCGTGACTGAACATACTGAACCCCTGTATGATGACACATAATATCACCAGGTTCATAAAAATGAACAGCAACAGAGTCTAGCAAATGGTCTGTTCTACTTTGTGCAACTTCGCATATTATTGTTTGTGGATTTTGTCAGCAGGTGGTCACTTGTGATTGGTTGATTGCAATAACAATAGGCAAGATAAGACCGCAGGAACTCTGAGTCATGCTCAGAAAGAAAATTCTTCTTGCTGAGGAAAAGAACCGCTCACTCACACGAACAGAGGCACTCAGAGATTGGAAGAGATGTATGGGTCTATTTTCGGTCTCTCTCGCGCATATTCTCCACATTCTAACTTCTTTCCAAAAGTCTCATCTTAACATATCATATCCTTGTATTATAGAACAAATTAATTTACAAACTGTTAGTCAACTATTGCGATTCACAGCAACCCCAAATACAGCTCAACCTTCAATCTTCTAAATAGTTTAAGTGTTAATAAGATAATAAGGTAAATTCTGTTAAGATGTTGGTGCAAACAGTGTTCTCTTCCTTACGTATACAATACATACTGCTTTTGCAGATTTAGCCTTCAAATAACAGTCTAATGTCCAATCACTGGACATGGTGTGAGTCCTTACTAGATCTACAACAGCCTGTTGTGTTTCTTCTCTAGTGCTAAGACTCTTTCCGGTTGTCCAAAAGAATCACAATAAAGGAAACAGTGAGCAGCTTCTTGCAGACAGTACACAGAAGACTAGAAGCACTCCAGAGTGGACCAGGGAAAAGGTTAAGTTCAAGTGTTGTAAAACAAGCTGATGTAAAACACTACTGATGTTTGCTTGGCTTTGCTTGGCATTGTTCATTAGAAGTATTTATCAGAACTGAATAAATTAACAAATTTAAACTACTTGTCAGCAAAGGAAGTAATCTGTGTAAAGTCTGTTAAAAACCATGGCTGGCCTTTGAGCACTCGTTTTCAGGTCTTTATTAAAGAAGACTAAAAAGATTTTTTTTGCTCCAGGTACACCATGACCTGGATAAGAGCATTACGTTGTAAATCAATGTGTCTTGCATACATAAGCTAAATTAACTAAATTAACTGTATAAATGTTAAAAGAATGACAAATTTATGAGCCATGTTTGGAAACACAACTCATCAAAACTAGGTTACCCAGAAAATCCATCACAAGAACAGAAACGCTGCTAGTGTTATTTGGTTAATTGAAATGCGGCTCAGAGCACTCGTCTGAAATTTCATGCACTACATATCTTGAGGAAAATGTGCAGCTCTGCGAGAGATAAGGAATAGGGTGCATATGTCAGAGTCAGTGACCAACTCGCATAAACATTTTTGCTGGTCAGAGGGACCGACGCATGGCATGCACGTTACTGTCTCACTCTGCAAATCTGCTTAGCAAAAAGCTCAGAGAACATAGCAAAATACTAACAGTCTATAAGAGGACTAGGCAGTGAGAAAGGATGAGACAATACCATATATATATATATATATATATATATATATATAGTTTGGTGCATTAAACGCATTGAGGAAATAAGAGGTGGTGTTCCTTATATATACACACTGTATCACTGTATCACTATTCAGCCTAAAAATACTGAGATAATACTTGGTCCACATCATCAAACCCTAGTCTATACACAAAAATCAGTTCGTCCTGAGAGGAGAGACAAGGAGAAGCTCCACAAAATAACAGACCGACCACTGAAGCTGTCAACGTAAGCCCTTGTAATGTGGCTCAGTACAAGATTTAGAGAACACAGTAAAAGAAAAACATGAAGCTAGAAGAGGACAGACTAAATTCAGCGAGCTGCAAAATCACTGTAACTAACTGAACTAATGACTGTCATGTTTCTGCCCATCACTTGGCAAGCAAATCAATAACTGATTTAACAATTACTGACTGCACTGTGGAACATGCAAAATGTCGATTTATTTACGCAGCATTGACTTTAAATAAGTGGTGCTGTGGAAAAAAAAAGACCACCCAAAGACCCCTCCTCATTTGTTTAATTTTCAGTCAAAACAACCAACATGTACAAGTCATTCAAAGAAATCTACAGCCTTGTTTCCAAAGTTCGGTCTTAGTCTTCTTATTCTCTGTGTCATTCATTCCCAAACACATTCAGTGATGCTGAGGTCTGGACTCTGGGGCGATCAGTCCATTGTACTTCTTTATTTTTCCTTTCATCTCCAGGTCAGTAAGGGCATTTTCCCTAGCCACACATGGGGGGGGGGGGGATGCTGCTCTGGCAGTTGACCAATAACAGCAGAGTGGGTGAGCTGATCAATCAAAGCACAATGGGACCATCAGGAGGCGGAGCAATACTAAGCATTTGGAAAAGTAAAGCATGCAAATCTATGAGCAAAATAGGAATAGTATTGATTATTTGATGGGTCAGTTCTGGCGGTCTATCAGGTTTGCAGGTGGTTGTTAGGAGCACAATTTTCTCCGTGTTATCTAAAAAGACAACAGTTTTGCAAACCATTTTTTGAGGCCATTCTTGGGATATATAATCTCCTATTATCTGCTAAATACGAATAACCTGCACAAAATAGGCATTTTGACTGAAATGTAATAAATGAAAAGTGGCACAAACTGTGAATTCTGTCTACTTCCCACACCACATGGCTTGAAGGGAAGCCAACAGAGGTAAGAGAGGGAGGTGATGAGTAATACATGCAGTGAAACACAAAAATCCTGAGGTCTTCAGAAGTTTGCTGTGTCACATCTTATCATGAGTGAACAGGTCAATGAGAAGCCTTCCTCTTCTATTCAGGTCATTCCTGAGTATTCTTCTCCTTCCTTTCATGTCTTCCACCCTCTCCGAATAGCACAGTTATGACATGCTGTTTGTGCATTTATCAAACACAAATCCTAAATTAAATAAGGCACGAGGTTGTAAACTCTAATTCGACCTTGGTGACCCTAATTACAGCCCATCCTACTACGCGGGTATGCGTGTGTTTGACTAATCAGAGGTGCTGCTCTGTTAATCAGAGTTACTGAACAATTCTGCAGGGAGCAGCTTTCCAACAGCCCGCTGAGTTCAAAGCAAAGCCTGTAGTAACAAATAACATGCAAGAGAACTGAGCCAGAGAACTGCTGAGCCACAGGAATTCTCAAGTGCAGACTAGACAAACGCACACTGATATAAAAGGTAATAAATACTATTAGTGACTGCTAATGATTGTAATGAATGTTTTACGGCACACAAAATATTGCAGCTGCCCCAATAAACCAGCAACTTTACAGCAGAGGCCAAAAAATTTGGGAGTGTTTCTATTGGTCCATTGACCTAGAAATTCTCACTCAATGTAAACATCAGTTGTTGTGTTTAAATGTTGCAGGAAAATAAAAATTAACAAAAACGAAGATACACGTTTGGTTTTTTTTGGATAGCGACAATATACTAATGCATAAAGCAAGCTGGGTACTACTATAGGTTTTAAAGCTGGGACAGTTTTTGTATTTTCTTCTTCTACCTTATTTTACAGAGGGACGTCTTTCCTCCACTATGACTTGCACTTCTGTTTACAATCACTCAAATGAGGCTTCATCTCCGAATAAGAAAAAAAAATGAACCTATCACAAACTCCATCACTCTTGCTTTGAGTTGTCTCGCTCTCAACCAGTGTTCTTGCGCATGTTGGCTCTTTTCAGGGAGTTGAAGTCATTTTCAGCTCTCAAACAGCTCTGTTCAAGTGCACAATCAATACATTAACAAAACTCCATTACGTTTGTTCTTTAAAACAAACCAATTCATGTCAGATGTTGGTGAGTACTGATTTTTTGAGAGATAAGACAAGACAAAAAGGCATATCACAATATTTCATCAAAAACCAAAAGCAGCTAACAGACACAAGAAGAACTTTAGCCTGTCTTGGAAACACGACTAAGAATCACAAGAAAACCACCAACAACAAAGCCATGAGATATAGGGTCAATGTGGCTATATGACACAAAACCAAAGCCTGACCAATATGGGGAAAAATGGCCAATACGGATTTTCAGTCCTTATAATTCTCTATTTCAAATAATTAATTTATTTGTTACTTTACTGACTGATATGATTGTCAATTGTCATATTGAAAAAGGAAAGGTGGTTCTTACTCTCACTTACAACATTCTCAACATCCACTCTCACTTGGGCCCCTACTAGGGGTTACCACTGGAGTTTGGCTTTTTTTCTTTTTTTTTTCTTTTTTTTTTATTCCTCTGCCGACCTACAGGTATTCAAGGCTCAGATACTGAACATCACGAACTCTGATTTCCCAGAGATTACAACGAAAAGCCATGGGTCGTTGGAGAAGAGGCATTAAAACCCTATAATCCTGTAAAGTCTTAAGTCAGTTACTCTTATTTTAACAGGCTCTAAACTTCTATGGTTCTACTAAATTCAGCCAATACTTTTTTGCAAGGCCATAGTCAGATACAAAAACTCTTTTTCCTCTGGTTTTAATCATATCATCAGCAATCAATCGGCATTGTTCAAACTCAATCAGCCAATTTACCTTGCCTCCGTTTTCGTGCACTCACATTGATGATACCTCTGGTGTATGGGGGTTGATTTCTATATAATCCAACACGCAAGCATCAATTTAAAAACAAAATGCACAGTTTATTATATTACCAAGTCCTTGATTCTTCTGTAAGCTACTACCATTGCCTCTTGAAAACGTGCAAGTGCTTACACAGCACACCATGACAACACTGCTCAGCAAACAAAGGGCCTATCTGAACATAAACACTTGTCTTAAGTCTTCAACAAAAGATGAGCATGACGGTGAACAAAGAAAGCCACTTTTACACAGCTGAGAGAAAATGAGACAAAGAAAAAGAAAACAAGTCAAGAGGAAAGCACCCGGACCAGCCAGAGAGTGACAGAGGCCGATTCAGAGAGATGAGCTGAGTCAGCGACTAAACAGTGACTAGATATGCTGTCCTGAACAAGCGTATAGACAGAAACATCTTCCACTCTTTTCATTCTTCTCACTATGAACACCTTAAAACAGCACCAACTGTCAGCTACCTGCAATTTTCAGGGAGTCACTGAGCACCACTGTGGTGGAGCATCTCCCTGAGCTTTATGTGCTACTGGCATCTGTCCATAGACACAACAGACATCGCAGTCATCGAACACACGGCCACTGGTACTGAGAGACGGCTCCAAAGTGACCACACAAACACAAACTTGCACGAGTATGCACAAGCGCACACTTTGGATTTACTTGTTTTCCCCTGCAAAACTGGAGAGCGATGCAACTACTCAGTTTTACAATACTAACTTGAGTATTTGAACATCCTGTAAGTACCAAACAACTTTTATTAAACCCTGCGTGCAAGAATTCAAATATAAGGAGAATCAGTGAGACAGAAACCTGGGTAACCCATGTATGTAATGTACGCATATATTTTGCCAGAGAAAATGAATCTAATTTTCATCCTCAGTTTTGTTGAACCTGATAAAACCTAAATTTACAGCTCCTACGGTTTGCCCAGAGGTGCCAGTGTTCAAGTAAAGAAATCACTACACAGGTGCTTGCCAGAAAGCACTTAAGGGCTAACAATTCACCAATTGTGTGTGTGTGTACATGTATGTATGTATGTATGTATGTATGTATGTATAATCAAAAATGCATACTGTTTAAAAATAATAATAATAAATAAATAAATAAATAAATAAATAATAATAATAATAATAATAATAATAATAATGTAAAACAGTATGTATTTTTGAGTATATACACATTTAATCACAATATGCTGCTATGAAATGTAAATGTCTGAACAAGAAAGAAAGATTACAGTTGGAAGTGATTAATAAGGCAGTAATAAACTCAATAAACTAATAAAACAGCATGGACATAAGAGTTCATGAAAGCATACAAAAGCATATTCTAGCCACTAACACACCGAACAGAACTACCAATTATGAAAACCACCCACCTCCCACATATTAAACCAAAACTCAGCAATTGTGTAGCAAACAATTTATAGGTACATACTGTGCTCAATCAAAGCCTACAAACAATTAAATGGTAAATCTTCCTTCATGCCACTGTGTTCACGTGCTTAGATGCAGTTTCATTTTTCCCCAACATAGCCAAGGCCGCATGGACAAACAAGGAAATGTGTGATCCTGCCCCAATCTCTGAACACTCTGTTGGTTAGAGGATGTACATTATCGTTCAGATCGATTATGCACTTATCTACAACACAACAGTAAGATTTAAAAATATCTTCTTGGAAAAAATGAACTTGACATGCTTAATCAATCTGTGTATCACTGCTTAGTAGATCTCTTCTTAGTGCAGTGTCTGGAGGGCCAAGAAATATGACTATATAGATTTATTAGAGAAAGCAACAAGACACAAGAAATGTATGACGCTCTGCATACTCTGCTTAAACAATTATTTAAGAAATTGCCATTTCTTCTTTATATCCAAAACCATTAACATAACTCTCCTGCCTGTCTGTTAAAAGCCTCATCACTGTAACAATGCAATGCACTTAATTGTAAACACTGACTACAAGAAAAACTTGGTTTCAGCGAGAACATTCTCAAACATTACAAACATACATTTCAGTAGACAAAGCTTCATTTGACATTACCAGCTGCCTTTGGGACTGATAAAGTGCAAAAACAGCTCCTGCCACCGGCTCTTAAGAACCAAGTGCAGAGCGGCTGGATTCTGGTCCAATAATAACAGTCTCCGCTTACCGCTACCATTAACATATTTTCCGTTACACACTCTCGGCTCATATCAGAACATCTGATGAAAAGTCATTGCTCATGTTAAAACTGTTAAGGAAAGCGTTGCATGGCAGACTGCATTCAGTATAAACCAAGACGAAACTCCAACAATGATTCTGAATGGTAATCTTTTTAAAAAAGTTAAAAGGATGGTACAAAATCCTTCTTGCTCTCTGAAATACAGAGCTTTTTAGACTTCTCATGGCTTACAGCTTTTCCCCGCACACATACAAATATGCACTAAACGCTTTCAACTCCACTAACCAAGCTCATGACCACAGCCCCACAGCCTTAAGCAAGCCATCACAAAAAACAACAAGCAGAAAAAAGCCTGCCTTAGAAATGCTTCCACCACCAAAGAGCGCTTTAGTAATCAGACCCCATCTGCAAGCGAAGAGGCGCTGTCTTGTTCAGTGCCAGGAGCTAAATACAATGTCACAATGAGATTACACGGTAACAGATTAGATCTATTATGTGCTACAGCACAGAAAACTAACACAGGCCTTTTTCACACCACACCCCCATATTAACACAGCGATTACTTTCAGAAAGTGGAACCACTGAGGACACCATTGATGTCTTAGGTGTTACCACACTTATTAGTCTTTCACTAAAGAGCTGCTTTGGGAACAGGCTGTAAGGGTAAGCGGTATAAATGTGAGGAGTAACAATGTTCCTTGATTTTAGAGATGCACCAAAGTTTAGGACACCAAATGTTTTTTGAAGGAAAAAGGCTGAAAATTGAGAGTGGCAATATTGTGAGATTTAAAAAAGTGCTGTTTGTTCCTCGCATTCACATGTGCCATTCAGCACAGATGTGTTTAAAGAGTAGGGGTGTAGGAGAATATCGAAAATATCAAATATCGGGATATTATGTTTCGTGATACTGTATCGATTCTCAAAAACACAGTACCAATACACAGATTATTGGCAGACAGTGAATCAGTGTGTGTTGTGTTGAAACCTCTGACCACTAGATGGCAGTGTTGTAATCCATTTTTAGCTCCACTCCAAAATTAACAAGCAGCACAAGGCCGCAAAGCTATTGTAAGAATTGGCAAACCTGTTCATACAGTGGTGTGTTTTAATAGTAAGATCTAAAAAATATCAATATATCACTTTACTTGCAGTATCGCAGTATATCGTGATATATTAAATCGTGACCGGTGTATCATGATACCTATTGTATCGCCAGGTTCTTGCCAATTCACAGCCCTATTAAAGAGGAACGATTATGTTTATTTTCAGTCTCTGTTTAATTTATTTTGGGGTCCACTAGAACAGATTAACATGCTACAATTTAACCAAAACACACCAAATTTGTACATCTGAACTCTATCTATCTATCTATTAGAGCTCCTGTCTCTAAGTCTAGCTTGCTCTGATCTGCCAGCTCTTCCACTCTGTTCCGACCGATCAACAGCCAGAGCAGTTTGGCCTACCTCTAGTACTTGCTGTGCCAAGTTTAAAGGTAATAGAAATTGTGTTACGTGATGACATCACTTTATAACAGAGAAAAGGGCTGGAATTCCAACAAGCCATTTCAGGCAGCATGGAAAAGTGGTTCTTGTGGTAGAGGGTTGTTCCCTCTGGCATGTAATTTGGTAGTTAGAACTTTGCAGAATGTTCACATGCAGAAAATGGTAATAGTTTCTCTTTAAACTGTTGAATCAGTAGTTGAAAAACTGATCAACTATGTCAGTTGTGTGGATCAATTTTATGGTCTTTATGAGGGATGTTGGACAAGCAGTATGTAATGTAATTTTTCAGTTTGAACAGAGCTTCTGAAACACAACAAATCACTTGATATGCAGAATACAGCCAAACAGAAGGAGGAAGGAAAGACCCAGTGAACATTAGGGCTGTGTATTGACAAGAACCTGGCGATACAATACGTATCATGATACAGCGGTCACGATTCAATATATTGCGATATACTGTGATACTGCAAGCAAAGTGATATACTGTGATAAATCCTACTATTAAAACACACCACTATATAAACAGGTTTGCTAATGCTTACAATAGCACTGCGCTCTTGTGCTGCTTGTTAATGTTGGAGTGGAGCTGAAAATGGATTACAACACTGGCATCTAGTGGTCAGAGGTTTAAACAACACACGATACTGTGATTTTGAGAATCGATACAGTATCATGAATTATAATATCCTGATATTCAATATATTCGATATTTTCTTACACCCCTAGTGAACATACTAACATTATCTGTAGACTTAACAAAAACATCACAAACAGCCAAAGTGAACAGAACAATGAAAACGTAATGAATGTAAAAGCACTGTACGTATGTTGGCACATGCAGTGATATAGCCTGTACACACTGTAATCAGTTTAATATGCTTGGTAAGTCTCCAGTTTTATGGAATTTCCGGAATTTCTGTTTCACAAAATCCATTTTGGTGCATCAATAATGAGGATTCTTTGGACATCATCATCATGCCATCACCATCACCCTGGGTTTAGCTAAATGTGGAAACATAGACCTTTTTACTAACTACTCTGCAAAAAGTGAAATAATGTAGTTAATGTAAATATCTACTATTTCTCTTGCTTACATTGTTGTGAGAATGTTAAGATTATTTAACAGATTTTTAACTTGCTTGTTTTAAGCAAGTTTATCTAGTGAAAGCATCTTCATTGAAATATTTTTGCTTCTTTTATAAAACAATGCAAATGAAACAAGCTTTAAAAAAAATAAAAAAAATAAAAAAAACACAATACTGACCCACAAATAGGATATAACTATTTCAATTTTACTAGATAAAAAGATGTTAAACAAGTATAAATGGCTAGAAATACATTTAATTAATCTGTTAACCTTAAGTTCCCAAATAAGAAACTTTTGACTTGATTGAAAAAGATTATGTACATATTTAAATGTTTTGAATGTCTGCACGTACTGAAACAGGACTGGAAGAATCTGTTTGGATTCATGACCTCAAGAAGAAACATTACAGCGATTGTTAACTTTAAATGCTGTAATTTAATTTTATTTGTTAATTATTTTGTGTAACAGCATTCATGCATTAAACATCACTGTATTTAACTCAGTTCATATGAGCCCCACGAAAATCTGCAGCTCTTACCTGTGTTTCCTCCTGCATCACTCGGTACTGCTCCTTCCACACCGCGATCTTGGAGACTTCATCTTTGCGGAGTGCACGCTCTTTCTTCAGCTCAGGGCTCCAGAAGGTCTTGATGGAGTTCATGGAGGAGCTGAGTTTACTTTCCTTCACATCCACCTCTTTACGCAGGAGCTCATTCTCCCGCAGCACCTCCTTAAGCTGGGCCTGCAGATCCATAATGGTGTTGTCGCGCGCCTGCCGCAGCGAGTGGGGCACAGTGGACGCCATGCTGGAGGGCATGTGGTGGTCCCCGAAGGCGATGGAGTCGCTGGCCACGGAGCCAGGTGCACCAGTGGCAATGTTGGGGCTGCTGCCCATCACAGTGGTGCGGACGCCATAGGGCAGGCGGCCTCCGGAGCGGCCGAGCGTCATGGTGCTCTTCGGCAGGTCCGGTCCAGAGGACACCACCTCATTGTCGCTTAGGTACATGGGGCCAGAAGTGGCATAGGCAGCATTAAGTGACTGGATGTTCTCCATGGAAAGGGTTTTTCCACCAGGGCCTCCACCGCCGCTACCACCTGTGCTGCTAGTACGCCGATGGCCTAGTCTGGGTGATCGGGGCAGGCGGGGCGAGCGGCCAGGGCTTTGGTTGCTCCCTCCGCTGTGGTTCCCCTCCACTTTGCCCACTGAGCGGGCGCTACCGTACATTGCGGCTTTAACTTGGGGTAATTTTGCGTAGAGGAAATGTGGATAATATTACTAAGGCTGGTTCAGGTGATCCTGAAAAATCCTGAGGGGTGATGTAGGCCGGTAGATCTCTTAACTAAACAGGAATAAACATCTCATGGTGGAAATATTTGAAGGAGGAAACTCCTGTAACGAACAAAAAAGTAGGAGTCAGGTAACCACATCACTAAACAATTACAATGGCATGATAAACAAATATATTTTAGTACAGTTGAATAGTTAACTGAGCTGCAATTTATAGACATTCTAAACATCATCAAAAATGTGTTTATAAAATTTAAATAGGAAAAAAATAACCTAATAACACAAAGTATGTGAACATTCTGCCAACCCACAGAAGCAGCCAAACACCCACAAGCTGTGTACCTTTTCTGACTTGTGAGTCTGAGCCTCAACCAGAAAAAATATAACCAAAAAAATCAGACATGAGTCTTCTCGGCCAAAGAGGACACCAGTTTTAGAAAATAACTGTAACGTTGGTCAAAAAAATTGCCATTAGATATTTCATCCAAATCATTCAGTCCTAATTTAGAGTACATCAGTCTAAAAATAGAGTACATACGGTATATATACACTCTCCTCAAAGAAGCTACTGTCAGCCTTGTGGAGCATGTTCCCTCTAACTGGAGTCTGCCTGCCTGGCACTTTTATTTTCCCAGAGAGGAAATAAAGACCTAATGAACAACTCTGGCATAATCAGCCTTTTAACCTCCTTCACTGGGCTCTATGTAGGTCACTCACATGCCACAACGTATCTACTTCAGCCCTGTGGCTCGCTTCCAGTACCTACACACTGCGCTCTCAGCAAACCTTCTCTGCCTCACAAGGTTGATCTTTAGTGCCCATCTTCACCTGTTCTGCCTTTATTTCTCAGCTTTGTTTCCTCTAATTATGCTAAATCATTGCTGGTGAATGATATACTACAATTCTGGACTATAGACATAGTTCAAAATTTACCATGAACTAGATCACACTGGCTATGTTTACATGCATAAATGTCCTCCAATCCGATTAAATTAATTCTGATTATAGATTAATACTGAGGTGTTTATATGCTCACTCTACTCAACAATCTGATGAAATCTGTTTACATGCACACTACAAGTAATCGGATCCAAAATAACACGCATGCGTAGAGTACAGCTTGGTGTAAACTAGGGCTATGTATTGGCAGGAACCTGGCGATACAATATGTATCATGATACAGTGGTCACGATTCAATATACTGCAATATTACAAGAAAAGTGATATATTGCGATTTTTCAAATCCTACTATTAAAAACACACCACTATATGAACAGGTTTGTCAATGCTTACAATAGCATTGCACCCTTGTGCTGCTTGTTAATGTTGGAGTGGAGCTAAAAATGGATTACAACACTGCCATCTAGTGGTCAAACACAACCTACAATGATTCACTGTCTGTCAGGAATCTGTGTATCGATACTGTGTTTTTGAGAATCGATACAGTATCATGAAACATAATCTCCCGATATTTTCTTACACCCCTAGTGTAAACGTTACCATGACAAAGAGCAACAAGCGAGTTTTCAGTTAGCGAGTCCTGTTTTTAATTGCTTTAAAATGATGCAAACATATTTCACATGTACTTATTAAAGAAGGGCCAAGATTAAGACATCACGTCCCGCAACACTGTTTTTATCCCTGTTAGCAAGGGGTCGAACTCCCGTGACTTCATCCATAATTTAGTAAAACAGGAAAGAAGAACAATTATTTTTAGCTTTGTAATACACCGACCTGAGAAACTTATCTGTTTTTAATTTGCTCTATAGTGTGTGTAAACCCAATGTTGTTCCTTTGCTCATATACTGTATAAGTGCTGAACGTATTTAAACTTTCCGATTGGGAATGTAATCGGATACAGGCGTTTACACGGCTATTATTCTTCTATTCAACTGATTATTTACGGGATTACCCACCGTGTTCAATCGGATAGAAATTGTAATAACCCCGATTGGAATAACCTCAATCGGACTAGTCTATTCAGATTGAGGTGTATGCTTGGATGTATTCTACTCCGATTGAGCCATTAGTCGGATTATTAACGGATTATCAGGCTGCATGTAAACGTAGCTACTGTCAGAGGATTAAGGGCTAGGCTTTATCTGTTTATGAAAAAGCAATGCAAGCCAATGTTTATTATATGAACAATGATGTCTGAAAGGGTTGATCTGATCTAGTTGGTTATGCAGATCATCCAAGCTAACTGGACAAAGTAACTGCATACAGTCATCCATATTTACACAAAGATATATAGCATACTGGCTTGTGAGATTGGGTGTAACGTACCATCATTGTTTGTTGATACTGTTGTGGGACAGGATCGGGTCGCTTTCAAAAAAGAAAATAAATAAACCCGCTGTCTTATTTAAGATTGATATCGGTATGAGCAATTACTCAAGTTTGTGATATCAGTTCCAGTGTCTGTAAGAGACATTAAAAAGTGGTATCAAGCCAATCCTATCCAAAACTATCAGCTGGCTCATGTTAGTCAGCAAAAAATAAGCCACAATGAGATTTTACTGTCTACCACTGTTCTACTATTAAAAAAACACCTGGAGAGCTGCACAGGTTATCTACAACAGTATGCAGAAGTTTGGATAAGCCTGGTCAAGTTACATGTCACATCTAATGTGACCAGGAGCATCCAAACATTGACCAAGTTCAAATAACCTTCTGTATAGGGACCACACTTTGCACATTTTGATCCCCAATTACTAGGAGGGAGGGTGTGCCAATAAAAAGGTTTTATATATATCTTCGGAAGTTTTATATATGAAGGTTTTTAATACTTCATGGACGGTATTAGGGGTGTAAGAAAATATCAAAATATTGAATATTGGGATATTATGATTCCTCGCAGACAGCGAATGTGTTGTGTTTAAACCTCTGATCACTAGATGACAGTGATGTAATCCATTTTCAGCTCCACTCCAACATTAACAAGCAGCACAAGGTTGCATTGCTGTTGTAAGTAGAGATGGACCGATCATCGTTTTTGAGGCCAATTCCGATCGTCGATCACCTTTCAGCATGATCGCCCGATAGCCGATACCGATCGAGGGCGGGGCTATATGCCACAGCAGGGCTACATGTAGTTATTAGCGCAAGCAAGTCATGACACATGGTCTAAACTGTTTTATTACCATTTTTAACGAGCTCATGTGAAACAGCATAATATTTTAAATAAAATTAACAGTAAATAAAGTAAATCAAACAAATATCCCCAAATACTGTAATCATTACATTTAGACCCTTAATTTAAAATGAAAAAGCTAATTAAATAAATGCAGTCCTTAAACTCAGACTATGTTATTTTAAACAAAAAACTGCAATCATTAAATGTAGATCTTGAATTGCTGCTGCTGTTCTGTTCATACCGGTCAGAACTGGTCTGCAGGGTGTTCTGGGTTATCTGTTTTGTGCTAGCTGCGCATGCTAGCTCTGCTGTTTGCTGATACTCACTGTATTCAGCCGCGTGGTGTACTCTACTAATCTGATACAGTTTTTAGTGTTAAATGTCTTTGTCTTGGTTCCCCAATGAGACACGGTTAATTTTACAGATTTTAAAAACGCTCTGGATGAGTCGGTGTCAAATACGGCAACAAGCTGCCAGACAGACGCAACGCAACGCAGCACAAAGGAAAACTGTTCTCACGAGGCTGCCGCTTCAGTCAGTCTGTAGAAAATTAAAGGGTATGTGTTTCCACCTAGTGGTTCAGATAAGAAATGCAAGGACCTGGCCGGAGGGGGTTTCAACGAAACGCTAGCTGGAAATACAGAAATTAGGCTCATTTGTTTAAAGCCATCAATCGGCCCTCAGGATCAGCTAAATTGAAGAAATATCGTCCGATCATCGATCACATATTTTGATTCAAAATCGTTCTATACCGATACATAGCCAATCGATCTTTCCATCTCTAATTGTAAGCATTGGCAAACCTGTTCGTATGGTAAGATTAGAAAATAAATTGAATTGTGACCGCTGTATCACAATAAGTATTGTATCGCCAGGTTCTTGCCAATACACAGCCCTAGACAGTATTACTAAGTGCGTTCTATGCTTCTTTTCAAAATCAGCAATAAATGTAAGTAATGGAGTTTGACAGGAGTGCCTTGTATATACAACTATAATCCAACTGTGCTTGCTTGTGGCATTTCTGTATAATGTCTCATCCCCTCAATACGCAAATCAGCTTATTGATTTCACTTCCTTAGCTGACGAGCAGGACACTCAACATTCTCAGTTACGCCCAGTCAGGGCTTTGAAGCAGACAATCCATTTATTAGTTTGCTTCAGAGACAGGAATAAAGAAGCTCATCTGTCAAAACAGAGCTTTTCACATTGTGCAGCTGAGGTGATTTATTATGGACTACACATCCATCCAGCAGCCACCAACGGGGCCAACGATTTGTCATTCCGCCTGAAGTATTTCTAAGGTCTGGATGGGGGATGATGGCATTTTGCAGGTGGATGTGTGCGCAGCAGTTACTTGGTGAATGCCCTGTATATTTTTCCAGTTTTACAAAATAAACATTGCCTCCTTGCATAGAGTTGGCTTGGCAGGGCTACCTGGGGGCACCTTAGCTTTTTTCCATGCAAGTCCCATTCTACAAGACTTGCACTGGAATTCATCACCCACCGTGCTTTGCACTGCCTCTGGCAGTTAACTGACAAAAGCAGAATGTTTGTGGACATAAACAATGGCTATACAAAGTGAACCAATATTATGTGAATAATTGCATAATATTTTAGTGTTTGAGGCTGTACATTGCTAAATTTCCTTCGGGATCAATAAAGTATCTATCTATCTATCCATCTATCCATCTATCTATCTATCTATCTATCGTCCAATGTTTTGGGAAAAAACTGGTCCACATGCTTTAAAGAAGTATAAATGTACCCCAGAACTTCACTCTTACTCCTAAGAACCAGAAAGAATAAAAAAAAAGATATGCTCTGCAGCTCCCCCAAACCCTCACTTCTTTATGGTAGGTTTAATTTCAGTGCATGGAAGCACAAATATAAACAGACAACCATGCTCTAGGATCTTTAAATGTAAAAAGATCCCTCTTCCCCCATCTACAGCCAGGAAACAGGAATAGTGGTACAAGTTTAAGTAACACAAGACACACTGACTAACATTGAATGCAAACATTATCCACACAGAAGCAAACATCCACCACACAGTCCTGTTAATTGAAGTTATTTAAAGATCTGTTTACAATATAATTTGATGTCCAATGTACACCAGAACAGCTACAGCAGCACATAGAATTGGCAATAAAAACTTCAACAACAATAGGAGTGTTAAGTCTGACTATGTATCATAGCCAACATGTAGAGGTACACACAATCACAGCTTTACAAGGCCACTAAAACCTTCAATTCTTCCAAACAAAAATATTAACCAACTCAAGATTAGTATCAGGATTAGTGGAAAATGCTAAGATACCAGTGCAATGCTACCAGTGCTATCTGAAAGTTCTTTGCTGTTGTAAAGCAAGATTAATTTGACAACAAAACAGAACCCTAGTTCTGAATGTTTTGGGTTCTAGATGATTGACAGATATGAGATGCCTCCTGGAGGAATCCTTTGTGAACAGGACACATGCATCACTGGCTGTATTTCACAAGTGCGGGCACAAGTTATACAAACATTATATGCATGCTGTTGGTTTTTTGTTTTTGTTTGTTTTTTAAAGCTAGTCATGCCACAACATAAACTGAGTTTTAAGTGTTGCAGCAAGGGGAGCTATAACAACATCTTGGCCAAGTTGTCTCAAAGCGACGGTGTGCTTTCACCCTTATAATTATATATAAATAATCAGCGATCTGTAAACATCATTAAGTTTGGTTTGACAAACTGCTAATTGTAGAGAAACGTACTGTCCTATTTAGATTACGGTGTGTAAATATTTTCTTTCCTTTACTGAAAGTCTCCAAGTATTTTTACTTTCACTATATATATATATATATATGTATATGTATATATATATATATATATATATACACACACACACACACACACACACACACACACACACACACACACACACACACACACACACACACACACACAACAGAAGTAAAAATACTTGGAGACTATTTTGCCTTACAGTAGCCAGCATGCACCTCTATGCTATGAATGTTTTAGCACCAAATTTTTTAGAATTAACACAAAATAATGTCCCAGGCACCACATTTGCAAGTATTAAGCCTGATAAATTTCTGTGAAGGAGATGTCTAGACTTCTGGTTCCCATCACAGCCACTGAACAATTCTGATTTAGTAAGTTTCAATTGGTCCATTTTCTCAAACCACTCTAAATCACTGTGTGCATCTTAACGATTTCATTCTGCACAGCTTTAGGGAACAAAAAAAAAAAAAGGTAAACTTCCTCTTTACTCAGTAATATGAGAATGCACAGTGGGTTTTGCATCTGTGTCATGCATAGAATATCACTACTGGCCAGTGAAACTCAGCATCAGATTTGTTCATAGTGGTGGTAATACAAACCTGACAAAAGTTTAAAGTTCTTACACAGGAAATTATTACATGGCATAGTTATGGATATGCTGCCTGATGTCCACGACTGCTTTATGATCGTCTTGAGAAGATTTTGGTCTAAATACTATATTTTAATCCATTTATGGAGGACAGATACATGCAGGACATTTAAAGGCAAAAAAAAATCCTCAAAAAAAAGCTTAATTTTATCACAATTTGACAGTTATATATATTACATATATAATGGGTATATTTGTTTTCTCTACAAATGAACCATTTTACACCAAATTACTCTGTTTACATCTCAATTAATTGACTGTGCAAAAAATTCCCCTTTAAGACTTTTTCCCCCAAATTGTGTGTTGCACTTGGCCTGAAAATTGCTGACAATACAGTTACAACTACAATCCAGTTAAACAAATAAAATGGCACTACATTTGACCATAAAGCTGCTGTTTTGCAACTTGCTTCTACTATATACATATGAATATAGTTATATTTAGACCATACGTATTGATGTGTTTCCCCTTTAAAACAGAAAGTAAAAAAAAAATACAGCTGAAACCATGTCATGTTTAGATAGGGCTTTAAAAAGCCTTTATCTTAATGTCGTCTTAACAAATTAGTCACGAGATCTGAAGATATCTTGAGATGTCTCTTTGCTGATGGCTCAGTATGATACCAGTACAAGCACACTTTTAAATCAAAGATGCATTTGTTTGCATTCAGCAATGAGGGAGCCATTTGTTTCAGCAAGCAGCCTTTTGTTTCATGTGTTTAATCCTTTCGAAAAAACTCTCAATGTCCCTTCTGTTGTGCATCGTTGTTTCTTAGCAAGACTGGCTTTGCATGACGCATCATGTGGCACCTCACATGAGACTGCAACAGACCTTAAATCACAGTTTTATATCTACAAACTAGTAATTACTGTTAAAACTGCACCCGAGTGAATTGTTTAGGTCTCTATTATTTTATCCCCTCAGTAAGGGCTCTTACAGTTATATCCTAATTGTAAGAGATAAAGAGAGCCTAAAAATGGCCATGTACAATTAATTCTGACCTTTTTTGGAACAAATGAAATGCAGAAAGCGAACTACAAATTAAAAAAATAAAACTCAAGACAAATGTAGGCCAAGCAGACGTTTACTTTTATTAAATGTAATGCCTGTAGCGAGAAACCAGACTAGATTACAATTCTCTACTAAAGACTGAAGAACCGACTTGGCTTATGGACTTCTCTGTTTTGTGTAAGGATTCAAACACGTGTCGTTCCACAGAATGCTTTCTAGTAAAAGTCTGATTTTAGCAAATAGTAACCTTTCAATGTAAAACCTGAATCACATTCTGTGTGTATGCTGGCAAAACGGAAACTAACAAGTAGGCACTGGCTAATAAACTGCGCACAAACTCAATATACAATAGCTAAGCAGCAGGAGGACTAAGCTTTTTCCTCGGCCACACTCCAACAAGTGCAGAAGCTTAGAAGCTCTGCAACACTTGCTGCGAAGAACAGTGCATGCTCTGTCTTGTTGTCATTTCCAGTTAATTTGCCAATCACACAAAAAAAACAGCTTTTCCTCCTTAATTTAATGCAAGTTTCTCCAATTTGCTTTAAGCTCTTTGCACATAAAGGGTCATTCAGCTTGCTCTAAATGCATACACAGTCATTTTACAGACCTATATTTGCAAATGTTTGAAACCAGTCATATTTCACATCTGTTTTAATGAAAATTTCCTACAAATCTTCTACAGAGCTTACTTAAATAATAATAATAATAATAATAATAATAATAATAATAGAAATAAGAAAGAATAACAATTGAAAATTTGCACAAGAAATTTTATATAACATAATTTGTATTGTTTTATATAAAATTCAGCAAATGAACAACAATTGTGCATTAAAATGTACACAACTGTGTTCTCTGTAGAGGAGGTGATGACTTTTCTTAGAAATTCAATTACCAGGGCCCCTGAAACTTTTACAGTGTGGCTCCTGTGAATCAGAAGTTTAGCGTACTGTTAAATTACAGCCGTCATGTAAACTTTTGAACTGAAATTAAAACACTTGCAGTCTAATCAACATATAATTTTGTAGATTATCTGCAACAGGGGTTGAACTTCAACCCTTAGTCAATTAAAGGGAACACTAGAATTTCCAGTGTGGAACCTGCAGTGCATTAAAAAAACTAATCAAGCTAATTGAGCAGTCGAAAAAACATATTTTACATTCAACAGTACCACAAGGAAACAGCCCACGCACATTTGGACATAAACCTGCTGCACTGCACACTGATGTCAGGCTATAAATACAAAAGATAACTATGACAAAAGCCAGCATGCTACCATCTGGTTACGCCTCCAGGCCAGCAGCTTAGACCTGGCCACTGGACAAAGAAGGACCAGCACCAGTCAAGTTCATTTCCTTAAAGCTAAAGCCCTTTATTTTTAAGTATTTCTTTATTATTGCCTTTGGCTCATCCGAGGATACAATGCCCATCATGAGGTTTGGGGCATAACTAAATCCTGCTGAACACTTTGCTTTGAATCTAAATTATGGGCATATGCGTCTTATCTACAGCTGAGCTGAATAACTCAAATAATTAAGAATTAGTTTGTTACACCGGTATTCATTTTCTCTATTTAGTAATCACAACTTTTGTCTTTTATAGCTATAAAAGCCATATTACATCAGCAAAGGCCCTCGCATAGAACTGGTATTGTTAATATGGGGAAAATTAAACAAATTTATTCCAGGCCTCTGAGCAACTGAAGCTAAAAGAGCACAAGCTGCCTCAGTAAGAAATGACATGAGTGGGAGCACTTTAAATTATCAGATGAAAAGAAAAATGTTCAGTGCTAAATGTGCAATGAGAGGCTAGTACACCACAGAGAGACAAGTTTAAAGAGTCTAAATAGTAAAGTGATGTTTATCTTAACTCAACCACGCTATGCAGTATTATTATTATTATTATTATTATTATTATTATTATTAGCTTTTCTAAATATCGCTCACCCTTACTATCCACAGAAGATACTAAAAGAGCCTCATTAAATTTAAACAATATTCACATTTTGAATTATTGCCTTGTAAGAAAACAGACCCTTAACATCGATTCTGTACACCAAAATCTGAATGTGAGCCTACTTCTTCCCACTTTACTACCGCTCAGGATCAATGGGACCAGCACGCGTCCACCTGCACCTGTGTATTTATAGAAGAGAACCCAGGTTAGCTTTGAGCTCTCTTAAAAAGCTCTGGATCGCACCAGTCTACCTGATGCTACAGATCCCTTAGGAGCAAGAGATCAGCCCTGATTCATACATTCAAAAAGAAACACTCCTACGTTAAACTCAGATAACAGGTAAAAAGCTGGATGTATCCAAAAAACCAAGGCGAGGAATAAAAGCTTTCTAGTGTCAGTGGAGCTCGCTCACATTTCACACATAAGAAAAGAACCTATAAGATGATGAAACAGAGGGTAACACAAGGGCTTTCTAAACCCATTCAAAATAAGGTGTCTTTTTTTCTGAATTTAGATTGCTTCTTGTTCCACTCAACATAATGAACAGTACTAGGCTACTCACATAGACTAAAGGGTAGGCAAAATGTCATCATGATAGTAGATGACCCTAGAAACCCCTCATATGATTGTTCTCTCTTCTGCCATCTGAAAGATGGTACAAGAGCATTCGGGCCCTCACAGCCAAACTGTGTAAGAGTTTCTTTCCACAAGTCCTCAACTCTCACAGTCTGAACTTACATACACCATCACTTTACACACACACACGGTTTTTAAATATAATACTTATTGCATGACACACTGAGATACTTCATATAACTACTTGCATTTTATACATTTCCTTAACAATATTCTGGCAGCAGAAATAGTATCAACCAAATACTGCATCCCAGGACTGTTCTGGTCACTACCTCCATGACTGCTAACATGTTAGCTGTAGGTTACATTCCCCTTTGCACAACCTCAGTTACTGTGTACTGTCTGGTCTGACTTGTATTTAATGCATATCTTTTGTATTTATTGTTCTATATTGTCTGATCTCTGTATATTGAATTGTTTTGTAGCACCTTGGTCCTGGAGGATTTTTTTTTAATTTCGCCGCATACTTGTATACAGTTGAAATTATAATCTTAAATATAGTTCCATATTTAACATCAAAACTTCTGGGCACAAAGAGTCATACATAGCATCTCATGTACTGTGCTGCCCTAGATGAGGAATTTAAACAGGAGTAATTTTGCTGTCTCAGCCTTATCCGTAGACACGCAACATTCCTGTTGAATTCATGCTTTGTTCAAGATTGAAATCAAAGCCCTACAAATAAGGGAAGATTTAACCCTGTGACTGCTGTGATGATTCAATAAATGTCAAACCATCCAACAACTAGCATTTAGCATTAGCTCAGCTAGCATGATGACAGCTCTGTCCACCAAAGATGGTCATTCTGGTTATAGTTATAATGCCCAAGCGTAGCTTATATACGTTTATGATGACAATATATCAAGACAACAATAATACATGGCCAATTTAGCCACCCATACTAGTTTATTCTGAATTAAGTCTGAAAAAGCTTATCTGTCTGCTGCTGCAGTGTTTCCTTCTTGTACTGATCTAGAGCTTTTTCTACCCCAATCACCCCTCCCTGGAAAAAAAAATCAATGTCTATTCTGCTTCAGTTATAATGTCTAGATTATTTGCAGTGAAAGAAATACAGTGCAACATACTGAAAACAGAGTACAGAGTCCATATTGAGTGCTGCTTCAAAGTAAACTTGACTGTCTTCCTAAATCATACTGAGATTTATTTGTCTCTGAGTAATTCTCTAAACCAGCACATTATCTAAATAGTTCCTCCTCCGGGATTCTGGGTCAACCAATCAATAATCATAATCAATCTATACCTGCCAGGAGGATGCTCTTTTCTGCAGGCTCAGGGGGTCCTGCTCCCTGACTGAGCGTGCTGTAATTAGGTCAGTACAGCAGAGATGGGCGGTTATCTCAAACCACACTCAGAGAGCATGGAGATCAGAAGTGGCGTAATCCAACAGTGTTCAATACAAGCCAACTCATCAGCGCTGCCACTGAGGGTCCTCTGAGTCCAGGTCAGAGGGCACAACTACTAGACGGCAAATACACACCAACTACACATAAGTGAGCACTAGGTATAAGCACTAGAGAGCGCCGATACCAAGAAGCTTATTGACGCACATGCGCACCACTTAATGGCACTTGCACCGAGTCCAAGCAAGCACAAAGAAGCAAGTTAGTACAAAATACAACATATAAAAAGTGTAACACTATAAATATCAGGATTTATAGCCATATATCGAGCATTTAAGTCAGAGTTGGTATCGGTCCTTGGTACTCGGTATCGAGCAGATACCTGAAAAGCTGGTATCGGTAAGGAAAAAGTGGTATCGGTGCATCCCTAACCAAAACTGTGACTGGATTCCTGAAATTTCAGCAAAAAACACTTTAATTTTAATAGTTCAGATAGTTTAGACACTGCAATGTAAGTGGAAAAAAATAAAATCAATATTTTAGGTTTTTTACACACAATGCAAGTAAGAAAATAAAAAATGAAAATGGGCTCAATTGATAATAAACAGTAAGAAATGGCAAAAAAACTTTGATGTATTTATGTATCTGACTAGGTTCCATCTAAGCCTGACTTCTGACTTCCCTATAGCCTCATGTCCTGATAAGGGCATTTTGGTTATGTTTTTATTATTACTCTTTCATCAGGACAGATCGTGTTGCTTTGTCAAACAGAGCTACCATATGCCATATACCCTCAGGTATACCCTCAGGTTTTAAACCATTTTCCTGTAAAAGTTGAATGGAAAGTTCCATCACCACTCACAAAAACATTACAGACAATATCCAAACGTTAGCTGCTGGCAGGCTCAGAGTTGGATTTATTACAGAGAACAGTAAGCTTAACAATAAGGCTTTTTCTTATATTGTAATTTTTTAAATAAAATGTAAAAGAAATACAATTGATATGATGCTGTAAATTGTTATGTTTTATTTATTACTACAGCTAATGAAAAATGATGATGATAATAACGAAAACTAGTTCAGCATTCTTATAAGTAGAAGCTCAGGAGTTGTAGTTAGGTCTGTAAGACCAGAGACAAAGTGTTAGAACCCCAATGAATACAAAATGCCCAGATCAGGAGTGCCTTTTGAAGCAAGACCATGGCAAGCTGCCAAGCTAGTAGAAAAATGTAATGGTTTTAGTGGTGAGTGTTATGCAAGTTTGCAAGAAGCACTTCGATTTCATTTCTTGTTGTCTTACAGTTACCTACAATGAAACCAGTCTACATTTCGAATTTGTTTGCTTTCAAGAAACTCTTGACAGGTAATCCTTTAAAGCCTGATAACCTGTTTGACCCTGTGGGCATGTCTGGAAAACCACTTTATTAGTGCAGAGTAGCACTCTACAGCTGAAATACAACAGACAGATTTCTAAAGCTTCAGGGAGGTTAATGATGTCAGCCATCACAACAGTACCACAACCCTCTGAACCTGTAACCAGCAAACAACCTTAATGGCACCTCATTCAAAAAAGAAGGACAGGACATCCTAAAGCCCTCTCTTTGTAATTATCTTATCATCTTATCCCTACTGCCCCCAAATAAGACATGTGTTATACACATGTATATGAATATCGTCCCCAAATCTAAGAACTGTCCGCTGTATTCACAATGTAAAACAGGTGGTCCTAAAAGTGATAAAGCTGCTGTCAGCTTTTCTTAGCCAATCACAAGGCTAACATGGCCCAACCCTCTCCGAATCTGATCAACCTAGCAAGATAAAGATGCTTAGTAAGCATCGTAGTAAGCTAGCTGTCCAGCTATCCATCCATCTATCTATATGATTATCTATCCATCAATTCATCTGTCTGCATGTTGCACATGTCTGATTTCACTGACCCAGCTATGCCAGCATTCCCCAGACGTTTATTCAGCAGTAAATTGGATGAAAGCTTTGCCTTCTTTAAAGTATAAACAAAACAAAAAAAAAAAAAAACAGATTTGTTGTTTGGCATGTCATTCACTCGGAATTGTCTACAACATGACCAGCATATGTAGCGAACATCACTGAGAACAGCTTCAATAACTTCACTCAGAAATAAAGCGTCTATGCTAAAGCCCTTAGCGCGAGGGCTGGAGCTGAACCTGCTGAACCTGAACCAGATAAAGAACAGATCCTGCAGCCGCAATGCAAGTAACTAGAATCTCACCATAATCTGTATTTCTGCAGATCTGTAAAGCTGCAATTCCACCACCCCCCCCTTGAACTGCAACGTCTGCACTGTCCATGTAACATACAGCTGTCTGATCATTTGCTGTATTTCACTTTCCATTGTTCCAGTATTGCCCGACGTTGAGTTATTTTCAGTGCACATGCCTGAGGACTTGATTTTGTACGAGTCAGTGATGGGGGCTGCCGGTCTGTGGGAGTCCGCGATAGGGGGTTGCCAGTCTGTAGGAGTTGGCGATAGGGCGCTCTTAGTCACAGATGTTCACTAGAATATTAAGACTATGCTCTGGCCATGCTTCTGCTGCTGTAATATATACAATATAGGCCAAAATTAATTACAATTACTGGGACTGTTATGTTCACAATGGTGGAAATAAGACTTATGACAATATTGTTATTATGATAAAATATGCCACATTTCAATAAACTTTCTGAACAAATCATCAGTATTTGTAGGACACTGACCAACCGCATAAAGAGAACAAAGTTAATCCCATTAAAATCATTGTATTTATACATCATAGCTCTGTTAGTTGTTTTTTCTTTGTTCCATTTGATGAACTGCCTGACAAAAAAAGGAAAAGTTGTTTGTAACGGGACATACTGTAATATTACATTTTGGCTGTCATCATAAATATCAACTGGTGCTATAATTCTAGGACTGTGGTCCTAAATCCCACCCACAGACAGATATGACCGGTCCTAGAAGGTTAAGACATCCTACTTTGTGAAGCCAGCACCGTTAACTGTACTATCCTTCAATGCAGTTGTCCCATAGCTTAGTAGCTAAGAAGGTCAGCAACTGAGTAGAACACATTTTGGAGAAATTATGCAAAATGGCTTTTTGCTAAAACTCAAAAGAAGCAAAACACTGAATAAAACAGAAAAACTAGAAAACTGCATCCAGTCCAGACTGTTTATAATAAATATGCATGTCACATTCTGTTCTGTTGCCATTACCTGGGGCCTGTCACGTGGCTACAGCAGGCACAACAAAGTAAAGTTATTGCATGACACACCAAGTGTGAAAATATACCTTAAATCATTCCTTTAGTAATGAACCACAAGTTAGTACACGCCCAAATACCTATTCACTAAACCTCTCTGCACGCTCTCAGACATAGTACTGCCAAACTCCTTAAATACGCATCAGCCTGTTCTTTCCTAAGACAGAAACAAAATTAGAATCACAGCAGACTAGTGATGCTTTAGTATTAGTCTCATTCAGCTTTTTCAGTGCATTCACACACCGCTCTCTATTTCTGAAAAAAAAAAGGAGCTTAACAGGTCAATAAGGCATCTCTAACGTCTTTAGTTGTCAATCTTTCAGAAATAAAAGTTCAAATAAAGAAAAGTAGGTACACAGCTGCTTTTATCAGTAGCTTTCTCACTACAAATTAGGGGTGTGCCATATCGTATCGTACACAATAATATTGCCAACATTTTTGAATATGGTGAACGATATTATACCCGGAAATATTGTGCCATATCACCCATCTCCAATTATCACACCAGGGTACGACTTTTACTGTTTTTAGCAAAAGAAAAATTCACACTTTTCTCATTTTTCATTTTTCTAGAGACAGATTTTATCTGTCCAGTAAAATTCATTTTACTTCAGTCCTGGATATATGGAGATATTTGGAGTGCATTATTTAGTATCGTGACATTCTGGATCATTGACTTCTGTTACAATCTGATGAAATTTCTTGTTTATTTTAATATCTCAGTTAGGGGTGTGCCATATCATATCGAATGCAATAATAAAATGTAATTTTCATTTTGTTGCAGTAGTGTATTCTTGAAATATTTTTTTAATTCAATTCAATGTTGTCATATCACCAAGAGTATCGTTATCGCAAAAATACCATGAAATATTGTGATATTATTGTAGGGCCACATCGCCCACCCCTACTACAAAGTTATAACCGATTTATCAGAACTGTTCACAGTTGTGGTGATGGGAACCAGACGATATAGTTAATGCTTCCAATGTTATTACATGAACCTGAAACACTATTTTACAATAGCTTTGATAAGATTTTTGCCTTTTTTTATTTAACTTGTTCAGGTTCACCTGTAGTGTTGGATAGTAAATAAAACTGGACATCAGTGCCTGCACAGACTTAAACCAAGATCGGTTAAATAAATACATTGTTTCACCTGCTCCTGAAATACACTGTGATGTTCTTATTTTCCTTTTCATAGTCATAGGTGTTTTTGGATTGAACTCTAATTTGCAGTGAGATATGCTCCCAATTGCCACTGTTGTTTATTGATCTATGGTGTTTGTTATCAGTTATCAATAGTTAATCTACATACTTCAGGTTGATTTATTTTCTTTTTCATCTATATTCAATATTTCATATTAACTGTAAAAGTTTACATTGTATTTATATCTTTGTTATATTGTTTGCTATACTGTGTGTTATTATTGGTTGCTGTCCAGTGTCAGCTAGAAAGGGATGGGTTCCCCTTATGAGGCTGGTCCCTCTCAAGGTTTCTTCCTCTCACACTTGGGGAGGTTTTCCTTGCCATTGCCATCTGGGGTTTTGCTGGCTCAGCTGTTTCTTGGACCCAAATTTCCTGTAAAGCTGCTTTGTGACAACACTCACTGCAAAAAGTGCTGTATAAATAAAACGTCCATACTTATTTAGTAGACGTGACCCCTGGTTCTGAATTAACTGAATGGACCACTTCACCTTAAACTACTCTGAATGACTTTGTTTACAATTTTTTTTATTCTATTTATAATGATATTGAAATAAACAGTGGAATTTCCTTTTAAACCTATATAACATATGAACACATCAACATCAGGTATGACAGCATTTGATCACTATCATTATAAACAGTAAGCTTATGTTAGCATATCATAAACATCAGTACTTTAAGAACAGTGTTTGACTACATTTCAAAATATTGCGTGTGGTTGTTTGTTCTATTTTGTCTGTTCCAACTTATTAAATCTCAGACACAGGAATTATTGACACAAAGTCCTACAAACCATAAGCTCCTACATACAACAGAGAAAACTGCTGAAGTTTAATCTTTCCCTGAAATGTGTACAAGACAAGGACATTGTGTGTTTACACTATGGGGTCAGTGTGACATTAATCTCCTCCATGACACGTCGACCTCTCTCTCCCTTCCTCTCTCACACACACAAACTTATAAACTACCACATTATAGGAGACAGGTGGATGAATAAACGTGTTGTATCATTACGCTTGCTGCAAGCACACCTCACCAAACACAAACACCCAGCCACTGCATGTCCTGATTTAACCTACTATATCAGGGTCGATTCCACAGAGAGAGATTAAGCCTGGCCCTGGACTTCACTGTAGGGACTGTGGACCAATGAGAACATCAATTATCTTGTACAAGCACACATCTGCCGATATGGATGACTGATTTGGGAAAGCCTGTAATAACTAATCATCATTACCAATAACAGTGCTGTTAAAAATAAATAATAAATTATGGCCAAGGCCTATTATTGTGGGCCAGAGGTCCAGCGTATCCATTTTTTTCTATTGTAATGCCACTGTGCACAAGCATTTGGTTGTTTATGATTGGCCTACCTCCTCTACAAGAAGTTCATAAGCTCTGTATAATTGGGGTAACTTTTCACAGTTAACACTTAAGACATAAAAGACAATGTTGTTAATAATGTAGCCTATATTCAAAATTTAAATAAAATATTTGTAAATTTTCAGTCCTTCTAATTGCAATTAAAATTTATAATTTCAATATAAAAACGCTAGGTTCAGGTTTTGGTGTTAAGAGTTGTTAATCTTCTTAATGTTACTAAACAAATGCATGTAACAGTACAAAACTTGTGTTTTTTGGGTCAATGCAACTTTGTTGAGTAATACCTGTCACTTTTTAATGGCTCCTGTTGTCCTTTATTTCAATACTGTGTAACTCTCCTTCTTCCTGTTCTCTTCCTCCAGAGCCTTCCTTTCGTTCTGTATGCATCCTTCTTATATTCCCTAGTTATTGGCTGTGAAAGCGAGTTACCCTGTTGCTGACTGTGTTTATATAACCATTGCATGTAGGAACCATGTAACTATTCCAGTTAATCAGAATTAACTCAGTTTACTTTTGTTTGGTTTAATTGAGCTCACTAAGAAATTACAACTTCTCAGGAACAACTTAACACACAGCTGCATAGAACTATTATACATAACATTAAGTAAATCTAACACTTTTTTGAGCATATATAAACCTGCAGGCATCTAATATATGCAAATGTAAAACTGGTTTTTGTATAGGTACAAATACATTAAAACAAATAAATCATGTTTATTTTAGCACAGTAGCCCAGTATTCAGCTCTTCTGGAGTACAATAAACATATAATAATAAAACATCCAATCTGCTGATTACAATGTCCAATATCATCAATATCATTATCTATTTCTACTTCACAGCATTCTGAATGGAGGTTATGGAGAAAGGAAAACGTAGTCTAGGACCTGATCCAACTCTCAGTGTACTAAAGCTTCATCTGCAATCAGCACAAACAGTTCCATCAAAGATCTGATATATTGTGTGAGAACTATAGTATACATAATGTGTCATATCACAAAATATTTACAGGGTATGCATCCACCCAGATGAATTTAGTTGATAACCTGGCAGCACTCCAGGACTCACGTCACAGTATTATAGTGGTGATATAACCCAATCATTCAGAAAT
Organism: Megaleporinus macrocephalus; assembly: GCA_021613375.1. Classification (NCBI taxonomy): domain Eukaryota; kingdom Metazoa; phylum Chordata; class Actinopteri; order Characiformes; family Anostomidae; genus Megaleporinus; species Megaleporinus macrocephalus. The sequence goes on from CM038702.1 coordinate 6,600,234, forward strand.
CTGTATAAACGCCTTTTAGAAGGGCCCATATCATGCAAGATCCAATTTTTATGTAGTATGCTAACATTGTTATGGTTTTAAAACATGCCGTTCACTCCCTACAATCCATACATGACCATTCTGCAAAGACAGCTTGTTTTAAATTCTTAGTTTCCATAATAAAATATATATACACATACACTGTGTACATGCATCTAAACAAACCATCATAGTTTGGCCCACATATTCACAGTGAAGTTATAAGGAGAGTTTCCATTTTTGGAGCCAGGCACAATACAGGGCAGCCAATCAGAACAGAGATAATTTACAGGAATATATAACTTAGAAAGAGAGCAACAAAGACAGTATTTAAATAATTATAATAAGAAATATAAGGGGATCTCAGAGGGGAAACACGCAGGAAAAGCTCACAACAAAGCCTTTATAGCGTGTTTCCACTCATACAAGGTCAGACCTATGTTTCTGAAATAAATATAGAATAAATCTACTAAATAAATAAACTAAATTATTGCAAATGCATACCAGTCACTACTAAAACACACAAGAACATGCTACCACACTTACACATATCTCTACGACAAGGGGAGCACTTCTGGTTTGCAGCTGTACCACTAAGACCACTAAGGCGCATTTTATCGATGAATGAGAAGTTTCTTAGTAAAAACAAAAGAAAGAGGATATGTGCCCTTTAAATACAAGGTATATGCAGGACAGCATTTCCCAAAATGTTTACTGTCCCATATACCTTCAGTGATTTAACCACCTGCTGCATTATCCTTCTCGGTCCTTACAGATAAGAACACATATGAAAGATATTAAGCCTCATAAAATCAGTCCTCTATACATGATAAAACGTGTATGTGATGGCACTTCACACCACATATGCTGAATAACAATAAATAATGCGCTCAGTTCTCTATATGAAGGCACATAAGCCTAAGACTGTAAAATGAGCAGTGAATAATAAAAATGTGGCACAGATCACTATCAGCCCAGTAATGACATCCAAATACCAAGCCAACAATAACCCTAAATATCAAATACCTCCTCTACAAACTTTAACTTTTTAGATGCTCCTATAGTTCTGTGTTCTCAGGAGTAAGCAAATGTAGATCTGATCATTCATACATATGCATTTCATGAGAAATCCAAGAGAATATCCAGCAAACAATGAATATATAACCAACGTTATCACTTGTTTAGTTTTAGAAGCCGTACAGCCTGACCAGCTATAACAAACAACCAAAATACCAGCTAAGTGCTAATCACAGCAGTTACAAACTAATATCTCACTACAACTGTAAACTGAACCGTGTCTGTCAAAGTGAAATTCATTCACACACACAGCAGCGCAGCACTCTAGAGCACACTCAGTATTCAGCGATCCTGTGTCTGTGTAACTTTGTTGGCTAAAGAAATTCAACAAAGATCAAATGTCAGATTTTATTTGATCTCATTTGCCGTATCCCTCGAGTAGGGGTGTGCGAGATAGATATATATACATACACATACATACATACATATATATATATATGTGTGTGTGTGTATGTATATATATATATATATATATATATATATATATATATATATATATATATATATATATATATATATATATATATATATATATATATATATGAGTGAACACACTGTGCCAGGGGAAGAAACTCAGACACTACCAGCCTCATAGTCTACCACCTTAGATCTAACTCCTAGACGAGGATCATCTTCAGTTGCCTGGAGCTGTTAAAGATCACTCCACAGCTAACCTGTTCCATCATCTCCCAACAAACCACCACACAGAGTATGAGGAGTATGAACTGATAAATAAGGCAATGGCATCGGTTACTGCTTCAGGGCCAGAAGGGTGTGAAAAAAGTTGCAGCACCCTGCTCACCAGCCTTCTCAACAGAGGTACCACTGGGGCTAACCAGACCTGAATCTGAGTGGGAAGGACAAGCAGACGCCTCTAGGCTTAAACCTTGTCACCGCGTGCTGCCTGCATACTTTGTAACTATATAACTGTCGCCCGAACACGCCTGGTGGAGAGAATTAGCCACTGACAGCAGTGCAGATAGGAGAATGTGCTTGAGAAACAGTTGAGAGAGGAGACTTTAATCTAAATATCAAATTATTTATCATATTTCAAAATGATACAGGCATAGGGCCAACAGAAACATCTCAATTTGCATCCAACTGCGTCGTGAACTATGGCAGTACACCCGTGTAAAGAAGCAAAATGGTATGATGAGACAGGACATCAGACAACTCAGACATGCCACCAAAATTAATTTTTTCCTATCCTATTGATAATTTTAGTTAATTCAGAAGTGTTTTATAAATAGCATTTTACATATCGCTCCTTTAAACAAACAGCAAAAAAAACATGTCTCATCATGAAAATGGTTGCAAAAATAACTCTTCTTGGTACATAAACCCATAAAGACGTTTGCTCAGAGGGGTGAAAAGAGAGAAAAACGCAGGATATGGGCCCTTTAAAAGTAACCTGTTGATTCATTTGAAATTCACTGGGTGGTGGTCGCTCAGTTGGCAGGCACTTAACAAACGAAGACCTCATTTAAATTACATTTATTTACTTATTAGTACACATGGTGAACAGGGTGAATTCACAGTAGTGAAAGGTTAGTGAGGCCAAGTGGACAGTAGCAGAAGGTTCCTATTCTGTAGTTCTAATGGGAGGGGCTCTGGGAAGCATTACTAGGGAAGACAAAAAAAAAAAAACTTTTTTGAGTCAAAAATGAGTCAAAAAAGGACTCACCACAGCATTTACATGCCAAATATTACTTGTTTTGTTTGCTGATGAACATGGTTTCATTATAATTTCGAGAGGCAGCATTTGTTTGCCAGTAGCTTCAACCATGGATGCGTTTACTTTTCCTTTCTTTGACTATCTGTACCTAAATGATGTAGCACAGGAGCAGCACCTTGCAAAGCTGTATGCTGAGACAGTATGGGGCGGGGCTAGCTGTTAACACTGTTGATCTCTTTGCAGCAAAATACATAGACATCTCCTCCCATTCTATTAATAATTTTAGTTAATTCAGAAGTGTTTTAAACTAAATAGCATTTTACATTTCGCTCCTTTAAACAGACAGCAAAGAAAACATGACTCATCATGAAAATGGTTGCAAAAATTACGCTTCTTCGTACATGAACCAATGAAGACGTTTGCTCAGAGGGGTGAAAAGAGAGGAAAACGCAGGATATGGGCCCTTTAAAAGTAACCTGTTGATTCATTTGAAATTCACTGGGTGGTGGTCGCTCAGTTGGCAGGTACTTAACAAACGAAGACCTCATTTAAATTAAATTTATTTACTTATTAGTACACATGGTGAACAGGGTGAATTCACAGTAGTGAAAGGTTAGTGAGGCCAAGTGGACAGTAGGAGAAGGTTCCTATTATGTAGTTCTAATGGGAGGGGCTCTGGGAAGCATTACTAGGTAAGACAACAAAAAAAACACTTTTTTGAGCTAAAATGAGTCAAAAATGGGCTCTCCACAGCATTTACATGCCAAATATTACTTGTTTTGTTTGCTGATGAACATGTTTTCATTATGATTTTGGGAAAACGCGTTTGTTTGCAAGGAGGTTCAACCATGGATGCGTTTACTTTTACTTTCTTTGGCTATCTGGTTGCAAAAATGACTCTTCTTGGTACATAAACCCATAAAGACGTTCGTTCAGAGGGGTGAAAAGAGACGAAAACACAGGATATGGGCCCTTTAAAAGTAACCTGTTGATTCATTTGAAATTCACTGGGTGGTGGTCGCTCAGTTGGCAGGTACTTAACAAACGAAGACCTCATTTAAATTACATTTATTTACTTATTAGTACACATGGTGAACAGGGTGAATTCACAGTAGTGAAAGGTTAGTGAGGCCAAGGCGACAGTAGGAGAAGGTTCCTATTATGTAGTTCTAATGGGAGGGGCTCTGGGAAGCATTACTAGGTAAGACAACAAAAAAAACACTTTTTTGAGCTAAAATGAGTCAAAAATGGGCTCACCAAAGCATTTACATGCCAAATATTACTTGTTTTGTTTGCTGATGAACATGTTTTCATTATGATTTTGGGAAAACGTGTTTGTTTGCAAGGAGGTTCATCCATGGATGCGTTTACTTTTACTTTCTTTGGCTATCTGGTTGCAAAAATGACTCTTCTTGGTACATAAACCCATAAAGACGTTTGCTCAGAGGGGTGAAAAGAGAGGAAAACGCAGGATATGGGCCCTTTAAAAGTAACCTGTTGATTCATTTGAAATTCACTGGGTGTTGGTCGCTCAGTTGGCAGGTACTTAAACGAAGACCTATAATATAAATGTAAATTACATTTAAATACTTATTAGTACACATGGTGAACAGGGTGAATTCACTGTAGTGAAAGGTTAGTGAGGCCGAGTGGACAGTAGCAGAAGGCTCCTATTCTGAAATGCTAATGGGAGGGGCTCTGGGAAGCATTACTAGGGAAGACAAAAAAAACACTTTTCTGAGCTAAAATGAGTCAAAAGGGGGCTTAACACAGTGTTTCCACAACGAATGAGCCCGTTTTGTGTATCTTGCCCCCACAGTGAGAGAGCTAGTTTTCTTTCAGCAACGCCAAACAACTCCTTCTCCGCGTTACTCAACATTTTGCCCTCAACACGTCACTCATGAGTAAAAGCTGCTGAGTAACTACTTCACGCCACAGCTCACAGTTAGCTATGTATTTTACAGTGAAAACTTAAAGGCTTGGTTTGCCGGCCGTTTGCTGTGTTGGGGTAAACGGAGAAAGGGGGCTAGCTAGCTAAACCTCCTGCGGACCGAGAGGAGCCTCTGGAAGTGAAACGAGACGAGCTCCGGGCTCCCCCTCGGAAAAAGCCTGACACCGCCTGGACGGGGCTGCTGCCGCCACCGCTAGCGTCCAGATTTACAGGCTAACGGTCGCCTGAAACGGACTAAAGAGGCGTTTTACTTTCTGTGACACGACCTCGGCTTTAGCTTGGTGGCTATCTAGCCGTGGATAAACGGCAAGGAAAGGAGACACCCATGGTCTGCTGGAGATCTTTTTTTTTCCTCTCGTTTTTCCCTCCTCCCGTTCCTCCATTGCTCGCTCGCTCAACAGCATTTCACGAACGCGGCTAAAGTTGGGAATCCTATTCGCCAGCGTCTTGTTGGAAAGGTCCCGTTCCACCTTAAATCGTGCAGCAGTAGACCGTAACTGCTGCACCGTTTAAGGTGGACCGGGACGATCCGAACAAGAAGAAGCTCGCTCTGCCTTCCACGCTCTCGCGCTGTGTCCGTTGTAACGGCCGCCGGCAAAAAAGTGAGCCCAGTTTACGCCTAAATGTACTTAAAACCGAGTTTTAAAGACATTTTCTTTGTGAAATACACACAAGAATCGCGGGGCTAACGTTTACGACCGACCAGCTGAGGACTCCTCAACCAACCTCACTAGCGTACTGATGAAAATCACTTTGGAAGCTCTTTTACCTTCTCAGATATCCGCTTTTTCAGGGTCAGCGAGCAGTTTGGTCCTGGTTCTCGTACTGCAGACGTTACAAATCCGTTAAAATAGGAGAAAAATTCCTCTTTTTTACTAGTTGTTTCTTCTTTTTCTCTCTCGCTCCCTCTCTCTCGCCAGCACTACCAGCAGCTACCCGAGCCTGGGCGCTTCAGTGACGTAAGGACTCGGGATGCGCGCTCTCGTTACTCATTAGCGAATGAATCGTTCAGATGAATCGATTCTTCTTAGTAAAGCTTCAGAAGCGATTTATTAATACTACGAACACTTTAAGGGCTTTATTTTTCGCTGGCTGTCTGTGGTCTGAGACGCTAGTGGATAAAAGTAAAAGACATATTGAAGGAGACGGGGATAAAGTTGACTTGATTCAATGATTCAAAGAATCGGTTGAGGAAAACCTGGTTACCGGTGCTCCACGGCGCCACGCACTCCACAAGTGAGGAACTCTAACCGAGGCTGAATCACGCTGGGAATGAAAACAATGAATTGCAATTATGTTCATTCACTACTGGTTATGTAATTGCATGCAGGGCTGCAGCTATAGAAGTCAGTATCTGTCGTACACTTACCTTGTTTCTACACTCACAGGTCATTTTATTGGAAACACCTACCGTATACATTCACTGAGCACTTTATTAGCTCATCTTATATTTCTATTTATTGTTCACTGTGTCAGCTGCACATACCATATAAGTGCTCGTTGTAGTACTACAATTACAGATTGTAGTTCATCTGTTTCTCTGTATACTTTGTTACCCTGTTCTTTAATGATCAGGACCCCCAGCAGGTGTTGTTAAGGTGGTGGGTCATTCTCAGCACCATAGTGACACTGACATAGGTGGTGGTGTGTTAGTGTGTGGTGTGCTGGCGTGAGTGGATCAGATGCAGCAGTTCTGCTGGAGTTTTTAAACACTGTGTCCACTCACAATCCACTCTATAATGCATTCCTTTTTGATGGAAAGTCAGAGACAGTAGCTTATCTGCTGCTGCACAGTTTGTGTTCCTCTAGTCCTTCATCAGTGGACACAGGACGCCGCCCACAGGACACTGCTGTCGGGATAGTTTTGGTTGGTGGATGATTCTCAGTCCAGCAGTGACACTGAGGTGTTTAAACACTCCAGCAGCACTGCTGTGTGTGATCCACTCACACCAGCACAACACACACTAACACACCACCACCACATAAATGGCACTGCAGGGCTGGGAATGGTCCACCACCCACACAATACTTGCTCTGTGGTGGGCCTGATGATTAAAGAACAGACAAAGAACTAAAAAGTGCAGCTAGAAGGTACAGCTGCAATCAAAATAAATGAGCTCTCATTGCAAATTCAGTTTATTGGAATCATATACAATCCCTCAGCTGTTTGCATTAAACTAATCAAAAGATGATCAAATAGCTCAGCACCACTGATATAATAAGCAATTTCACAACTGTACATAATGAAGTGCTCAGTTATGTAGGTGCATGTTGTAGTTCAGATACTAAACTGAACCGCCTCGTTATACACAGATTGCCAGCCACTATATCCATCAATGAACTATTAGACCACTGCTGACTAGATATTTTTTGGGTGGTGGACCATTCTCACAACAGTAGTGACGCCAGTGCAGTAATAGTGTGTTTGTGCATGTGAGTAGGTTTAGCAGTGTGGCAGTCACAGTGTGCTGAGATTTTTAAACACCCTGTTGTTACTGCTAGTATGAGACTAAATATCCAGCCAGCAGTGGTCCAGTGGTCCTAGAGCTAGATTATTACAATTTTAACTGTTTAATATGGTGCAGTAACCAAGTAGACAACACATTAGCTGGTACAGTAATAAGAGAATGCCACCGATAAAAAAAAGTTCTGGGTGATTTAACTTTTTAGTCATTGTGTGAAATGCTCGGTTGTAGAGAAACTTACAGAGTCAGTATTTTTCACAGTGTTGGTGAATGAAACCAGACGTCCACCTCTAAAAACTCACTCACAGAAAGCTATTTCATGATATCCTTATATGCACATGTTCTCAGAGACGTTTTCGGCCTAAAATGTAATGTTTTAGGTTCATGGTTTGTGGTGGAGAAGTACATACAGGGTGCTGTGAGGCGAAATAGCCCCCAAAATAGTTCACCTGTAGTTTGGGATAGTAAATAAAATGGCCATATTTGTGGTGTAGATATGGTGACTTCTGGTTCCATTCACCACCACTGTGAAGATTCTCTACAACGTAGTATCTCATCAGACTATTCTGAATAAATTTGATTACATACAAATGTTTAAAACAGTAAAACTCCTCTTTAATTCTGGAATCTGCTCCAAATAGTATTTTTTAGGTCTGTAGGAACTCAACCAAGAGCTGGGTTAAGCATTTTGTGACCCTGTGCTATGTAAATATTATATAAAACTATGTCAACATAAAAGATTTGGCCACTGGAGTGAGAGTATCATGTGTTTCTTATGTGTATAAACATTGATACACTGTTTTAAGCACTCATTTGAACCCTAGCTCTCATTAGCATGCTCTCTCACTGAGAAAACTCCACACGCTGCTCCGTATTCTTCATTCACAGAGAGAGTGTTGGGTAAGAGAAGCACAATAAGCAGCATTCACACTATCACTGCACTATTTTGCTTGCGTCCCGGCTGTTCACTTCTAAAGGAGACACTGCTTGCTGCAACATAAATATAATGAATATAATGAATAATGAAAAATATAGCCTAATTCGTAAGAAACTTAATATTTTGTCACTGTCCAAAGAAAAACACATCTCCATGTTTGTCAATAATGAATGGACCAATAGAAATGCTCCAAAATAGATTGTAAAAATTGGTTCCATTGACTTACATTAAAACTAAAGACTGGTTTTGTTCTATTCTGTAAAGTTGGCATTTTGGAGATGTTGTGTTTCACTGGATTGGGGTGATTTATAGAGCTAGGGGTGGGCGATATGGCCCCACAATAATATCACGATATTTCCTGGTATTTTTTGCGATAACGGTACTCTTGGCGATATGACAAAACATTGAATTAAAACATATATTTCAAGAATACACTACTGCAACTGCATGAAAATTAAATGTTATTATTGCATATGATATGATATGGCACACCCCTAACCGAGATATTAAAAAAAACAAGAATTTTCATCAGATTGTAACAGAAGTCAATGATCTAAATACCTCCATCTATCCAGGACTGAAGTAAAATGAATGATACTGGACAGATAAAATCTGTCTCTAGTAGATATATAAGGGGAAATGAGAAAAGTGTGATTTTTTTTATTTCTAAAAACAGTAAAAAGTAGTACCCTGATGTAATAATTAGGGATGGGTGATATTTCTGGGTATAATATCGTTCACCATCTTCAAAAAAGTTGGCGCTATTATTGTGTTCGATACGATATGGCACACCCCTATAGCACCCACAACCACCTTAACCCAGCCATCGCACCATATGTCATGAATAATAAACAAAAATACTACCATGTTAAACATTTAGCCTGTTCTTATCCTATTTGACCTGCTGGTCTTGTGCAGTTTCTCTAGGTGGATAATATTTAAATAACAGTAAATGAGAACAGAACTGACTATGAACCAAAACATTAGCACTAATAATGAAATCTCTTTGTGCCTGGAACTGTTAGTACATTACAACCCATAGAGGGAAAGTGATTGTACACCACTACTATCCTAACCCCACAGAGGCACTAGCAGAAATGAGCATCATCAAAAATAGATAAACAAAAGCTACCCAGAAGGTGAAAGTTACAGAACATCTCCCTGAACAGCTACCATTAATCTAAACTGTACTATGCAATCACACAACAAGAGTCTATCATATTGTACAGTGATAAGTCTCCTTTTAAAATAATGTTTATTAGCTGTTATTTTGTCAGGTTGCTATTGAAAGTCTCCAGAATAAGCAGTTTAACTATACTGTTATTTTTTGCTTTTTGCCAGATCTTCGCCGCATAACTCGTCCCAGATTGTCTGGTCTGATTGTGTAATTCAGGCTTGTATGCAGCTTTTTGATCGGAGTCTGGAAAAAATCAGCTGTTTTCCAGAATTTTTTTCCCATAGAAAATGAATAGGATGGAAAAGAGCACATCAATCTACTGAACTTCTGCTCGACCGACAGACACCATTTCGCATACACTGATTCAGGGCAGACCCCCGACCACAAATTCATTATTGGTTCGACACGCACTCGCCTGTTTGTCGTTATTTATCCATCCCTCTTTTTTCCCCATAGAGTCCTATTCATTTTCGGACACAACCAAATACCATGGTTTCATTTAACCTACAGCCACCAAATTGCCTGTACTCACTCAGAGCAGATCCCCAAACACTAATCCACAGACATACCCACCCGCACTCCTCTGTTTGTTGTTTATTCATCCCTCGTTTCTCCCACAGAGTCCCATTCATTTTTGGCCAAACCCAAACATTATGGTTTCATTCACTGGCGTAGGAACCGGGGGGAGTGTCCCACCCAATATCAGAAACAGGTAGATTTGTCCCACCCAAAAATTAAACCACAGAAAAAGGGATTTTTGTTGCTAGCAATAGACTCTGGTTGTTAGGTGGTCTTTAACTTAGGCTTGTGTTGAGATGATGTTCAGAAATATCCTGCAGTCAGCAGCTTCACTGCTCTCGCTTCACTGGAGCATCGGGTAGCTCGCGCCAGCTTTGAACGCGAGGTCAGTGATGAGAGCAATGAACAGCAAAATATACTGCAATAAAACAGCTTTAGTAAAATGTGTTGTTATGGTAACAGACGAGGAGGGTTTGGGTTAGCTAACTTTAATATTAACTTCAGTCAGAAAGCACTCTGAAACGTAAAGTTACATTACTCTCTGGCCACGCCCCCAAACTGCAGACTAGGGGCGTAGCTAGCCCTAGTTTAGAGTCCCAGCACCCCTAAAGATTATAATAATAACGTTTTTTTTTTCTTTTAACATTAATTTGTCTCTGACAAGCTGGAAATGTTAAAACCATAGACAGTACTTTATCACTTAGAACCAACACATTCCAGTCATTATCAGCAGTCCATATTTCTAATCACTCTTTATTCTGTTATTGTTAGCTAGGAGTGACTATCTGACAGTTTCTTGGTTTTTTTATTGTTTACTGTTTATCCAACAGTACCATGTAATGTGTGTATCTAGTTTAGTTTGTAAAGTGATCTTTAATTGGATTTATCTAATAATAAATAGACATACACATAATGTTGTATTTAGTTTATTTATTTGTAATTTACTGTAATTCCAAAAATGTTGTTCTACATCACTATACATACAGTGATTTACTACCCTACCTACAGTGGAATCAGCCTATACGTAATATTTTAGGGGATAGGGTGGGCTTTGATTCATATTAGCAAATGTGTCCACCCCCAATGTCAAACCTGCTCCTTTGCCTTGGTTTTATTAAACCTACAGCCTCCAAACTGCCTATACTCACTCAAGACATATCCCCAAACTCCCACCTGCACTCCTCTATTTGTCGTTTATTCATCCGTTGTTTCTCCCATAGTGTCCCATTCATTTTTGGCCGAACCCAAACATTACTCTAATCCACAGACATACCCACCTGCACTCTTCTATATGTTCTTTATGTGTAACCATCCTGCATTCCTACCTCCAGGAAATACACATTTCTAGTTGTAAATAGTTGTTTATAAGATTAAAGTCATCATGAATCAGCTTCTTTAACATGATGTAGTAAAACAGGCCACTCTAGTGGAAATCAATTGTGGGCAGGGCATTATTTTATTTTATTCCTTAGGATTTGAATACATTGTGAAGAGCAAACAGATTCTGATTCTCTTGCTTTTGTTATTTGTTTTTACCTTTTAAGGTGCAGTTGAGATCATACATCAGCTAGAAGGCCAGCCTGGAAGCATCCGCGTCGCTCCTACACTTTCTTACACTTTCAAAAGAATAAGAATTGCTGTGCGAGTGTGATAATCCAATATTTCAGTAGGAGATGGACTGTGTGTGTGCTTGTGCTCCATTATCAGCTGACCCCCTCACAGCCTCGCGGCGTGGCAGATATCTGAAGTACTGCACTCCTGTTGACATAAACACTGGTTTTCAGTGTAAGCGAGCTGAAATAACTTGGTTATGGTTAAAAAACCCAAAAGGGACAGAAGCTGGAGTGGGAATAAGAAAGGAGGTTGTCTGCTGTGAATCCACGGGTGGAGCTGCTGATTGGTCAGGTTGGTGGACTGAGAACATGCTAAGATATTGGTATATGCCATTACACACAGTGCAAAAGCCAAATATCATACAGTGTGTAGAGGCAGCAGCATACAGTTCACTCACAGATTACAGAGACATGAGAATTTTATTTTTTTAATATGACTTACTTAAGGTAAAAAGGTTTATTTTGATTTCAGGTTTAGGATAAATCATGTTAACTGTACAAAATGTAGAATTATGCACAAACATACAGAGAAAACTGTTCTTTATCCACATTTCTGAGTTATTAATCTCTATACTGAATGTTTTATAGCCAGGATAAACTGATTAATGTCGATTCTTATTATTGATTTATCACATGCTATTAGCAGGGCATTACACAGCATATTATATAATAGCAACAGTGCTTTAAATGTGTTTAAATAAAAAGTTTACAATGTACCCGATTAATGAACTAAATACATTTCAGTAATAGAACATATTAAACAGAAGATATTACTGGCAACAGTAATAAACAGAGCAGTTTCCATTTTTATAAATATACAGTCTGATGCAAAAGTTTGGACACCCCTGGTCAAATAGCATTTTGTTTATATTCTAAGTGCCTAAGCTGACAGTTTAAAAGTCTTTATCTGATCAATAAGTCTATTTTCACCAGTAAGAACACCAGATCTGATTAAAACAGATGTAAATAATCATACATACAATACAAAGTAACATGAATATGTTATTGTGAGAGAAGTAGATCAGATCTTGAGCTCCAGTTTGAAGAATAAAGTGTAGTTCCAGATTTCTCCTGGACGCCCCAGACATTGTATGAATGTATTCAGTTCCTTCAGCAGCAATCTTGATTTAGCTTAATGAAGTACTGAGCAGGCAAAGCAGGTATTAGATGAGAACTGATAATAATACTGGGTTGTTTATAGAAGGAGAAGCTTGGAAAGGGTTAAATAAACACACTGACGTATGAAAAAGCTCTACTTACTCTATTAATACTGTTTGAATATTTAATAATAAAATGTTTTGCTAAGCAAATCTGCAGGTTTAAATACAGCTAATACAGCATAAAATGCAGCCCATGTAAAAACTATGGCACATTTTGTAGCTTATTTTATGTCTTTTTTGCAAACAAACTGAATTTGCACACTAAAATAAGCAAACAAATACCACATTTAAGTGTGTTCTCTGTAGCGGATGTGTTCATTTATTTTAAGATTAACAAAAACATCCACAAAGCATGTCATGACTGGGGGTATTCAAGTTTTTGCATAAGACTGCGAATGAAAATTAAACCTGAATTAGACTTAAATTTAAAATCTACAAACATGCACACACTAGAAACTAGACAGTTTAAACCAGTTTTAATAAAATGCCCTATAAAACACAATATATAGTAGATGTAAACCAACTGTGAGGACTGAGCTGACGTGGAGACCCTGAAACAACAAAAGGAACACACTGTTTAGTGGAATCACACTTACAGCATCACTGCAGGTCATATTTACACTTTCCACATGACCACAGTAAGACTTTCACCCACTGTGTGGCGCATTGAGTTCACCCTCGAGGGTACAGGCCCGTCTTCTGCACACCAAAAGCAGTGATGAAGATATTGATGATGACTGTGAGGAAGACGAGTGCAGTAGCCAAGTTGTTTATGAGGTCCAGCTTTCTCTGATTGGCAACATCATTCAGATCTTTACGCGCTGACAGGAGAAAAACAGAAAGAGGTAATCTTGGGAATTTTTATATAAACCATCATTCATTATTCCCAGGTTCAGTGTTTAATCCATCTTTAACTCTTTAACACCAAGTGAGTCATATTTCATACACAGGTTTTTGATACCTGTAAATCATCACTGTTATCATTTTCTCCTAGAAACCTGATGTTCACCTGAACTTTGCTCAAACCCACACTATGTTTTAAATGTTGATGGAGAATTAAAGATCGTAGTAGATACAGAACCTGTAAAACACTATACAATATGGAAAAAGTTATTTTCTAAGTTAGAAATGACTCGAGTGTAAAGAGTTAAAACATTGTGTTTTGCATGCTGAAATATGATACAAAACAAAACTCATATATGCAATGTTTTATTTAATATTATTATGATTATATATTTTATTATTTATATAAAAATCAATAATTATTATAAATGTATTATTTTTATTTGTATCATCATTATTATTGTTATTATTTGTAGTAGTTTTTTTATTATCATCTTTTGTTATTATTTTTATGATTAATATTTCCAAAGAATTAGAATTTCAGGGCATTTTTTCACTTTTTTATTTTAAATAAAACAGAAAAAGTTGGGATAGTTTGGGAAATGCTATTAAAAAGGCAGTGTTTCTTACATTTACTTTGACTTTTATTTCACTGCATACAGTTTAAACCAAAGAAAAATTTCATGATTTATCTATTCAGCTTCATTTAATTTGTTTATATACGTCCATTCCTTTTTTTTGAGGCCTGCAATGAGATGGGATGGGGGAAATGTAGAGCTAGTGATGAAGTAAATAAAACCCTAAATAATGATGGGATTTAAACAGTAACTGTAAACATGACCTGGAACAGTATCTGCACATAGCTGAGACTGTGAGGAGCAGAGATGGGCGGAGGATTTCCAGTTTGTCCACAAATAAAATGTTTAAAAACATTGTTTCTGAAATAAAGACTGGAAGGGATTTACATATTTCTCCCCCTACAGTGTATAATATACTGACTTTACTCACTTTCTCACACCTGAATCCACACAAACGTTCTAAATAGACCTCAGAGGACAAAAAAGATGAGTGAGAAAAAATCTAATCTGTGCTCACCCATAAACACAAACAAGCCCCCGGCGAGGACTTGGAGGAAGAGAGAGACTCCGATGAGCACGATCACAGTTACGTAGTACTTGAACTCAGGCCCTTGCTCCAGCACGGCTTTCAGCTGAGAAGCATTGGCCATCAGCAGAGCCACGTCCAGCATGCTCTCCGCCACGCTCTTCTTAGTCGCATAATGATTCAGGTTGAGAGGCTGTGCAGGCTGAGAGAGAGAGAGAGAGAGAGAGAGAGAGAGAGAGAGAGAGAGAGAGAGAGAGAGAGAGAGAGAGAGAGAGAGGAATCAGGAATGTTCTGTGAGAGGTTGTAACTCCAACACAAACAGGTGAATCATACAGAAAGGCATAACTGATAAGAACACACCCTGTACTTCCACTCACTGGCCACTTTATTAGAAACACCTACTCAGTAATTCCACTCACTGGCCACTTTATTAGAAACACCTACCCTGTATTTTCACTCACTGCCTACTTTACTGGAAACACCTACTCAGTAATTCCACTCACTGGCCATTTTATTGGAAACACCTACTCTGTACTTCTACTCACTGGCCATTTTATTGGAAACACCTACTCTGTACTTCTACTCACTGGCCACTTTATTAGAAATACATACCCTGTACTTCCACTCACTGGCCACTTTATTAGAAACACCTACTCAGTAATTCCACTCACTGGCCATTTTATTAGAAACACCTACCCTGTATTTTCACTCACTGCCCACTTTACTGGAAACACGTAGGCTATACGTCCACTTACTGGCCACTTTATTAGAAACACCTACCCTGTACTTTCTCTCACTGGTCACTTTATTGGAAACACCAACGCTGTACTTTCACTCACAGGCTATTTTATTGGAAACACCTACCCTGTACTTTCACTTACCGGCCACTTTATTGGTAACACCTGCCCTGAGCTTCCACTCACTGGCCACATTATTGGAAACACCTACCCTGTACTTTCACTCACCGGCCACTTTATTGGAAACACCTGCCCTGAGCTTCCACTCACTGGCCACTTTATTAGAACATGTACCTTGAACTTCCACTCACTGGCCACTTTATTAGAAACACCTACTCTGTACTTCAACGCACTGGTTAAACTTGAGCTCAAGAAAGCACTACATAAATAAAAGCTATTCTTATTATCAGTATTACAGTAAAGAATACAAACACTCTCAAGCACATAGCCAAAGTCAGAACCCCATATTATGCACATTTCTGTGTTCTCCTCTGTCTAGTACGCCTGAACCAACTTATTAACTTACTAACAAGCTCCTCAAACACTGAACCAGGCGTATTATAGAGGAGAACGTGTGTACACTGTGAACCACTACTATTGAGAACTCACTCAGACCCAGAGTTAACACTAGAATGTTTCTGTTATTCTCATGTCTGACCAACAGAGGTCAGCAAAAAGCAGAGGAAAGTAATATTAGCTGGTCAGAAATCCAACCTAGTGATGATACAAGTACACAGATGTGAAACATTTGGAATGATATGTATACTTGTATTGAACACTGTTCTTATGTGTTGTTTTTATTAAATATTTAGGTTGAGCGGTATTTATTTTCTATATTTAATAACCGAGTGCCATGATAAAGCCTATTTCAGCTCTGTTTTACAGTACAGATCCATTCAGAGACCATTCTTATTCTGACTTCTTATTATTTTAAATTTATTAAATTAAACCCTAGCAACCACCAAGGATACCAAAGCAATCTCTTACAGCCACCTGGGATAACACAGCTAACACCTAGCAACACCCTAGCGACCCAACTGAAATACCATAGCAATTACCTAGTATCACACTAGCAACCACCTGGGATACCATAGCCACCACCAGCACCAGCTTAGCAACTACCTGGCATACTATAGCAAGCACTTAGCAACCCTAAGCAACCACCAAGGGTATCAAAGCAACCCCCTAGCAACCACTTGAGATACCATAGCAAACACCTAACAGCACCATAGCAATCATCTTAGACATAACAGCAACCGCTTAGCAACCTTTCTAGCAACCACTTGGGATACCACAGCAAACATCTTGAATACCATCTAGCAACACTTTAGCAAACATGGAAAATACAATTGTAACATCCTAGCGACAACCTTCCAACTATCTGGCATACCCTAGCAACCACAGAGCAACGTCCTAGCAACTGTTCTCTGCATTTAACCTATCCATGCATTGAAACTCCCACATACACACACACTAGTGAACATACACCCTAACTGCTCCCTGGGACACTGGGCATGTTTCACTGTGTTAAATGCAGAGGTCAAATTCTACTGTGTGTAAACACAAAGCTCTAAAACTGCTCAAGCTCTGCAGTCGTTTTCTTCAGGAAACACTTTTCTGGTTGATTAATGATTTTTGGAAGGGTGAGAAGATGCTGTGGGATGTCTACTGCCCTCTGCTGCCCCCTGTTGTGGTTCACTTTAGAACACCAGGGGTTGTGTAAGCATAGTCAGGCCTGTTTACAAACACAAGAAATATGAAGATTTGAAATGAAATTAATGAATTTGTGATTAATATTTTTATTTCAGTCGGTGTTAATTATCTCAGTTTTCATTATTGATAAGATATAGAACTACTTAATCACTAAAACACTAAAAATCTAACTTTTAAGAAGAATATGGTGCTATGCTTCACTGTGGCCAATGCAAGAAAAGCAAAATCACTGAATTATTATTTTTTCTATATGTTTCACAACCTGAAAAGTAAACTGAGTGATCCAAAGTCTTACACACTCTAATATTTCATATCACCAACAGAGGGTGACACAGCATGGATTCTTGGGGCGGCTCGTAGTCCACTTTGGCACAGCTGTGTTCCGTTTTTGACCACAGGGGGGCGGCAAATATTAACTTTTCTCGTCAGTCGTTATAACATCATCATGTGAGATGTCACTGAAACGGAGCAGTGTTTCTCAGTCGTGGTCCTGGAGGCCACTGCTCTGCACTGTGTAGTGTTTTTCCGGCTCCCAACACACCTGATCCAGCTCATTAACAGGCCCCTGCTGTGTTGAAGGTGGTGTGTTTAAACAAGGAGAAGACTAAAGGACAGCGGGCCTCCAGGACCTGGACTGAGACACGCAAGCTTAAAGGGCCCATACTCTGGATTTTTCTCTCGTTTTATCTTCTCTCAGGTCAACTTAACATGTCTGCACCAAAAACATAATTCATTATACATGCAAGTTTTCCAACCTCTCTTTAACCCTTACAGTGTGTCCACACGAGCAAATGAGGAGTTGCTAATGTCGTCGTCTTACGTGTGAGTACAAAACTGCTTTTATAAGTTCACAGGTTCACAAGCTTCTCTTCCATATTTGGAGACTGAAAACAAAAGTTCAACAGAAAAAAGATGGGGGTGGTGTATTGGTTAGTATGATGGTGTAGTGGTTAGTATGGTGGTGTAGTGGTTAGTATGATGGTGTAGTGGTTAGTATGGTGGTGTAGTGGTTAGTATGGTGGTGTAGTGGTTAGTATGGTGGTGTAGGTTAGTACGGTGGTGTAGGTTAGTATGGTGGTGTAGTGGTTAGTATGATGGTGTAGTGGTTAGTATGGTGGTGTAGGTTAGTACGGTGGTGTAGGTTAGTATGGTGGTGTAGTGGTTAGTATGATGGTGTAGTGGTTAGTATGGTGGTGTAGTGGTTAGTACGGTGGTGTAGTAGTTAGTACGGTGGTGTAGTGGTTAGTATGGTGGTGTAGTGGTCAGTATGGTGGTGTAGTGGTTTGTACGGTGGTGTAGTGGTTAGTACAGTAGTGTAGTGGTTAGTGTGGTGGTGTAGTGGTTAGTACGGTGGTGTAGTGGTTAGTACGGTGGTGTAGTGGTTAGTATGGTGGTGTAGTGGTCAGTACAGTAGTGTAGTGGTTAGTATGGTGGTGTAGTGGTTAGTACAGTAGTGTAGTGGTTAGTACGGTGGTGTAGTGGTTAGTATGGTGGTGTAGTGGTCAGTATGGTGGTGTAGTGGTTAGTACGGTGGTGTAGTGGTTAGTATGGTGGTGTAGTGGTTAGTACGGTGGTGTAGTGGTTAGTATGGTGGTGTAGTGGTTAGTACGGTGGTGTAGTGGTTAGTACGGTGGTGTAGTGGTTAGTATGGTGGTGTAGTGGTCAGTATGGTGGTGTAGTGGTTAGTACGGTGGTGTAGTGGTTAGTATGGTGGTGTAGTGGTTAGTATAGTGGTGTAGTGGTTAGTATAGTGGTGTAGTGGTCAGTATGGTGGTGTAGTGGTTAGTACGGTGGTGTAGTGGTTAGTATGGTGGTGTAGTGGTCAGTATGGTGGTGTAGTGGTTAGTACGGTGGTGTAGTGGTTAGTACGGTGGTGTAGTGGTTAGTATGGTGGTGTAGTGGTTAGTACGGTGGTGTAGAGGTTAGTATAGTGGTGTAGAGGTTAGTATGGTGGTGTAGTGGTTAGTACGGTGGTGTAGTGGTTAGTATGGTGGTGTAGTGGTTAGTACGGTGGTGTAGTGGTTAGTAAGGTGGTGTAGTGGTTAGTATGGTGGTGTAGTGGTTAGTACGGTGGTGTAGTGGTTAGTACGGTGGTGTAGTGGTTAGTATGGTGGTGTAGTGGTTAGTACGGTGGTGTAGTGGTTAGTACGGTGATGTAGTGGTCAGTATGGTGGTGTAGTGGTTAGTACGGTGGTGTAGTGGTTAGTATGGTGGTGTAGTGGTCAGTATGGTGGTGTAGTGGTTAGTACGGTGGTGTAGTGGTTAGTACGGTGGTGTAGTGGTTAGTATGGTGGTGGAGTGGTTAGTACGGTGGTGTAGTGGTCAGTACGGTAGTGTAGTGGTCAGTACGGTGGTGTAGTGGTTAGTACGGTGGTGTAGTGGTTAGAACAGTAGTGTAGTGGTTTGTACGGTGGTGTAGTGGTTAGTACGGTGGTGTGGTGGTTAGTACAGTAGTGTAGTGGTTAGTGTGGTGGTGTAGTGGTTAGTACGGTGGTGTAGTGGTTAGTACGGTGGTGTAGTGGTTAGTATGGTGGTGTAGTGGTCAGTACAGTAGTGTAGTGGTTAGTATGGTGGTGTAGTGGTTAGTACAGTAGTGTAGTGGTTAGTACGGTGGTGTAGTGGTTAGTATGGTGGTGTAGTGGTCAGTATGGTGGTGTAGTGGTTAGTACGGTGGTGTAGTGGTTAGTATGGTGGTGTAGTGGTCAGTACGGTAGTGTAGTGGTTAGTATGGTGGTGTAGTGGTTAGTACGGTGGTGTAGTGGTTAGTATGGTGGTGTAGTGGTTAGTACGGTGGTGTAGTGGTTAGTACGGTGGTGTAGTGGTTAGTATGGTGGTGTAGTGGTCAGTATGGTGGTGTAGTGGTTAGTACGGTGGTGTAGTGGTTAGTATGGTGGTGTAGTGGTTAGTATAGTGGTGTAGTGGTTAGTATAGTGGTGTAGTGGTCAGTATGGTGGTGTAGTGGTTAGTACGGTGGTGTAGTGGTTAGTATGGTGGTGTAGTGGTCAGTATGGTGGTGTAGTGGTTAGTACGGTGGTGTAGTGGTTAGTACGGTGGTGTAGTGGTTAGTATGGTGGTGTAGTGGTTAGTACGGTGGTGTAGAGGTTAGTATAGTGGTGTAGAGGTTAGTATGGTGGTGTAGTGGTTAGTACGGTGGTGTAGTGGTTAGTATGGTGGTGTAGTGGTTAGTACGGTGGTGTAGTGGTTAGTAAGGTGGTGTAGTGGTTAGTATGGTGGTGTAGTGGTTAGTATGGTGGTGTAGTGGTTAGTACGGTGGTGTAGTGGTTAGTACAGTAGTGTAGTGGTTAGTGTGGTGGTGTAGTGGTTAGTACGGTGGTGTAGTGGTTAGTACGGTGGTGTAGTGGTTAGTATGGTGGTGTAGTGGTCAGTACAGTAGTGTAGTGGTTAGTATGGTGGTGTAGTGGTTAGTATGGTGGTGTAGTGGTTAGTACGGTGGTGTAGTGGTTAGTACGGTGGTGTAGTGGTTAGTATGGTGGTGTAGTGGTTAGTACGGTGGTGTAGTGGTTAGTACGGTGATGTAGTGGTCAGTATGGTGGTGTAGTGGTTAGTACGGTGGTGTAGTGGTTAGTATGGTGGTGTAGTGGTCAGTATGGTGGTGTAGTGGTTAGTACGGTGGTGTAGTGGTTAGTACGGTGGTGTAGTGGTTAGTATGGTGGTGGAGTGGTTAGTACGGTGGTGTAGTGGTCAGTACGGTGGTGTAGTGGTCAGTACGGTGGTGTAGTGGTTAGTACGGTGGTGTAGTGGTTAGAACAGTAGTGTAGTGGTTTGTACGGTGGTGTAGTGGTTAGTACGGTGGTGTGGTGGTTAGTACAGTAGTGTAGTGGTTAGTGTGGTGGTGTAGTGGTTAGTACGGTGGTGTAGTGGTTAGTACGGTGGTGTAGTGGTTAGTATGGTGGTGTAGTGGTCAGTACAGTAGTGTAGTGGTTAGTATGGTGGTGTAGTGGTTAGTACAGTAGTGTAGTGGTTAGTGTGGTGGTGTAGTGGTTAGTATGGTGGTGTAGTGGTTAGTATGGTGGTGTAGTGGTTAGTATGATGGTGTAGTGGTTAGTACGGTGGTGTAGTGGTTAGTACGGTGGTGTAGTGGTTAATACGGTGGTGTAGTGGTTAGTACGGTGGTGTAGTGGTTAGTATGGTGGTGTAGTGGTTAGTATGGTGGTGTAGTGGTTAATACGGTGGTGTAGTGGTTAGTACGGTGGTGTAGTGGTTAGTATGGTGGTGTAGTGGTTAGTATGGTGGTGTAGTGGTTAATACGGTGGTGTAGTGGTTAATACGGTGGTGTAGTGGTTAGTATGGTGGTGTAGTGGTTAGTATGGTGCTGTAGTGGTTAGTACGGTGGTGTAGTGGTTAGTATGGTGGTGTAGTGGTTAGTACGGTGGTGTAGTGTTAGTATGGTGGTGTAGTGGTTAGTATGGTGGTGTAGTGGTTAGTATGATGGTGTAGTGGTTAGTACGGTGGTGTAGTGGTTAGTACGGTGGTGTAGTGGTTAGTACGGTGGTGTAGTGGTTAATACGGTGGTGTAGTGGTTAGTACGGTGGTGTAGTGGTTAGTACGGTGGTGTAGTGGTTAGTACGGTGGTGTAGTGTTAGTATGGTGGTGTAGTGGTTAGTATGGTGGTGTAGTGGTTAGTATGATGGTGTAGTGGTTAGTACGGTGGTGTAGTGGTTAGTACGGTGGTGTAGTGGTTAGAACAGTAGTGTAGTGGTTAGTACGGTGGTGTAGTGGTTAGAACAGTAGTGTAGTGGTTAGTACGGTGGTGTAGTGGTTAGTACGGTGGTGTGGTGGTTAGTACAGTAGTGTAGTGGTTAGTGTGGTGGTGTAGTGGTTAGTATGGTGGTGTAGTGGTTAGTATGGTGGTGTAGTGGTTAGTATGATGGTGTAGTGGTTAGTACGGTGGTGTAGTGGTTAGTATGGTGGTGTAGTGGTTAGTATGGTGGTGTAGTGGTTAATACGGTGGTGTAGTGGTTAGTACGGTGGTGTAGTGGTTAGTATGGTGGTGTAGTGGTTAGTATGGTGGTGTAGTGGTTAATACGGTGGTGTAGTGGTTAGTATGGTGGTGTAGTGGTTAGTATGGTGGTGTAGTGGTTAGTACGGTGGTGTAGTGGTTAGTATGGTGGTGTAGTGGTTAGTACGGTGGTGTAGTGTTAGTATGGTGGTGTAGTGGTTAGTATGGTGGTGTAGTGGTTAGTACGGTGGTGTAGTGGTTAGTACGGTGGTGTAGTGGTTAGTACGGTGGTGTAGTGGTTAATACGGTGGTGTAGTGGTTAGTACGGTGGTGTAGTGGTTAGTATGGTGGTGTAGTGGTTAGTATGGTGGTGTAGTGGTTAATACGGTGGTGTAGTGGTTAATACGGCGGTGTAGTGGTTAGTATGGTGGTGTAGTGGTTAGTATGGTGGTGTAGTGGTTTGTATGGTGGTGTAGTGGTTAGTATGGTGGTGTAGTGGTTAGTATGGTGGTGTAGTGGTTAGTATGGTGGTGTAGTGGTTAGTATGGTGGTGTAGTGGTTTGTATGGTGGTGTAGTGGTTAGTATGGTGGTGTAGTGGTTAGTATGGTGGTGTAGTGGTTAGTATGGTGGTGTAGTAGTTAGTACGGTGGTGTAGTGGTTAGTATGGTGGTGTAGTGGTTAGTATGGTGGTGTAGTGTTCAGTATGGTGGTGTAGTGGTTAGTATGGTGGTGTAGTGGTTAGTATGGTGGTGTAGTGGTTAGTATGGTGGTGTAGTACTAAAACACTCTAAAACACTCCTTATAGCTTGACTGTGAGTGGGTGGAGCCAAACTGCTGTAGACTGAATAGCAATCTGTAGTACGTCATCCAGAATGGGCTCTCATCAACACGGCCCTTATTGGGGGAGAACAATCCCACATACTCGACAGTAGCAAAGCAGAGCAGGTTGTGGTGTGTTTAACTAATTGATAAGACTGTGCTGAAGAGCTACCGTGTGGCTGGATATGCTGACAACACATTCAACATCTACTGATCTTATTCTTTTGTCATGTCCAGGTCGAAGCTCAGACTAGCCACCAGGGCTGTTCCAGCCAGGTCAGTTGCCCAGAGCTCAGCACTAATTCCAGCATACATATTATTTGTAGAGCTGCAGTGAAAAGTAAAAATATTTTGTTATATTACGAAATATTTCAAAGGTACAATATTTCTTTGGTAGTTGTTGGACTTAGATTAGGATAAAATAGATGTCCAGGCAGCAACGTCTGGCCATTCAGTGCTGTTAACGCGCCAGCTTGATGCTGGAAGACTGAAGGGAGACTATCATAGCGTTCTTTGGCAGCCAGAGTGGACATAAATCTGACAGAGTGGACATAAATCTGACAGAGTGGACATAAGTCACCTGACACCTGACAGTGTGGACATAAGTCACCTGACCAAACGGCACTCACTCACTTCTGGTGTTGATTTTGGTTTACATAACAGTCTGTTGTTTATTTGGCTTGACGTGTTTGAAGCCAAAGTTCCTGGATGTATGGATCTGGATCTGATATCGCCAGGAACTTTGACTTGAAACACGTATACATGGAGGAGTTGTAGTTTGTGACATCACAAAAACAGTGAATGCAAAACCGGGTTGTTTTATTGGTTTTTTTTTAAAGTAAGGAAACTCAGTTTTCCATCATATGGTCCCTTTAAGGCTGCAGTGCATCATTATTATTATTATTATTATTATAAAAATAATTATATCAGGGGGGTCAAGTAACGAAGTACAAATACTTCATTATCTTACTTAAGTAGAGATTATGGGAGTAATTATTTTTTAGCTGACTTTTTATTTCTACTCTATTATCAGTACTTTCTACTCCTTACATTTTAAACATAGTCTCGTTACTCCTATTTCATTTTAGCTTGTTTTCATTCATGTACATTTACATTTCAGTAAAGATTATTGATAACATGTCTTTGAAGTTTGACTTCATTTCAATACATATAGACAACTAGTCATCATATCTTCTGCTCCATGAAACACATGTTAATGTTCAGTAGTAACAGATATGCTTCTTTAATATATTTACATTGTACTAAACTACATTCATGTTCAATGGGCGTATATGTGGCTGAAACAGGAAGCCTAGTGCATCCCAAATTTATCAACATTAACATTTTAATATAACATTATAGTCATTATGGCTTTTAGAAGAATTGGTTTTTTGGGGAGGTGGGCTAGTGCACTATAGACCCCTGTGGTGTGGCCTAAGCTTTTGTCCTTAATGGCATTTTTTCCCTACATTACTTTTACTTTTATACTTTAAGTATTTCTGAAAGCAGTACTTTTATACTTTTACTGGAGTAAAAAGCTTGAGTTGATACTTCAATTTCAACAGAAGTATTTTTAAACCCTAGTATTTATACTTCTAATGAATGTGAATACTTTTGACACCTTTGATTATTATTATTATTGTTACTGTGAAGGCGTATTCATTAATATCCATTTACAAGGATAAAGACTCTGGTGCCTTCAGAGTCGATTCTTTCAAAAATAGAACTCTCTCTCTCTCTCTCTCTCTCTCTCTCACTCTCTCTGTCTCTCTCTCTCACTCTCTCTCTCTCTCTCTCTCTCTCTCTCTCGTTTGCTGGCTCGATCTCTCACACAAACAACAGTTAACCTGCAGGCTTCTTAAACTGCACCTATCAGCCGTTTCTTATCTGCACCATCAGGTGTTAGAGACATGCAGATATGGCCCCCGTTGGAAAGGTCTGCCCCTCAGATGTGACCCATCACCACACGATGCATTGTGAAGGTGAATAACTTTCTAGAGGAATGCTTGTCTTTCTGGAAAGCTCACATTTTCTCTAATCAGGGTCTGCCTGTCATCCCCCCCGTGTCCCTCAGAACACACTGTTGAGCAGGGCATCCCCCTCCCCCTGGCCTCCCCCACCCAGTCCTCTCTATATCATACAGCACCTTCTACACATGCTATATTGAGTGCAGTATGTGTGAGATACTGGGGGTGGAGGTGAGGTGCGGGGTGATGTGTTGGCTGAACTCACAGAGTCTGAAAGCTTTCCACGAATCACCCTCTGGTGAAACAGGGCCCAGGCACGCTTCCAAATACCACACGCGCCGCCTCGCTGTTTTCCTCAACCACAGGGCCGCTTTTCCCTTTTTTCCCCATAAAATAAACACCATGGGAGAGGTCAGGAGGACTGCACAAAGGAGCTCCATACAGCAGGCCCACAGGAAGTCCACCTCCCCACCCACTCATTGGTCGCTCGACTGGCCAATAGCGAATAGGAGCGGCTGAGGAGGGTTTGCTCGAGCCAGACACAGGTTTGCTACATATTTCCTTTTTGTTTTTTCACTCTGCTCCTCCAGGTCTCTGAACACGGGCCAGCAGGATGGCATCTGTAAACACACTGATTCTGTGAGAGTGACCTAAGAGCAAAGAACAGGAGCTCGAGTGAATCTAGACAGCGGGGGTGGAGGTGGGCGTGGGGGGGGGGCAGGTTTTGGCAGAGGAGATAGACACAGAGTTGTTATTCCAAATGCATCTTCTCTGTTATTTCCAGGACTGAACTGTTTAGAGACCAGTTCCAGTTTCAGACGAGATTAAATACAATAAAATACACGTGAAGAAACAAGAGTCTCCAAAAATGGGCTCCTAACAACCACCTGGAAGCGCTGCTAGAACACCAAAACTGACCCCATCAGACAAACAGCACTTAAAGCTTTGAGAGATAGAGAAGAAACTCTGAGAACATCCACAGATGTTTCTGTCCATCCTTCCACTGTGAGAAGACACCTCAGTGCTATGGGTCTGAAAGGATGTGTAACACCTTACATTAAGGTTACAAATGTATATATGCAAGCAAACACTCACTACATATATATATAAACTGTTTATAAAGCACTAGTCATTGATGATTAACTACCTAATAATTAAGTTCATAGGCTGTGAAGTAATAACAGACTAAACTCTACTCGGTAACTAATTATTAAGTACTATTTCATTACTAATTAATACGTAATTCATTCATTTGTGATACTTAATATCAACAAACAAAGAAGCTGCAATAAGTGAGAACACCAGATCTGATTAGAACAGATGTAAATAATCATACATACAATACAAAGTAACATGAATATGTTATTGTGAGAGAAGTAGATCAGATCTTGAGCTCCAGTTTGAAGAACAAAGTTAGGTTCCAGATTTCTCCTGGACGCCCCAGACATTGTATGAATGTATTCAGTTCCTTCAGCAGCAAATCTTGATTTAGCTTAATGAAGTACTGAGCAGTCAAAGCAGGTATTAGATGAGAACTGTAAATAATACTGGGTTGTTTCTACAAGGAGAAGCTTGGAAAGGGTTAAATAAACCCACTGACGTATGGAAAAGCACTACTTACTGTATTAATACTGTTTAATATTTAAATAATAAAGTGTTTTGAGTAAATAAGTTTCCTGTCTGAAAAAAACAGCTGTTTAAATATAATAATGTATTTAAGTGTCTGCACAGTACTGTAACTATAGAGCATGTATAGAAAATTCAAATGTATGTGGACATAAACACAGAGAATTGCACAGAGAACATCATAATTAGATGTATTTTTATACTCGCAGGAGTCTTTACAAAGAATCCACCACCAGCTCCAGAGAAAACCTGCAGCGAGGAGGCGCATTGTGGGAGAATCAGCGCTCCGATGTTCCTCTTCTATCCTGGAGGGAGGTTTGAGCTTTTATATGAAGTCAGGAAATGGTCGGATCATCGGGGCTTCCATCCAACTCTCAGCTTCCTGTCGTCATTCCTAACACAAATACAGCTACACACCTGCAACCTAGCAGGATCTCGCTGTGGAGAGAGAAGGGTTCTGAGATGGGCTCCACAGGCCGAGTGAATGTATGGATACTGCACAGATGATGAGGTTTACTAATGCAAAGCTGAATTAATCATCAGATGTGTGTTTTACCCAAACTGCCACAGGTTAGCAGGTTTCTTGATACATTAAGTGAATTTAAGTGAATACTTATCGAACACAACAGCAGAGAAGAACCACCGCTAACTGAACCCGAACAGATACGGACCCTCCTACTACCCCATAGCCGGACACTGTGCCACACAACTAACATGTGCATTAATAACGTTCCCAATAACAACTGTACAGCTCTCTATACCACAGTTCCAGCAGGATGCTACATAGCTCCCCTATAGAAAAGCCACCCTGGCGACTTCACAAAGCCCAAGCACAATCATTTGAGCATGTGAGCGCACACTGACCACCCCCAACCGTGTGGTCTCTCTATAGCATGGGGTTTTGGAATATCTACTGTCCTGGGAAATGACCTCCTGCATCCTCTCCTACCTACAGGGTGCTGGAGCAGAGAGACTGAGCGCCTACCCAATTGAGGCAGAACTTCCCCTAGCTCATGGTGCGACTCCTTATTGTGTCACTCTTCATGCAAGCAGGGTGACAGCGGTGCTCCTTTGGCTTTTTTCCACTCCATCCACCCCAGTGAAGATGCTGCACATGTACCCCAGAGCCCTGACTCTTGGCAATCACGCCACTGAAGCCACCTCAAAGCTTTGCTGGAGGCCTATGGCCAAAACTGCTAGGTTTTTATTCTACCTTGCCAGCAGGTCCTTGTGGACGACCACTGTTCAGGCATCCTTGTCAGGTGTAATTTTGGTGCCCCATCTTTCACTGTCCTTGCCTGGGATCTGCTGGTGAGCCTCACTGCGCTCTCAATGCATGCTCCTTCCTCACAGTCCTCAGCAGGGCCTGGTATTCATCTTACCACAGTTCCCCTCCAGTCAGCTAGGGGGTGCTATTCCCCCTCTGACACCAGTGTGGCATTGACATCGAAGTTTAATTAGGCAGAAAGCTTTACAGATATGTGGAATTTCCCTTCTCTAGAAGGGCTCTGGAGTTGACCATATGACCATAAGATTCTAAAGGCTTTGAGCACGAGGCCCGAAAATAACCTCGCCATAACAACTGATTTCAGCCCCAGACGTTTACAGCACAACCATGAACCAGCTCATTGCGAGCACAGTTAATGGGCTGTTTAGTGAGGTCAGGTGGGACAGAGCTGAGAGCATTCTTTAACTGCCCTTTCTCCAGATTCCTGCTGCTTCTTCTCCGCTGCTCTAGATAAAGTATGATAGGCTGTTGCCACTGGAGCGGTTGTTTACCCATCAGAGAACGATGAAACTGCAGCGAGCTTCACTTCAGGGTCTTCCGACAGAGCCAGCCTCGTGACACTAGCATGTATTTTCCCATCTTGCCCTTGAACTAGTGAAACTCCTGAAGCGTATTCCACTCATTCCTCTGTTATTAGATATGAGCTAAAATAAACTCTGATTTTGTTTTGGGAGAAAATGTGCTTTCTTATCGTCTGAGTTGGGTTTTAAGAGGCTGCGGTTTGCAGTACTACTGAGATATCATTAGTTTTATGCTCGAGTGACAGTCAGTCTGTATGTTCTGTGCAGTTACTTCACACTGTTTGTTCTTTAGGTTGATCTCCTGAACTTTCTTGAACTGCCTAGAAGATGAGCTTCATGACAGCCAGTCCAGGCATGAACTAGCATGTTCTGTGAACTCTTTATCCACCATGTTCTCCATTCTAACATCCTGTAGGTATCTGACACAATCAAACGTCCACCGGATCTTTGTTTCTCACAGTTTTCTAATAGATTTCTAATAGTGGTCAATGGCCTATCTGCTCTGTTAACCTCAATTGTATTAATTATATCTTAACGCAGTCCAGGGAAGCAGAGGTTCCTCTTTTGAGTCAATATTCTGTTTTCAGACTGTTAGAGCAGAGCTGTCCAAGCTGTCCACTAAAACATTACCCTAACCCTGAGTCAATGAGAAAGTATTAAAGACAATATATAACTTAGTATATATTACTTATATTAATTATTACTATATACACACACACACACACACACACACAGTTTAGTGTGTAAACACTATCAAAATTTCAAAACATATTTATCAATACAGTCCATATAAAAATGTCTTTGTGAAGTCATAAAAACTGATATCTTTATGTACATCAATTAGTCATAACAATAGAAGCAACTTATTATATCTACATGTATTGTTCATTTCATCAGCACCAATGACCATATATAGTTCTACTCTTACTGTAGTTCATCTGTTTCTCTGTATACTTTGTTACTCTGTTTTTTAATGGTCAGGACCCCCACAGAGCAAATTTTATTTGGGTGGTGGACCATTCCCAGCCCTGATCTGGTTGTGGTGTGTTAGTGTGAGTTGTGCTGGTGTGAGTGGATCAGACACAGCAAGACTGCTGAAGTATTTAAACCTCATTATCTGATTATCTCATTATCTCCTTATCACAGTCCAAACACATGCATGTTAGGTTGATCGCTCACTCTAAACTGCCCGTAGGTGTGAGTGTGTGCGTGAGTGTGTGTTGGCCATGCGATGGACTGGCGACCTGTCCATGGTGTACTGACGCTGGGATTGGTTCCAGCCCCCCGTGACCCTGACTAATGGGATAAAGCAGATAATAGATGGATGGATTTAATGCTTTTTAAATGCCGTTTCATGTCTTTATTTATGTAAAGCACTTTGAGTTGCCACTGTGTATAAAAGTGCAATACAAATAAACTCCGCCCACAACTCCGCCCACTCACAAGGATTGCTTTCGGAGCAAGATGACCAATCAGAAAAAATTCTGGCCTGTTTACTTCTATGGTTTAAAAAAAATGTTCATGTAAAAATACATTCTGTTTTTGGCACATAATCCTGCATAAATGTTACAAACGTGCCTTTGATGAAAAAATAAAATATATATTTTATCTATATATTTGTAAACACATGCTGTGGGAATTATGAGCACAAACGTCTTCCATGCAAATACCACAGAATTTCTAATTCACAGTGTAAATGATTGTACAATTATATTATATTATATTATATTATATTATATTAGTTTATATTATACATTATATAACTTTCCATGCACACTTTTGCTACCACTGTCATGTGACTGGTTATACAGTACTTCTCCCACAAAGATGGTTTAATCTCCCTTTTCCTTTAATTTCCTCCCGTCATTACAGTGACCACCACAGACCAGCCCTACCCAGCAGTACTGTAGTCTCCTCAGATATGCTGCCCGTTCGGTCTCTCTGCTGGGAGAGTGATCCAGTCCTCTCTCTCTCACAGTGACACTGTGATCACCCGTGTCTTCTGGGACCCCTGGCCGCAGATGGCATCTGGCGCAGCTGGGATTTAATCCTGCACCTCTCAGAGTGCTGAACTGCTTCTGTAGGATCTCTCCAATGAGCACTCCACCCAGCTCTAATTCCATCCTTCTCTAATACAGCTTAGCATCCGTCTGTGACTCTGTGAATTTGATCACTGTTCTTTCACAGTGTGATGTAATGTATGACCACATGATGGATTATGCTGGTTAACATAACCTCAAGCGTTTTCAGCAATCGTTAGCAATGTGAATATGTTGTTGGAGAAAATAGTATTACTGAGGCTGACTGTGGCTATTCGCAGTAACTCTGCCTGGTACGTCATGTGACTACAGTACATCAAAACACCTATTTATACTGAAGTTTTTATGAATTCCACAAAAACAGGGCAGCACTGAGAGAAGCTGTGTTTCAGGGGAATAAGAGCGTACAGTTATTCAGCCTTAAGCAGAACATAGTGCATATTATATTATATTATATTATATTATATTATATTATATTATATTATATATCAATCTAACAGTAACAAATGCTAAAGGTGATCTACATATCGTTGCAAGCATCTTAAAAATAGTAACTTTACAGGAGAGGCCAAAAACCTCTTTTGCTTTTAATGTAAATCAATGGAACCAGAATTATTCGCAAGCTATTTCGGAGCATTTCTATTGGTCCATTAACCATAAAATTTCCATACTATGTAAATGGCAGATCACTTGATTCACATGATGCAGAAAAATAAAAATCCTCAAAAATAGAGAATCATGTTTTTCTTTGGACAGCGACGATATTTAATTAGAGTTGAACTGAGGTTGGAAATGGTTATACAACATGAGTTATGAAAATGTTTTTGGAACAGAAAAGCAATTTCCTCAATTAAATTGAAGAAAAAATGTGGTACATGTGCCCTTTAAATACTCTCACTGCTCTGAACTTTCGTATATAATCTACTACATTAAGTGTTTCTCAAAGTTTTTCTTTTTGAATCTATTTTGGAATCTCTAAAAAGTCACTCACTGTTCATTCATGTTCAGTAAACTCAATTCTTTACTGTTTGGTCTCTCTTTAAAACTCAGGTTACTCTATTAATCTGTCGATTACTTGAAGTAGAGGATGTTTTACACTCATAATCCACGGCTGCAGGAACACTGCGGAGAAGCCAGAGGAGAATGTACACATGGGTCACATAAGCAGTGCAGCTCAATCATCATGTCCGCTATTGTATAAGCAGATGTCATAACTGTCGCAAGAGTCGAACACATTCCAGCACGAAACTATCAGAGCTTGTCATAGCAACGAGGACAGGTACATAGCAACCAGAACAGTGCCAAGTTATATTTTACCTCTGAACTCGCAGACGTCGGCCAATCAGCAGCCGGACTGTGCTAACGTCCTCGTCAATCTCTGAGAAGAATGTGGCTTTGGAGATACGCTGACAGGTCAGAATGGGGCCAGAATATTTACACACAAATATGCTTGTGCACATAAACACTGTAGATTAGATTGGGTTAACTATAGTTCACATACAATACAACACAATACAATACAATACAATACAATACAATACCACTGCTGGTTTAAAACCATCCATAATCACCCTCAGGGCCTTCGAGGCCTTCAGAGAGGGTCTTCTAATTTCTGGATACTAACAAACACAGTGTGCGAAATGCCCTATGGTTTTCAGGGGGTTTCATGTTGGCTGGGTACTACAGCCTTGGCTGGCTGTTCACTTACTTGCCATAGCAGCACTGTTGCTGGGCTTAAATGGCAGCATGTTTGGTGGAACAGTTCTTCGTCTGGAAGCACTCTTTTCTAGTTTGGTAGGTCTTCCACATGTTAACTGAGATCTGACTCATCTCCTTTTATGTCTTCAGCTTGAGAAATAAGCAGTACTTTACTCTTTACAGCGATATCCTGGGGACGTTTTCATATTTATATATATTTTTCTTACATATTACAGAACATTGTAAAGTTTGTGCATAGTTTAGGAAGGACCATCTGGGTGAACCAGTCTGCTGCAGTGCCACCCTGAGGCAGAGCAGTGCTGGAGTGCTCTTGGTAGCTGAGGACACCAAAGACAGAAGCTCACTGATTGGTGGGTGAAGTCTCAACAGTGACCTTTCCCTGAATTTGTATTGGAGAATCTATATTTACCCTAGCAGACAGCGCAACGTCACAAGTTTGCTATTTTCAGGGACCCTCCAGAATTTTGATGACATTCAGAGAGTCCAAGTGGTTAACTAGAGGGTCCTGGACCCCTCATGAGCTCCTGTGTTATGCACCTTGTCTGTGTTTAAACTTTAAACATATTATATAACTACTCTTGTTTCACTGGTTTCACTGTTAAATAAAAGAGAAAAGATTATCCAAACTGAGCAGCCAGGAATAGTGTGATCCTATTGATTAGGAAGGCCTAACGTGTTAGATTAAGTATCTGCATGATTAGAAAGTGACATTGGAGACAATGCATTGATTTCCAATAAGTGAGACCAGTTTAGTAAGAAACACGTCATTCTACTCCTTCCAGAAGTCCCAGATATTTAGAGCTGCTGTCTCTCAGGCTCCGGCCGCGAGACTCACTCATTTAGATCTAATCTCATGCTGGACAGTTCTCAAGCATTTTATGTATGTCTTCAAAATGACCCACCTGCATGACCTGAGAATCTGCATTTCTGTATCATTGTAGGTGTGTTAGTGGGTGTGTGGTAGGGACCCCAAGAGAGAGTTAGGCCGCAGTATGCATCATTGCCTACGGCTCTAATCTGAGAACAAGCACACCAGGACACATTAAAACATCTCAAAATACATCTCATCCCAGGGTCATCGGGCAAAGGTGGGGTACACCATGAACAAGTCACCAGTCCATCACATGGCCAACACACACTCACACCTACGGGCAGTTTAGAGTGAGGATCCTAACATGCATGTGTTTGGACTGTGGGGGGAAACCGGAGTACCTGGAGGAACCCACTCAAACACAGAGAGACCATACACACTCCACACAGAACCACCCAGACCAGGAATCTAACCCAGATCATTTTACTGTGAGGAGACAGTGCTGACCACTACACCACCATACTAACCACTACACCACCATACTAACCACTACACCACCATACTAACCACTACACCACCATACTGACCACTACACCACCATACTAACCAATACACCACCATACTGACCACTACACCACCATACTAACCACTACACCACCATACTAACCACTACACCACCATACTGACCACTACACCACCATACTAACCAATACACCACCATACTAACCACTACACCACCATACTGACCACTACACCACCATACTAACCACTACACCACCATACTAACCACTACACCACCATACTAACCACTACACCACCATACTGACCACTACACCACCATACTAACTACTACACCACCATACTAACCACTACACCACCGTACTAACCACTACACCACCATACTAACCACTACACCACCGTACTAACCACTACACCACCATACTAACTACTACACCACCATACTGACCACTACACCACCATACTAACCACTACACCACCATACTAACCACTACACCACCATACTAACACTACACCACCGTACTAACCACTACACCACCGTACTAACCACTACACCACCATACTAACTACTACACCACCATACTAACCACTACACCACCATACTAACCACTACACCACCGTACTAACCACTACACCACCATACTAACTACTACACCACCATACTAACCACTACACCACCGTACTGACCACTACACCACCGTACTAACCACTACACCACCATACTAACCACTACACCGCCGTACTGACCACTACACCACCATACTGACCACTACACCACCATACTAACCACTACACCACCATACTAACCACTACACCACCGTACTAACCACTACACCACCATACTGACCACTACACCACCATACTGACCACTACACCACCGTACTAACCACTACACCACCGTACTAACCACTACACCACCGTACTAACCACTACACCACCGTACTAACCACTACACCACCATAATCACCACTGCACCACCGTACTAACCACTACACCACCATACTAACCACTACACCACCGTACTAACTACTACACCACCGTACTAACCACTACACCACCATAATCACCACTGCACCACCTTACTAACCACTACACCACCATACTAACCACTACAACACCATACTAACCACTACAACACCATACTAACCACTACACCACCGTACTAACCACTACACCACCATACTAACTACTACACCACTGTACTAACTACTACACCACCATACTAACCACTACACCACCATACTAACCACTACACCACCGTACTAACCACTACACCACCATACTAACTACTACACCACCATACTAACCACTACACCGCTGTACTGACCACTACACCACCGTACTAACCACTACACCACCATACTAACCACTACACCGCCGTACTGACCACTACACCACCATACTGACCACTACACCACCAAACTAACCACTACACCACCATACTAACCACTACACCGCCGTACTGACCACTACACCACCATACTGACCACTACACCACCATACTAACCACTACACCACCGTACTAACCACTACACCACCATACTAACCACTACACCACCGTACTAACCACTACACCACCATACTAACCACTACACCACCGTGCTGCTGGTTTTAAAGAAATGTGATCTGTAATTCACTAAAAATTCAGCTAGAATAGTTACTGCACTTGCTAGCACATCTGCTATATCTGAGGACAGCCAGAACAGAACAGAGTCAAGTTTACCTCTGAACCCACAGAGATCAGCAAATCAGCAGCCGGGCTGTCCAGCTGAAGTTTTAGTAAGTTTTAAAGAAGTGTGATCTGTAGTTTACTAAAACTCCAGATAGATATAGCTATTGCTGACATATGTGCTATCCAAACTACATGCCAGTCAACAGTTCCAGGCCGTTTTTGTCTCTTTTAAAGGAGCAATGTGTAAGATGACCAACCTGCCATATACATACTCCAAACAACAGGGGTCAACATATCACCAGGAAGTTGTTGTGTCCAAGAAATAAGGAGATGCACAGTCCCTCCTCCTCCCTAGTCAAAGCTCATCCCTTTACTCTCTAAGAGTTTGTTTTGCTTCTTTTTATATCACACCTGTTATTTGCTGCTTGATCTGCACTTCAGCCATCATTGTGTTTAATGTTTCTTTCATTGGCTATCTATCCTTTAATGATCTAACCAGAAGCAGAACCTTAACCATCAGGGCAGCCATATTTCCTCATCCTCTCATGTTGGGCTGATTTAACTCAATGCTTTAGTCACACACCATCACCTCTCGAGGTATAAAGTGGTGTAACAAGAAGTACAGGCCAGGACTAGCTGGTTAGCATGCAAATTTTGTAGATGTCACAGTCACAGTCAAAACTGGTATTTCTTCACATTCTACTAATAATTTTAGTTCATTTTGAAAAACTTAAAATTTTACATATTGCTCCTTTAACCATGCAGTACTTACTGTCTGCAGTAATGGCTGTACGTGAGTGCAGCAAAACTGACAGGCATGCACCTGAGAATAGAAATTAAAAAATAAAATGGAAATGTTTATTTACAGCATGCAAGTTAGTGTGGTTTGTTTGTTTGGTTTGTGTGGCATCTGTTCCTTCACCAGTGAACAGCTTGCTAGTATGTATACATGTGCCTACACAGAAAAGCACTGTAGTCAAGTCAGCGCTCTGATGTAGTCTAAATTTAAGCATGTTATTAAGTTAGCATAGCTTGTCAGGAGTCGGGGGTGCAAATTTGTAAAAAAAAGTCATATACAGGTTCAGTTGAGATACCAGGGGTCCTGCAATGGGACCCAGTGCCCAATCCCACTATGTACTGTACTGTGCAAAAGTACCACCCTGAATTTATTTAGCTTGCAGTTAAATCAGTGATCCAGTTACAGATTTAGAGTAAAAGAGTATATGCACAGGTTTGAAAAAACTACAAGTTTTGTTGACTTTTGCAAATTCCAGCACATGGAAAGCTACTAAACACAGTATGTGACCAGGTCTGCAGGTTCAGGCCTTACATGCCTTCAGGCCTTTTGACCTTAGGCAAGAGAAAGCACGCCTGCCGTTCAAACAGTGGTTTGGAGGTTATTTAGAAAATAACCCATTAGCTTTAATAGGGCTGGCACGGTTTACAAGACAAGCAGAGACAGTTTGGGCCTGTCAGGAGCTGTAAAACCTACTCTTTTATCTCAGCAAGCTAACGAACGCATTGCTGCAATAGCTGAGAAGTCGTTGCGCTGTAGATGAAGGGTGGCGGGGGGCGCTGGGCAGTGTGTTTGGGTAGTAACGGGTCAGGCGGTATTTGTGATGACAGTTGCTATAAACATGGGAATGTTTTCTCCTAGTACCAAACAGTGGGAAAACAGATGCAGAGAGGAGGCCACGCCCCTTTTAGCTTCTTTTACTCTCTCTCTGAGACTTCAAGTAGATGAGGTAACCCAACATGAATACTAATATTAACTTATTGTCATGCATATTCAGAAGGCAGGGCTTTCTAACAGACAAGGAAAGTCTTATCCTACAGCAGAGTGATCCTACAAGCGCAGTGATGAATTTAAATAACTAAGGAGGCCATAAGACCCCTACTAGACTGTCTTCTGCCCCTACTAGACAAGCACTCCAGACAACAAGTAACAATAAACTAAATCAGCAGCAGCATCACTCTTAAAAGTTCCTCAAGCTGTCACAGAAGCATTTGCATGGTTACTTAAAATGGGTCTATGAATGGGTCTCAATACTAATGAGCCTAATATCCCAATAGCAGAACCCTTTAGGTTCAAAAAAGGTTCACACAGCAAAGGTACAGCTCATTCTCTATCAATCTGAAGAATCATTTCACCCTGATATGCATCTCTGTGTATTCCTGGTTCTATATAGAGACACAGGGTGCGTCTCAAAACCTACTGAGCTCCTACATAGGCAGCATTTTACGTCATAGTATGCGCTGCCGACATGTAGACTGTCCCAATTCTTACATACCTTAAACATACTGTCTACTGAGGAACCTTATTTAGACCTGATTTTAAGGAAGCATTGAACGCTTCCTCAGCCGCTAAGACAATCCCATGATGCAACACAGGCTAATCTACGAGCAGTGAAGTGGTTTTAAAATGTGAGTTATTTTGATTCTCTCTGGAGTTTTAATGTGTTTCTGGTCATATAATCACACAGAACAGTATTTTATTATCAACTCTGTAACGAGTCCTTCACCATTTAGCAGTTTTATACTCGAGCCATTAGCATTTATGCTAGCAGGTTTTTAAGCCTCGGGCTATTGTTTTAGACCAACCAGCTAAATCACCGGTGGTGTGCTGCAGTGGGGGGAACAAGCCGTGACGCAGTCTCTCTCTAACTAGAGCGTCTCAGTAATCTGTTTTATGAGGAGAGATGAGGAGAGAACACTGATACTTACACAGCTGCTACCTAGACAGCCTACTTACACACTCACTAGGGTTTGAGACAGACCCACTGTCTTTACTTAAGAACCCTTAAAGGACCAGCTTTGTTAAGAGTGATGCTGGTCACTGACAGTAAGGAGTGAAATAAGTGGCAGAATTGAATATGAATAGAGTAAAATGCTCAGTGAATGAATGAAAGGTATAAATCAATTATCCACAACATAATTATCGATTTATATCTGCACTCACTGTCCATTAGATCAGCTCCACTGACCATATAGGAGCTACACTTACAGACTGTAGTTCATCTGATTCTCTGTATACTTTATTACTCTGTTCTTTAATGATCAGGACCCCCACAGGACCACCACGAAGCAGGTACTATGTGGGTGGTGGATCATTTTCAGGTCTGGTGTGTTAGTGTGTGTTGTGCTGATATGAGTTTGGCTTTTGCGCTCTTTGGATTTTTCGTATATAAAACAGATGCACTTGTCAAAACACAGGAAATCACTCCTACACATTGTGTCACCTTTGCTGACTTCCTGCTAATGTATGTGTGTGTAAGTGTGTGTTTTTGTACATTTTAAGGACACTGACCTGACTTTGTAGGAAAACAACAGCCCTAATTTATGATGGCAGGATCCACAAAATGGTTCTGACCTAGAAAGGTTCTTTATACAGACTCCCCCACGTTTCTTTGTATAAGGCTGAAAGAGTAAAACCAGCATTAGGATAGCAGAGTTTCCAGGTAGCCCGTCCCTCAGTTCCTAATGTAACCAAGAAACGGCTGTTAACAGGGACGGTGGAGGTCAATCTAATGTCTGGAACACCAAGAAACTTTTCCAAAGCACTGCAAAGAGGACAAGGATCCTAAACACACATCAAAATCCACAATAGGCTATATAGATAGATAGATAGATAGATAGATAGATACATAGATAGATAGACAGAGTACTGTGAAAAATTTTAGACACTTGGGGACATTATTATATTTAAAAAGCTATTATTTTACTTTATATATATTTCAACAGTATTAATAAAGTAGTGCTTTTACCT
Source organism: Megaleporinus macrocephalus (assembly GCA_021613375.1). Classification (NCBI taxonomy): domain Eukaryota; kingdom Metazoa; phylum Chordata; class Actinopteri; order Characiformes; family Anostomidae; genus Megaleporinus; species Megaleporinus macrocephalus. Next base: position 6,638,931 of record CM038702.1, read on the forward strand.
ACGTCAGTGTGTTTATTTAACCCTTTCCAAGCTTCTCCTTCTATTAACAACCCAGTATTATTATCAGTTCTCATCTAATACCTGCTTTGACTGCTCAGTACTTCATTAAGCTAAATCAAGATTGCTGCTGAAGGAACTGAATACATTCATACAATGTCTGGGGCGTCCAGGAGAAATCTGGAACTACACCTTGTTCTCCAAACAGGAGCATATATATATATATATATATATATATATATATATATATATATATATATATATATATATATATATATATATATATATATATATATATATATGTGTGTGTGTGTGTGTGTGTGTGTGTGTGTGTGTGTGTGTGTGTGTACAGTGTAACTTCCTCCTGTTTTTTGACTCCACTCTGTTAGAAATGTGTGTTAACAGTGCGGCTGACTTCATTTGAATGTGTCATGCGGATGTGGCTGTATCTCCAAATGCTCGGGGATACGAGGAAGCAAGTGTGTACAGAGTCAGGCCTGTAGGAGCTCAGCCTCGTTTGGAGGATGTGGGTCACCACCCCACCAGAAGTGCTCACGTTAATCACACCACAAAAGCCTCTGATAAAACAGGGACATTTCATGTGTCTACATGAGTCACGGTTATTATTGTTTTCACTGCAGGCACATGTACACACACACACACACACACACACACACACACAGACTAGCATAAAAGAGAGGCAGGACAGATGTAGTAATGACAATGGCAGTACAACATATTGTCGGAGTCCCATTTTAAAATGGAAAACTCTGACTCAGTGTAAATTTCAATTTACAGTATCACTCAGTGAACTCAATGCCCAGTCTGACCTGTCAGTGTACCTCTAAAGTCACAGTCCACTTAATAATTTAGGATGTTCTCACAGACTGTCTCAGCTCAGGCCTAAAATATAACACAGCACTGAGTGTGAGCCTCTGTGTGTGTGTGTGTGTGTGTGTGTGTGTGTGTGTGTGTGTGTGTGTGTGTGTGTGTTTTATTATTGCATTAATGCATGCTGAATATTGATAAAGACCATGAGTCATTTATGATACTGTAGAGATCTCCTTATATTGCCTCTGTTAAAAGGGAACCTATAACTGTTTGTTCCAGCATTTATTCTCACAACCTGTCCTTTACACTGTGTGAGCATATCATAATAAATGGACCAATAGAAACGCTTCATTGGTACTTCTCATTATATGTATGTATTAACATTATTATTATTAAGATAAGAATATTTATTCCACCTTACTATATAGCAGCTCTGTCCAAAGAAAAACATGTATTTCCATTTTTTAAGATTTTCATTTTTCTGTCATGAATAAGCCAATAGAAATGCTCCAAAATCACTTCTAATAAAACCTCTTTACATTGACTTGCATTGAGAATAAAGAATATTTTTGGCCTCTCCTATCAAGTTACTATTTTGGAGATACCTGAACAATGATGATATATTATTTAAAATATATTACAAAGAAAATTTAGGCTGTTTTACCTTTATGCTGTTCTCTAAACTGCATATCCTCGCTGTCCAATGAAAATCTTCAAAATGGAAACTTTACAGGAGAGACCAAAAACTGTGTTTACTTTCAGTGTAAGTCAATGGAACCAGAAGCTGCATTCTAATGAGGTAGAAAAAACAAAAGATGTTTTTTTCATTGGACAGCGGTGATATAAAGAATTGGTTTATAGTAGTTTATAATAGTATTTATAATAGTAAAGTAGTATTTTAAAAATATACATTAATTCACAATTATTAATTTACCATCTATTTGATACTTGGGTAGGTCAGTGTTCTCCGGCTCTGGAGGCTCAAACACGTACAGCTGGACAAGCTGCTGGACAGAGTGTCCATCTCTCAGGTCCTAGTGACTCTAGAGAGAGGATGCATTTTTCTGTGAGTGGGCGTGGTTTCAGTGCCTTCAGTGGACACGCCCCCAGCATTTTAGAGCATTTTGAAGCCTAATTTTATTTACTTGACAATTTAATCCTTTAGTTTCAGCTCAGTGATTAATCTTTGGCGTGACAAACTCAGAACTCATATTCTCATATACTCATACTCATATACTCACAAAAAAATATATATATGTTTAAAATATTTCTTGATGAATGTGAACATCTCTGCATTATCCATGGCTTTCAGGCCTGCAGGGCTTTACACTTACTTTGTGACAGAACTTATATGTCTCTCACATTTAATGCTCAAATAATGTGGTGATGAAACAAAACTGTCAGCTCTTGCAACTGCTGCGAGGGCCGGCTGGATTTGCATTAATCTGTGATCACAAAACCCACAAAGACTGATTTATTTATAGACATTAGGATTAAGAGCGGTTTCCTTTTCCTCTAAGGGTTTGGTTACAGGCTTTCTATCAGCAGTGATGATACAGGAAATGCAAGCATCTCCTCTCAACTGGCTTTTGTGAGAAAGTCTGGCCTCCAGGGCTGGACACACAGCTGCTGAGCACAACCGCCAGTGAGCTTTTGACCATAAAGCAGCACATTTCCCACATTTCCCACATTTCAGCTCTTCAGCGAGCTCTTGCGATGACGGTCAGTGAGGAAGTGACCGTTGGGATGTGGTGAATTCCAGAGACACCGCTGTGATGGGACAGTGAGAGAATGCTCCAGAGAGGATGACGTAAGTCTGAAACAGGCCTCTGGCCTTACAGTGTCCCCCCACTATATATATATATATATATATATATATATATATATATATATATATATATATATATATATATATATATATATATATATATATATATATATATATACAGTATATCGTTGCTGTCCAGTGAACAACAAGTATCTGTAAAATTTAAACTTTACAGGAGATGACAAAACCCTACTTTACTTTCAATGCAAGGAAATGGAATCATAATTTTTTCAAAGCTATTTTGGATTTAATCCATCATTAAATTTTCACACAATGTAAATGACTATTGGCGTGATGTAGAAAACTAAAAATCAACAAAAATGGACATATATGTTGGACATACAGTGACTGTATGTATATATATATATATATATATATATATATATATATATATATATATATATATATATATATATATATATATATATATACTACTTTGTCTACTTACAGTTTGACAATCAATATCTAAACAATTACAAAAATATCGGCAAATAAATTATTTAAACGTGTCTATTCAATCTGTGTTGGAGTGTGAGGGGTTAAGTGGAAGCCTGTGAGTCTGTGTCTCCCCCTATAAGGACTGTGATGCCTCTGCAGAATGTTGGTGATTGGTGGTCCCGCTGTTCATGTACAGAGGGGACCAGGCAGTTATAATTCAGTGCCATACCAACTTCAAACAGTAAAGCTGACCAATCATATCTTCCCTCTAAGTGGGCGGGGCTTAACTGTCTGCTGTGGCAACGCTAGCTGGAGAAACAGCTAGCTGACGCTAGGCTACCACCGCTAGCTAGTTTACTGAGTCACGATGGAAGCCGAGGCTAGCACTACCGCTACAGAGGAGGACACTGTTGCAGGTGCCATCAGCCAATAGCGTTTGGCCCAGGTCCCGCCCCCAAACTGTCCAAACCACCCCCTCTGAAAGCTTTAGCGCAAAACTTTCTCTCGCGGGCAGAGAGCAGCCGACATTTATGAGAACTGCGTGTGCGGTTCCTCTTATATATATACATATATATATACATTTATATACAACCACACCAGCAACCTAACTGGTGGACTATGTGGAGAAATCTGTAATTCCAGGCTGTAAAGGTGATGTCGGCACTTTTCATTCCCTTCACAAGGAAACAAACTGTCAGCAGGCATGACTGATATTTGCAAAACAAGCTGACGAATGGAACCATCTGCTCCCACATCTTTAACAGGATCCCGAACAACTTCACCTCTACAGTCTATACATTTCACTCTGGACAGTTTCTTCAACACTCAGAGCAGCTTCAGCTCAGTGATTAACACTGAAGAGACTGAAGAGACAAGCAGCTCCACCTTTATTACCATAACAACCTCCAACAGTGACTGTAAGTAGTAGCCATGCTGTGTGAGTGGATCACTGTGTGCTGGTTGAAGCAGATCATCTTTAATCTACTTTGTGTTTGATGTCCAGATAAAAGAGAATAACCAGCATAGCTAACTAAATAGTACAAGGGCAGAGCTTATTTACACTGAGCCTTATTATATTTGGTCTATGTTGCTTCTGTGTGATCATCACAGGATCTCACTGTACATCAGCCAATCAGAGCAGAGCTAATTTAGTTATGCATGAGCTCAGCAAAAAGAGAAAACAGCTTTATTCTGGGCCCAAATCATCAGAGTGTAAATGGGCGTGTAAAACTAAGTTACATACCTCTTATGTAGAACATCAAAGAACTATTTGAGGTGCTGATTAAACGCATCCTAAATTAAGTTACATTATAAGTTAAGAATGTATTTTTACTCAACTGTAATGCTCCCATGTTGGGGATACAAGGCTTTATAATATGTAGATACATACACAGTGCATATTTATATACTGGGAAACTCCATAAAGATAATAATATAAGTGTGTGTGTGATGGAGTGTTTGTGTGTTTAGGGGAATTACAGCAGCGGAAATGTTTATTTGAGATGCTGGGCTTCAGGATGGGACTCTCATGTAAGCATGCCCTTCTAAAGCCCTTTATAGGTGCTGTGCTGTTGTAAAAGCTTATAAAGGCTGTTATTATCGCGATGGCACTGTTGGAAAAGTTCATGTCAGTGTAGCTGGATGACATCAGTGTATTTGGTTTGTGGGTGTTGTGTTGGGCTGCAGCAGGTTAAAGGGTCACGGTCCTCCAGTGCTGGCAAACAAAGCTCTCATTTCCCTTACAGCGGGACATGATGTCCAACACCCGTCCAGAGGGACCGTCCATCTGCGATCCCCTGTGTAACACACACATACACACACACATACTTAGACTTGTTTCTATACACACACACACACACTCACAGGCTTGTTTCTATACACACACACACACACCGACTTGTTTCTATACACACACACACACACGCACACACACACACACACACCGACTTGTTTCTATACACACACACACACACACACACACACACACACACACACACATATACTTGTTCAGGGATGAACTTCTGTATAAGATTATATAACTTGTGCAAGGTGGTTGCTATGGAAGCCAGGGTGGTTGACAGTAGGTTGCAAGTTGATTGCTATAGGATCCATGGTGGTTGCTAAAGGGTTGCAAGGTGGTAGCTTTGGTGTTGTTATCCAGTTGATGTGTTATCTCAAGTGGTTGCTGAGGTGTTCCAAGTTGGTTGCTGAACGGTGGCTACGTGGTTGCTAAAGGTTGCTACATTGTTGCTATAGTAACCCAAATGGGTGCTAGGGTATTGCTATATTATTGCAATTGTAACCCAGATGGCTGCAAGGGTATTGCTAGATTATTGCTATAGTAACTCCAGATGGCTGCTAGGGTATTGCTAGATTATTGCTATAGTAACCCAGATGGTTGCTAGGGTATTGATAGATTATTGCTATAGTTACCCAGATGGCTGCTAGGGTATTGCTAGATTATTGCTATAGTAACCCAGATGGCTGCTAGGGTATTGCTAGATTATTGCTATAGTAACCCAGATGGCTGCTAGGGTATTGCTAGATTATTGCTATAGTAACCCAGATGGCTAATAGGGTATTGCTAGATCATTGCTATAGTAACCCAGATGGTTGCTAGGGTATTGCTAGATTATTGCTATAGTAACCCAGATGGCTGCTAGGGTATTGCTAGATTATTGCTATAGTAACCCAGATGGCTGCTAGGGTATTGCAAGATTATTGCTATAGTAACCCAGATGGTTACTAGGGTATAGCTAGATTATTGCTATAGTAACCCAGATAGTAGCTATGGTATTGATAGATTATTGCTACAGTAACCCAGATGGCTGCTAGGGTATTGCAAGATTATTGTTATAGTAACCCAGATGGCTGCTAGGGTATTGCTAGATTATTGCTATAGTAACCCAGATGGCTGCTAGGGTATTGCAAGATTATTGCTATAGTAACCCAGATGGCTGCTAGGGTTTTGATAGATTATTGCTATAGTAACCCAGATGGTTACTAGGGTATTGATAGATTATTGCTACAGTAACCCAGATGGCTGCTAGGGCATTGCTAAATTATTGCTATAATAACCCAGATGGTTACTAGAGTATAGCTAGATTATTGCTAGCACTTTCATCTTTGAGAGATGGAGGAGACAATAAAGCTGCTTTAGATCAGATTGGTGTCTAAAGGGTCTGAAAGGATGTGTAGCTCCTCACAGAGAAAGGAAGACACATCAAACAAGGAGGCTGCTGTATGTAAATATAAACTATGTAAACTGAAAACAGTATGAAAACAAACACTGCACACACACACACACACACACACACACACACACACACACACACACTGGCCTCTTTGCTTTCTCCTAAGGACAGTTAAAGTAGCTCAGCGCCTGTTAGCCCTCTTTGCCTGAACCCATTCTGGAAACAATAACAGAGAGAGACGGAGGGATAGAAGGATGGAAGGAGTGGACACAATGTCAGAAGAGCGTGGAGGACGGAGGAAATTGTTCCAGGCTGAGTTCAGCTTTCTTTTCCAGCACTGTTCCATCGCCTCCTATCACTTGTGACCCTTTCCTCTTTCTTCAACTCAGATCTTCCTTCTCTCATTCTGTATCTCCCCCACAGTTCTCACTGTTCTCTTATCTTACTATAACATGACCTCAGACAACCTGGACTCTATCAGACTTCCTCCAGGAACATGTACATTTCTGTACATGCTCCGTTGAACACGTGTCTGTGCATCTGGCCGTCTCTTCTGAATTAACAGCTGTAGATAGCTACTGCAGATAAAGCCTATCAGCATTTGTTTGCACAGTCAAATAAAGAAATAAACACATACATGTACTTAAATGTACTTAAAAAGTATACACACTCGCTGAGAACTTGCTTTGGATCTACAATCACTTTCCCAATTACAGACTGTAGTTCACCTGATTCTCTGTATAGTTTGTTACTCTGTTTTCAATGGTCAGGACCCCCACAGGACCACCACAGAGCAGGTAATATTAGGGAGGTGGATTGTTCTCAGCGCTGCAGTGACACTGATATGGTGTGACATATCAGACCAGACATTGTATGACATATTATACCAGACATTGTATGAAAGTATTCAGTTCCTTCAGCAGTAATCTTGATTTAGCTTAACAAAGTACTGAGCAGTCAAAGCAGGTATTAGATGAGAACTGTAAATAATACTGGGTTTGTTTCCACAAGGAGAAGCTTGGAAAGGGTTAAATAAACACACTGACGTACTATTTAATATTTCCTGCCTGGAAAAAACAGCTTTTTAAATAGAATAATGTCCCAAAATGCCTCAAACTTTTACACAGTACTATGTTTAGATAAAAAATAAAAGTTAATGGATCCTACTTTCAGAAGAGTGCCATGCAAATGTATTAAAAGGGTTTCTTTATTGGTACTCTGGAACTAATTCTATGTAACTTAATTGAATTACCGATAAATTAAGTTTAAAAAACTATTATAGAGCTGAACTACCTCACACAAGCATCATACACATCTTCTCCTGGACGCCCCAGACATTGTATGAAAGTATTCAGTTCCTTCAGCATCAATCTTGATTTAGCTTAATGAAGTACTGAGCAGTTAAAGCAGGTATTAGATGAGAACTGTAAATAATACTGGGTTTGTTTCCACAAGGAGAAGCTTGGAAAGGGTTAAATAAACACACTGATGTGTAAAAGCTTATCAAACTAATCAAGAAAACATGAAAACTTGTCATTTGACCCCGAGTACCAGCATGTGTGCGAATATGTGTCAGACTAAAAGCACAAAGAGCCAGTGAGACACTAATCCTTCCCTTTGACATTTCTCAGATAAACCTCCCTCCTATTTACTGTTAGCTCACCTTTCACCCCTAGTTCCTCCAAAGCGTATCACTCTTGTCACTCTTTGCATGCCGTCCATGCCTACACAGTCATGATAAGAGACCTTTGCACAGTTGGATTCACAGAGACGCACAGAGGCCTCACTGTACCGCGTTTGTCACCACGTTTATGTTCTTTTTGGCCCATAATCAGGAAGGAAGTCACTAACGCAGCTCGTTCTGGGCTCGACTGCACACAAGATGGGACGTGATTATATGCTGGGCGCTATAGGGTCTGATTCAGGGCCCAATGACTCAAATTTTGGAGGCATGTTCCTGCACAATGTAATTATGTAATTATCATTGCTCTTCTATTACACTGTACAGGCGCAGATATATGTGTGTAGCCTGCATGGCGTGAATGCCAGGGTGTGGTTGGTTGGTGGTGGGGTGCTAAGGGCAGGGCACAGCTGGGTGTGATGGCCTGGATCGGGAGGTATTGGAAAGCACCGGAATGCTCAGCTGGTTGAGTCATGGCTCCTGTGGCCCAGTGGGCAGGAATGTCTTTCAGTCTGGATACAATTAAAACCAGAAATACGAGAGTGCATTCCAGCTCCTCTGGCCAACCGCGGAACGGCCATGAGGGGGGGTGGATGCTCTACAGCCTTCAGCAGAGTGTCCGTGCGCATGTGTACTAGGAGCTGCAGTCTTTGCACAAAAAGCTGGTGTCATGTTTCTGCCTGACAGTCAGTAAATCACTTCAGCAATGGAAGAGCAGAAACTTCTCATTTGAAAGTTAACAACGTGGAAGAGGACGAGTCTCCTTCACACTGACCTTAGAAAGAGAGAGAGAGAGAGAGAGAGATAGAGAGAGAGACGAGTCCTGCATTAGAACAGTCAAAAACTCAGCGTGGTTTCTCACACATTTGCATGCTGGATGCAGTTACAGAATGATGCAGTACCCACATTGTCCTGTGGAGGGTGTTAGTTTAATACTGGACACCTCATGGGCTCTCCAAGTTCTTGAGCTGCAGAGCTGAAGAGCTGCCAGCACGCTATAAGAACTTGTAGCAGTATGTTTTCTTATACGCATGAGGATCTACTGCCTGTGACTTTATGATTCTTGGTCATTCACATGAACAGAAATGCTGGTATGTGGTCACATATCAGAACTTAAACTCCAAACCAGTCTTGTAATGGAAGCAGATTATTGTATTTACTGTTGCCATTTCATGAAACTGTATATGCTGTAAAGGGTAATATACACACACATACAATGCTGTGCAAAGGTTTTTACCACTGGGGAACATTATTATATTTAAAAAGCTATATTTCCAAATTATGCTTTTATTAGCTCAGCAAAACACTTTATTATTTAAATATTAAACAGTATTAATAGAGTAAGTAGAGCTTTTACATACGTCAGTGTGTTTATTTAACCCTTTCCGAGCTTCTCCTTCTATAAACAACACAGTATTATTTACAGTTCTCATCTAATACCTGCTTTGACTGCTCAGTACTTCATTAAGCTAAATCAAGATTGCTGCTGAAGGAACTGAATACATTCATACAATGTCTGGGGCGTCCAGGAGAAATCTGGAACTACACTGTTCCTCAAACTGGAGCTCAAGATCTGATCTACTCACAGTGACATATTCATGTTACTTTGTATTGTATGTATGATTATTTACATCTGTTCTAATCAGATCTGGTGTTCTTACTGGTGAACATACACTTATTGATCAGATAAAGACTTGGCATCGGCACAGAGTAAGGGTGTACTCGCATGTTTAAACCCTAAAGTTGAGATCAACTGACTGGTGTGACCACTCTGTACCATCCAAGCTGGGAACATGTACATGTAACTGCAGCAAGAAGCTTAACTTCAGCCTCGTGTGAGATCAGAGCATCAGAGCTGTGGATAGTTCAGAGGTTCTGTGTGTCTGAAGAAACAGAGCAGTGATACTCTGAGTGTTATCAGTCGAGTGAAGCGCAGAACTCTGTAAGGGAGCTGGTTTATAGTAGCTCCTCCGTCGCTGCAGTATCTCTGTGTAATGATATGACACAGCTCTCATATACACACCTACTCTGCAGATCTCCCTTCAAATTCATTCAGTTTAAATAAAGCTCCGCCCACACGGTGAACATCAAGTGTAGATGCATGAACACAGGCTATGGTTGTATATTAAATGTAGGAGCTTCATGTTTGGTGTGCACACTCTCGCACCACTTACAATGCTTCAAGTACAAACCTAGATTAGTACCTTTTCAGAGGGATGCATGCCTACCATGAGCCTCCATGTGTGGCCGTTCACATGACTTTGAGGACTCTTGGAGGCAGCAGCAGCCAGCAGTAGGTCATTATAACATATAATGTGAACAGGGGCAGTAGTAGCAGTGTGATAAAGTTTAGTTTTACAGTTCCACTGTTATACCTGCTGCTCTAGAAGGATGTAAGGTTAGCTAATGGGTTTATAGGGGCACGATGATTGGCTTAAGGGGAAACGCCCCAGCAAATAACCCCCCCCCCAGTGCAAAAGCTTAGAGAAAAACTTCAGCCATGCGACATGTACTAGCTAGCTGACTTCATCTGGTGAATGGGAGAGTCTGTGTAAATTTGATTTGTCATATCAGCGCAGACAGACTGAGCAGACCAATCATTGCTGCTCCACTGCAATGAAAGTCTCCTGTTACAGCAGAACTGGAGCTGCTTCACGCGCAACACTCCGCTGCTATTAAAAAATTCATGTCAGCCAGGCAAACGGCATGGAAACACAGACGAGATCTTCCGTTGGCGCAGCCGTCTGACTGACGGGGTTCATTTTCCAGCCTTTCACTTTCCGGCAGAAAGCCGGGGAAGTCAGTGTAACACACGCATCCAGTGGCAAGTCAATAAAAGTGCCACAGTGGCGAGTACAAGCTTCGCGCTTCACAGGGATGATGAGGCCGTTCGGTGGAGAAGCACATGATTAGGGACTGGGCTGACCGCAACATGCCCACTCTGAGCACATCTGACTCCTTTTAATGCGGCTTTCTAGTTTTAAAGGCCACTAAAGTGGTCGCTCCATTGAGCACGCACACGTGCTCGCTCTCTCTTACACACAGAGGCAGGAGAGTGGTTTCAATCAACGCGCCATAAACTCACACCACTCAGACAGGTTCGGCTGGAGAGGCTCCAGTAATGTGCCAATGGCTACAGGGCCCCACTAAGCGCTGGGTAATAAATCCACACCACTGCAGATACTGGGATACTGTGTTCAAGCCTAGTCTTTCACTGCTAGCAATGAGGTGGAAGGTCGTAACGCCACCACTGGCTTTCACAGAGCTACTACAGCTTTACTGCTGACTCTATATGTCTCCGTCTCCAGTGCCATGTCAAAGTGTGACCACCTAAAGCACAACAGCTGACCCCTTTCGGCCTGCGTTACATGACATGTCACTCACCTCAGGAACGAAGGGCAATCCAAGGTTCCGAACCACCAGCACTGCCCCGCATAGATGAACGGACTGAAGGCAGTTCTTTGCTATTCTTATCCACTGGTGTTAAACTGGGTACAGTGGAGTCACTTCTTGTTCCTGTGCCAAGGTTAAAGAATAGCTGGACAAATAGGCAGGTTTGGTGTCCAAAGTCTGCTTATTTAATAAAAATTAATAAACACTTATGCTTCATGATGACCTCTAGTGCTGTTTTTAGCTATGCTACATACACTATAAACATTAATACAGAAGTTTGCCCCAGCTATAACAGGTCTAGGAATCCTGTACATCTAAGGCATTATAAATGCATTTATAAGGTGTAATATGGCATATATAACACCTTACACAGCCTGGTATAAGACTGTATTTCCCATGAGTAGTTATAGTAACATGCAGGACACTTAATAACAAATAAAGTATATAGCTTTATAATATCAGGATTCATAACACATTATAACATCTATCTATAAGAACATTGCAAACATAAATGGTATAATGCATTATAACACACCTGCCCACTGTTTTTAGCTATGCTACATACACTGTAAACATTAATACAGAAGTTTGTCCCCACTTTGCAGCTATAGCGACTTCCACACTTCTGGGAAGCTTTCGGGAACACTTTCTATGAGTCCTCTATTTGTAAGGCATTATAAATGCATTTATAAGGTGTTACACTGCTTGTTATAAGCATGTATATTGCCTATAAGTAGTTATGACATGACATGCAAGACACTTCATAACATACAATGCTGATATTATAAAGCTATATACTTTATAACATGTATCCATTGCAAACATAAATGGTTTAATGCACTATAACACACTTTGACTGCTGTTATAACAACTATAACAGTTATAACAGCTTCCACACTTCTGGACACTATGAATCCTGTATTTGTAAGGCATTATAAATGCATTTATAAGGTGTTATATAGCATATATAACACCTTAAACTACCTGTTCTAAGTGTGTATATTGCCCATGAATAGTTATAGTGAGTGCATATGAAGTGCAAGACACTTCATATAAAGTGTATAGCTATATAATATCAGCATTCTAACATCTATCCATAAGAACATGTGACTGCTGTTTTTAGCTATGCTACATAAACTGTAAATATTAATACACACATTTGTATTATTTTACAGTTATAACAGCTTGCACATTTCTGGGATTATATTATAATATTATTATATATTATATGTAACCTAATGTTATAAGGCATTATGCATGTAATTGTAACTACTACTAAGAGCGTATAGCTACGCCTGGCATTATAAAGTATTATATATGGCATATATCACCTTATTAATTCATTTATAATGCATTATAAATACAGGATTCATAGGAAGTGTTACTGAGCTTTCTACAAGATTTCCAGAAGAGCATTTGTGAGGTCAGACACTGATGTTGGATGAGAAGACCTGACTTGCAATCTCTGTTCGATGGGCTTGTGGGTGCCAGTCAAGTTCCTCCACACCAAACTCACCCCACCAGCCTGTATAGAGCTGTTTTGTGCACTGGGACACTGCCAGGCACACAATTGTCCAAAATGTCTGGATCTGCTGAAGCATTAAAAATTCCAATCACTGGAACTAACCAACACCTGAAGAACAACCGCATAGCATCATCCCTCCTCCACCAAATGTTTAGCAGGCACAGTGCAGTCCATCTGATATTCTCTAAACCCAGACTCATTCATCAGGCTGCTAGATAGAGAAGCATGATTGGTCACTCACAGAACACATGTTCCAGAATCCAGTGGTGGTGCTTTACACCACTCCGGCCAATGCTCTGCATTGTGCTTGGTGATGTAAGGCTTCCGTGCAGCTGCTTGGCCATAAAGCTCTACAGTGCTTGTGCTGATGTTGATGCCAGAGGAGGTCTGAAGCTCTGCAGTTACTGAGTCAGCAGCGTGTTGGTGCCTGTTACATCTCAGGGCTTGGAGACCCAACTCTGTTACTTTACATGGTGTATCACTTTGTGTCTGAGTTGCTGTGGTTCCTAAATGCTTCCATTTTCAATATCACTCGCACTTCATTGTAAAGGGAAGAACTCTTTAGAACGACCTATTTATTCCCTAATATTTGTAAGAACAGACTGCATGGCTTGCTGCTTGATTATACACATCTGTGGCAATGGGACTGAATAAAACACCTGAATTCAATAATTACATGGTGTGTCCCAATACTTTTGTCCATATAGTGTATGTTTATGTCGTATAATGTACTACTACAACCCCATAGGGACGCTAGCAGAAAGAAGCATTACCATCGAGGTTCTTTTTCAGGTTTTGAACACAACTGAAGGCCCAGCTTCATCTGAAACCACAGATGAACATCAAGGGACATACCTGTGATTCGCCCGTGTACAGAGGTGACCTGTCCAGTTATCATTGCTGAACATCTGTCTATGATTTGAAAGCTAACGGGCTGACCTTCAGCGACCCATGAGACTTTGCTTCTGTATGAGACATCTCAGCATGGGATATCGCTCCAGGGCTTTCCTGTCTTTCATGGCGAAGCCCCCTCTGGTTTCACCACCTAGCACACACTGCCTTTCCTTCCTTCCCTCTCTCAGAGAAGACCGAGAGACGCGGTCCCCAGAGCTTAGTGCGTTCCAACTGCTCCGCTCACTTACTCCAGGAAATGAATACAACCACAGGCCAGCCACCAGAGAGAGAAAGAGAGAGAGAGAGAGAGAGAGAGAGAGAGAGAGAGAGAGAGAGAGAGAGAGACAGAGAGAGAGAGAAAGAGAGAGAGAGAAAGAGAGAGAGAGAGAAAGAGAGAGAGAGAGAGAGAGAGAGAGAGAGAGAGAGAGAGAGAAAGAGAGAGAGAGAGAGAGAGAGAGAGAGAGAGAGAGAAAGAGACAAAGAGAGAGAGAGAGAGAGAGAAAGAGACAAAGAGAGAGAGAGGGAAAGACAGAGAGAGAATTAGAAAGATAGAGAGAGAGCAAGTGAAAGATAGAGAGGGAGAGAGAGAGACATTGAGAGACAGATATATGTATATATATATATATATATATATATATATATATATATATATAGAGAGAGAGAGAGAGAGAGAGAGAAAGAGACAAAGAGAGAGAGAGCGAGAGAGAGACAGAGAGAGAGAGAGAGAGAGAGAGAGAGAGAATGAAAGAGAGGGAGAGGGAAAGACAGAGAGAGAATTAGAGAGTGAAAGATAGAGAGAGAAATAGAAAGATAGAGAGAGAGCGAGTGAAAGATAGAGAGGGAGAGAAAGAGACATTGAGAGACATATATATATATATATATAGAGAGAGAGAGAGAGAGAGAGTGAAAGAAAGAGTGAGAGAGAGAGAGAAAGAGAGAGAAAGAGTGAGAGAGAGAGAAAGAAAGAGAAAGAGAAAGAGGAAAGGGGAAAGAAAGAGAGAAAGAAAGAGAGAGAGAAAGAGAGAATGAAAGAAAGAGTGAGAGAGAGAGAGGGAAAGAGAGAGAAAGAGTGAGGGAGAGAGAAAAAGAGAGAGAGAAAGAGAGGGAGAGGTGGAGGGAAAGAGAGAAAGAGAAAGAGAGAGAGAAGGAGAGGGAAAGAGAGAAGGAGAGAAATAAAGAGAGAGTGAGAAAGAGAGAAAAAGATAGAAAAGAGAGAGAGAGTGGGAGAGAGAAAAGAGAAGGAGAGAAATAAAGAGAGAGTGAGAAAGAGAGAAAGAGAGAAAAAGATAGAAAAGAGAGAGAGAGTGGGAGAGAGAAAAGAGAGGGAGAGAGAGGGAGAGAGAGAGAAGTTGGAGCGATAAAGGATAGTAAGTTAGTATATGCTTATAGAAATAATGCCGAACAGAACAGCTGAGCTGTAAGTGATCAGTCATGCTGTCAGTAAGAGGTCAAATACTGAATCTCATCTACACAGCTGGGTAAAAGTCTAAGACCATTTAAGAGAATGTCATGTAGAAGTATTTGTCTGGTCAGTAAACATTTACTTGTTAAAAAACTAACATTGTTAGAATAATTACAGATAATCAATCTACTGTGTTTCTCTTTGAGGAATGCCCGGTATTTGTAGTTAGAATTCAATACCTACTTTATCTAATCAGCCATTAAACAAACTCTGGTGTTGCTGGTGTGGCTTAATGAATCCATGTGATAGCTGGAGTGCAGTGACTGGTCAGTGATTTGTATTTATTCTAATGTCTAGTGTTCTTACTGGCATAACACAGTATTAGTCTTTCAAAGGTGTGGTATAAAAGTTGTGGTAACACATTCTGTGAAGCCTGTATTCATAAACCACTACAAACAGGCACGCAGCGTTTTTGTTTCTGTAATAATATGCGATAATTATGTCTTGAAAACGGCTTTGAACACATATATACCTACTTATAAACACAGGTATCATAGTACGTGTTCAACAGGACTCACTGCAATTCATTGCAAATCAATGTATAAGCTTATTATTCTAATACGATGATACTGCTGCACAACTGCTGTTTAACTCTGATATACACTATCGCTCAAAAGTTTGGGATCACAGTGAAATGTTCTTGTTTTTAATGGAGTATCTTCTTCCTTAACACAACAATGGACTGACGGGTCTCTAAAGAAAGTTGTTCCTTTCTGGTCATTGTGAGTCGGTCAGCAAGCCATCAACTGCTGATGCTTCAGATACTAAACTAACCTAGAATGTTGTTCCCTTTTATACTCACTTATTAGTAGAATGTTTTTCAACTGTGATCACAATTGAGCAAGAGTGTCCTAACAACCAATTAGTCCAATAACATCCTTAACTTGGATTGGTGGTCGTACCAGGAGATTTAGACAGAGGACTGAGAATTACTGATAATAGGACTTTAATACAAACATTTTTATTCTTTAAAAATCATCTGATACATTTACAATAATTGTGAAATGAACAATATTGTTTGTGAATTGCATGAAAATTGCATGTAATGAAATTCTAAAGTGATCCTAAACTTTTGAGTCATAGTGCATGTAAATGACTTCTGTTCTGATTGGTTGCCTCATTCTAAAAGCAATCCTGGATTAAACACTCTTTAGTATGTTTGTAAACATGTTTGTTTTGATGACGTCACAGTTCACATGTATGAATAAATGTATAAACTAAATGGGGGAATCCATGATATGGGCCATCTAATATATAATAAACGTTTCCAGGCTCCACCCACAAATATGCTCTTTCATTGCTATGGTTTAAAAAGCTCCGGCAAGAACCCCTTTCAGTTTAAAGGGACTTATTATGCTCATCTTCAGTGTTAATAATCTTATTTTTGGGGATTAGCTAGTATAGTTTTCCTAAAACACAATATTCATGCTGTACATCTGTATTTCACTCTCTGTTTGAAACCCCCTGTTACAGCTACTGTGACTTTAAGCCCCGCCTCCCCATGGGCCCAGTGTGCTGTGATCAGTCAGCTCACCTACTCTGTTCTAAATGGTCAACCTATGAAGCAGCTTACATTGGTGTAACACTTTGAGCCAGAGTCTGATCCTGAAAGTCCGGCAGAACAAGTTGGTTGCTCCAACTGTACAAGCTGAACTGGAGCAGGACATTTCAGAGTGGTTAGTTTTTACTGGTTTGGCTCTCTGGGCATCATGTAAGGACATGCCAAGCTTTCCGGTAGGCGTGTAATAAGGACTGTGTTACAAGATGATGTCACCACGTAAAAGAGAAAAGGGCTGGAATTGCAATGAGGCGTTTCAGGCTGCTGAGAAAAGAGGTTTTTGGTGGGAGAAAGTTTATTTCTCTGCTTTGTAGTTTAGATTTTATACCTTTGTAGAAAGTGCACATGCACAAAAGCAAAACTGAGCAGGTTGGAAATGTCTACGGCCAAAACATTAGCTAGTTAACACAACAAATATGGGCTCTATCTAAAGCATTCCTCAGCATTTGATATGAATAACACACTCTAACACGTGGGTTAACATGTGACAAAAGTAATGTGTGAGTTTGAGTAATGGAGGTAAATTACTAGAAAACTAAAGACATGTTTAGAAATGTCTACAGCAGGGGTGCCTTTTTTTCTGGGGTGAGCCAAAGTGCAAATTTTGCGATGGGCCGGGATCCAAAAAAACTAAAACAACATAGACAACATTGTTTTTATAATGTATTATGGAACATTACATTGTTTTGTTACTAAAATACTTTAAAAAACAGTTTTTTATTATATAAAAAATATAGGAATGTATTTCTTCTCTCATAGGGTCTAAATCAAGCTTGCTCAGGGGTCATCCTTTGGAAGTCTTGGTCTAGAATAATAAAATAAGCTGTAGATGATTTTAAATAGCTGAGAAAGCTGATTAGCATCAACAAATCAATCAGTTATTATAATAAAAAGTCACTGAATGCCAATACATTACCACAAATGGACAAAATTATTAATTTGACTGGTGACGGCTATTATTTTGAGTAGTAAACAGCCTTAGCAACAGCAACCCTGCTGTCCACTGCACCCTAATGGAGAGGATGGAGAAACTCATAGTCCTCCACATCTGAATGTTGAACTTCATTATAAAACCCTAATATCGTTTACATTCCTGCAGCACATCAATTAGAAGCAAGGCTTGAGTTCTGTTTCTGTGAGTGCCACCAGGCCGCTAAGTTACCATCAGCCCCCCCGTCACCACTCAACCCCTGACCTCAGGTTCAGCTCGGTTGAGCTGGAGATGTTTCAGTGTCAGCAGATAACCTTAAATAAACATTCTGCAGCCGACCGAGAACAGTGCCATCACACGTGTCGGCGGCTCAAAGTTTCGGTTTCCTTTCAGCTGTTACTGTTTAACCGCTCTATCATGAGGCTTATCGCGGCTGCACGGGTGCTGGCTGCTGCTGTGTTCTCAGCCTGGTGCAACATGTTGCGTGGGCTTGCAGGCTGTCATACACATGCTCATGCTACAAGGGGGAGTTATTTTCTGTCCTTCAGGTCAAACGTTCGTTGGGAGGTGAGAGGAGTATGGCTCAAATGTATCTCACCCCATCCTGCACCGACCTCTGGATCCAAAAACGGACTTCCGCTTTGAATTGTAGACTCCAGGGTCACGCTGAGTATATCCCTGGTGCTTCCTATCAGTCAGCCTTCTTATAGTCGCTATAGAAAAGAAGCCCAAATCAATGCAAACTAGCCACCAGCTGTTTTGGAACCTCAGCCATGCGATCGTGCATCCCTCTGCAGCAAAACCCAATGAATACCTCCACCTATTCGCACTACAAGACCATACAAATCACTGTGACACACTGAACCTTCTTACTGCAGTTCACTAAAACTGGGCCTCAGTTCATGTTACATATTTCCCAGGACTTCGTATTTCCCCCCGCCACTCTGGAAGGCCTACTCTACTCCTGGGGTAAGTTATAGAGCATAGCTGGACCGATCCAGCTCATGATTTGATTTCTTCAAGTCAAACGGTCTCAGATTAGAGTGAGTAAATCTAGTAGAACGGCCCAGGAATGAAAGAGAGGAGCCGTTTAATTTCATTAAGCCAGATGGGTGCATGCAGAGGAGGATTGCTAACAGCTGCAGGGAAGACTGGCCTTACATTCTGCAGCTCAAGAAATGATCTAACGCTCGCTCTGAGAGGTTTAGGGCCATTGGAGTCCATTTAAATCGCCTGACCGTATGGAAAATGTCTTTCAGACATACTTTCACTGCTCATTTAACACCCTTTCAAACTCCTTCCATGCATGTCATAGATGCACATTGTTCTTTGCTACAGTTTACACCCTTCGCTGACAAAGACGGGATCAGTGGGTTTGGCACTGGATTGTGTTGTAGAGCTCAGTGCTAGCACTTGGCTAGGGTGCGCTAACAGGTTAAAGAATGCAACCCTTACAGAAAATAAGTTCATTTTATTAAGTATACTTAGTGCAGTTACTATACTAATGTCATTGTACTAGTAGTACACTTGCATATGTACTATTTTAATACTTCTTGGGACTAAATTGGCCCACTTTCTAGTTTTTAAAAGTATACTTTTAAGTACACGTTAAGTGTAAGAGTAGTAAACCAAGTATACAACTAGTTTACATCTTTTGTACTGCAACTACACTAAAAGTAATCTTAAGGGTTCACTGTTAATTTACTAGCTTGTAAGTTTTCTTTAAGTGAACCTAATACTTATAATTTACTGCTTATATTATTGTTGTACTTTAAAGCATATGACTAGGTTTAAGGTTTTTTTCTACTTAAAATAGAACTTAACAACGTTTACTTACTCACCAGTGGACACACGTAAAATAAACAAGACACACTCAGATTAAGAAACATATTTGTATCTTTATAAATCTTTATAAATCAAATTTTAAATAAGTATTGTACTGGATGTGTTTTTGTGCAGAGCAAGAATACTTACTTCTACTATCTCATTCAAAAGATTACGTACAAGTAAAGGCCAAATATACTTAGACTGTTCTATACTTGTCAGTATAACCTCAGCATACTTAAGTATAGCTGTGTTTAGTATATTACTGAGAAGTACATAAAAAGTAAACTGAAAGCTTACTCACTTCCTTTTAGTTTAAAAGAAGTAAACTAATGGTACACTTGACTTCTTTTTTGTAAGGGAAGGCCAGTTGAGTCCAGTCAAAAACACTCCTGGAAATACCTCACCGTGACCATCTTGTTCTTTACTATGGGTTATTAGTTTGTTCACGCTAACGATATGAATGGGAATCTGGCTGTAGCATTGTTTCTTGCCGTAAAAGCCTGTGCTAGCTCTTGGCTAGCGTGCAGAAATAGGTCAAAGAATACGAGCTGTAAATTACAGGAGGCAGGGCTTGGTATGCAGACTGGGAGTAACCACACTTCTACCATCAAAGCTGATTCCTTTAATTTGAAACATGGATAAAGCCCTAAGAGATTTCCAGATGGGAGGGGAAACACAAGAGCTGGAAGTTCTCACCATTGGATTTTTCTATGCTGTAGCATCAGCGTAGAGCAAGACCATGACTCGCTCTGTGAGACTGTGAGAAGAGCCAGAGATGTTAGAATATAAGGAGACTGGTCACTGGTTGAAATATGAATGGGAACAGTTGTAATGCTCAACGTGGCATCCGTTTATGGAGAAGGTAAAGCGTCAATTAGCTTACTGGTGACAGTACCAGAGTGGAGGAGGTTTAATCATACTTTGCAAGCCGATAGCCAGAATAAGCATGATATTGAGGTGTGATATTGAGCCAAATGGTACAAACCGTGAGGTTTTTGTCCGATTTTATCACTTATTTTTAAATATCCCTGAACGCAAACATGTAGTGGCCCATTGGCTTGCTCAGACTGACACTCTGCTATCTGTAGGCCACTGCTAGTCCACCCACAGACCTGATTAAACAGATTTTAGATGCATTTTGTCTCACACTCCATCAGTGGGTCGCCCAGAAAACCCTGAGCAACATAGCAGTGGACCACCAGCTTTGTTGTCAGCAGGCCTCCACTATCCTCTAGCTATCAGGGACGCTTCTAAAACAATAAGTATTTCAGTTTCTTAACATTTCAATAGCTTTCACACATACTCACAAACTCAAATGGGGGGAGGTCACCGTTAGTCATACGCTTTACTATGATGGTGAATTACTCCCAACATAAAACACCCCCACAATAAATCCATTCCCCCAAACAAAATAACACCACACATACAAGCACCTTTAGTCTAGCAAACCATAACTTTAACATTTTGTTCCCTGTTTAGGTGGTTGCGCACCTCCCATGAGCCTTGGTGCATGGCTGGTTGTGTGGCCATGCCTACCAAGCTCCTTGGAGCTCATTGCCAGCCAGTAGTGGATCAAATAATCAAATCAAATTTTTTCCCTGTGAGTCTGTTATCAGATCAACTAGGACACTGTTGGCTCACTGACTCTGTGTTGAGCTGCTGGTGAGCAATGAGGGGTTAAAAAAGAGGAGTGAGAGCTGCTAAAACAGTTCACACCTCTCCACATACAATGGACACCCCAATGAAACACTTTAATTCATGTTGATATGCTGTTGAAGAAAGAAAGATGCATATATTAGCTTAGAGACCTGTGGAAGAGGTGGAAATGATATTTTATTAATCATCATCCTGGTCTCTCCTTGTCTCCGTGGAGCCAGAGTAGCACTGTCATTACAGCAGTGGGGTTTAAACATTACTCAGTTTGTTATTATCTGTGCTAATGAAGCTAAATACCAATCACTGCCTTGATGAGCACTGATACAAACGCAGCACATGTTCAGACCCAAGCTCATCAACTTCACATACACAGAGCGGTTTCATATCCAGCCTCGTTCTCAGTGCGTACAAAAGTTGATTAATCAGTCGCAGTTACTATGAGCCTAAAACCGCATGAGCAGTCACGTCTCGCACAGGGACACGTTTAGAGGTTCACATGTGGAGAGGAAGATTGCTTGGCTGGCTGAGATGTGATTCTATCTGACAGTGTTATCAGAGGTAATGTGGATATGGGTGATCATCTGATTTAAAAACAACTGTTTAAGATTCTGTATTTTAAAAAAATGTAAAAGATTTATATTTGAAAATATAGCAAGTCGTATCTGTAGCAGCCAATCAGTGCAGCTGATGCAAGTAGGTTAACCAATAAAACTGCATGCCCATGTGCTATTAACTGTAATAAGCAGTGAGCAGAAACCACCTACTGTCATAATACACAGCACACACTAATATATATATATATATATATATATATATATATATATATATATATATATACAGGGGTTGGACAATGAAACTGAAAGACCTGTCATTTTAGTGTGGGAGGTTTCATGGCTAAATTGGACCAGTCTGGAGGCCAATCTTCATTAATTGCACCAGTAAGAGCAGAGTGTGAAGTTCAGTTAGCAGGTAAGAGCACAGTTTAGCTCAAAATATTGCAATAACACAACATTATGGGACATACCAGAGTTCAAAAGAGGACAAATTGTTGGTGCACGTCTTGCTGGCGCATCTGTGACCAAGACAGCAAGTCTCTGTGATGTATCAAGAGCCACGGTATCCAGGGTAATGTCAGCAGACCACCAAGAAGAACCAACCACATCCAACAGGATTAACTGTGGACGCAAGAGGAAGCTGTCTGAAAGGGATGTTGGGTTCTAACCCGGATTGTATCCAAAAAACATAAAACCACGGCTAAACAAATCACGGCAGAATTAAATGTGCACCTCAGCTTCTCCTGATTCCACCAGAACTGTCCACCAGCCAAACCTTTGGTCACTCGTGCCAATGCCAAACATCGGTTTCAATGGTGCAAGGAGTGAAAATCTTGGACTGTGGACAATGTGAAACATGTATTGTTCTCTGATGATCCACCTTTACTGTTTTTCCCTCATCCGGGAGAGTTACGGTGTAAAGAAGACCCAAAGAAGCGAACCACCCAGACTGTTGCATGCCCAGAGTGAAGCATGGGGGTGGATCAGTGATGGTTTGGCCCAATACTTGTGCTAGATGGGCGCGTCACTGCCAAGGACTACCGAACCATTCTGGAGGACCATGTGCATCCAATGGTTTAAACATTGTATCCTGAAGGCAGTGCTGTGTATCAGGATGACAATGCACCAATACACACAGTAAGACTGGAGAAAGATGGTTTGATGAACATGAAAGTGAAGTTGAACATCTCCCATGACCTGCACAGTCACCAGATCTAAATATTATTGAGCCACTTTGGGGTGTTTTGGAGGAGCGAGTCAGGAAATGTTTTCCTCCACCAGCATCACGTAGTGACCCGACCACTGTCCTGCAAGAAGAATGTCTTAAAATCCCTCTGACCACTGTGCAGGACTTTTATATGTCATTCCCAAGACCAACTGACGCTGTATTGGCCGCACAAGGAGGCCCTACACCATACTAATAAATTATTGTGGTCTAAAACCAGGTGCTTCAGTTTCGTTGTCCAACCCCTGTATATATATATATATATATATATGCATCGGGAAGCATTCAAAGCTGAGGGACAGTGCCGGCTATATTATTGTTATCAAGATGCTTAACATGATGATGACGTGGCTCATAAAAACTATAAATAACTTAAAATAAAATTCATGTTAAACAGTGTGAAACAGCTGCCGGATACAGGTAATTTGTTTTATTTACATACGATGATAGAATTTATAACGGTTTTAAGTCATTTAGTGAAATTTATAATAATAATATATTTTATTTCATAGGCGCCTTTCTGTCACTGAAGGACACCTTACAAACTAATACAACGTAGACAAAGCAAACAATAATTAGATAATAAAAAAATAACATACAACATTTTAAAACAGGTTAAAATAAAACAATAGATCAATCAGATGGAACAGATGGGTTTTGAGTGTGGACTTGAATTGTGAGTTTATATTCCTTATGTGAGATGGTAAAGAATTCCATGGTAGTGATACGAGCAGAGGGGACAGTCAAATGAATGGAGGAGGATGATCTAAATTTATATCACAATTAATTTCCAGATAGAATCTTATAGTTTTAATCTACACAGTGCATGCTATTGTTTCTGAATACACAGTGTTTATCAAGCTGTATGTGAAAATTATTGGGAGTTTTAAGTATGCAACCTCAACACACTGCGCTATCCCTTGGTTTAGTTGGAGATGTGGAAGCATTCAAAGCTAAGGAAGAATATCAGCTGGCATAGAAGTACATTTTAAAGAATAGATAACAGCAGTGATACTGTACAATAGATATATACCATGAATGTGACTAATGAATGAATGAATTATTATATTATTGTAATCAGCATGCTCAACATGCATGTTAAACAGTGTGAAATAGCTGCTGAATACAGTTCACAGGTTTTAATTACATGTGAGACAGATTGCTTAACAGTTTTGAATCATTCTGTTATATCCCAATTAGGGGTGTGTATAAAAAATAAATTTTTCGATTCAAATCGATCTTCATTTGAATAATCTGATATCGATTCATATAAACCCGAGATCAATTTTTTAAATTAGAGATCTGGCTGGGGGCGCACATCAGTTAAGCTTAGCTGGAGCACAAGTGAAGGCGCCCCAGAACTTGAAAGCAGATTTCTGGCTACATTTTGGATTCAGAAACCAGGACGGTATATAAACATATAAACACTAATGTTTTTAGTGATGGTAGGTTAAGTGTTCCTTGTACGTTTACCACATTAGTTCTCTGAAAATCTCTTTTCATATTCAAACAAAACATATTATTGTAACTGAAATATCCCTAAAAGTATCAATATTGAATTGAATCGAATCGGATATCGAAATGAATTTGGATCTTGTGGAATCAATGGCGATATCCAGTCCTAATCCCAATACGTGTTTATTCCCAGATAGAACCTAAAACGTAGAAACTTCGAAGCCCTCAGAATTAAATGGGTCCATCAGAATTTACCCTGCTGGAAAAAAAAAACATTAGCACAGAACTGATTTTGCTTTTAACGGGTATTGGCCTTATGGGTACCACTAGCTTCCTGTAGGACACCTTTATATTCCATTACAAAAACATCTGGTATCAACCCTATTATGGCTGTTAAAACATTGAAATAATTTACTCTGTGATATCAAGCCAATAGGAGAACCATCATGACTATTGAACACCATCAGAAAACAGCAGACCCTGTTCTAATAGTTACTGTGATGGTTTCTATGATAGTCTATTACAGAAAAGACTCATTCCAAACATCTACTCGCACCAGCACAACACACACTAACACGCCACCACCATGTCAGTGTCACTGCAGTGCTGAGAATGACCCACCTCCCTAATAGTACCTGGCAGTCCTGTGAGGGTCCTGATCACTGTAGAACAGGGTAAGGAAGTATACAGAGAATCAGATGGACTACAGTCTGTAAGTGTAGAGCTACAAAGTGCTCCTATATGGTCAGAGTAGTGAGTTTAGGAAGAAAGTAGGTGCTCTGAATGAAGAGGCAGGTAGAAGAAGTTGCTGGTATGTTGGTTTACAGGTTTTACTAGCACATATTTTCTCTAATCTGCATACATTAGGGTGAATGTTTAGCCTATATAAAGGAGAGTGTAGAGTAAATGCTTCCACATCTGGAAACGCTCAACAATCCTATGAGTTTCCAGGAATTATTAATGGTAGGTTGAGTGTTCCTTGTACATTTACCACATTAGTTCTCCGAGAATCTCTTTTCATATTCAAACAAAACATATTATTGTAAACGAAATATCCCCAAATGAATCCATACTGAATTTAATCAAATCGAATCGGAAATCGAATTGAATTGGGACCTTGTGAATCAGGATCGAATCGATCCGGGAAATCAGTAGCAATACCCAGCCCTAATCCCAATATGTGTTTATTCCCAGATAAAACCTTAAACTTAGAAACTTCGGACCCCTTAGAATTAAATGCTTCCACATCTGGAAACGCTCAACAATCCCCTTTGTAGAGTAATGCTCGCTGTCGCTGGTTGTGCAGCAACACCGCTGCACTATAAGCCGGGGTCCAGCAGTGCTGGCCAAACAAATTCATACATCCTATGAGTTTCCAGGAAAATACCCCCCGGATGAAAGCAGAGCGTGCCCTCCCACTTCACAGCGCTCGACAGAACAACGGCCAGCTAAAGAAAAACAGCAGAGACTGAAGGAAGGAACGGATTACAGCATGGCCAAATATCCCCAGCAATGCGGCTGTACTGGGTTTAAACCGTGTAGCACAGGCGCGAGAAACGCCCGCTCAGGCTGTACTGCCCACAGCAGAAAAGGGCCAATGTGGCACTAAGGTGCCAGTAGGGGCCCAGCTTAGTTGGCAGTTCCCAGAAGCAGCTGTCACTGCCCTGTACTTCACAGAGACGCTCAGAATGTTTCGACAGTCCTGCAGGAGACAAGAAAAGGCTGCTGGGAATTCAGGAAAGACGTGAGAGTCTCGCTGCAGCGCTGGAGGATTTAGAGAAAACATGGATGTTGGCTAAGTGTGGGAGGGAGCTGGCTGACCTCATTTGTGTCACGTGTGACGCATCGTTAGCAGCATTTTGAAGATGTTTGTTAGTACTTTGTTGGTATTCCTTTAAGGCCTTAAGGGTAAAGGTTACCTTCTGACCTCTACTCATTGTCTAAGCAGTACAACACACATGTAATGGCCGTCCTTTATCTCCATCTGTCACTTCATAACTACTTAAGAGCAGCTCAAACTCCCCACCACCCCACGAGCAACGGTCTGGACAAAAACCAGGTTCATGCTGTGGTGTTTAAAGGCTTCTGCTGTAGCTCTGCTCTGGAGTTTAGAGGCTGATGTAGCTGCACTCGTGAGCAACACGTTGCCTTGAAATTGCAGTAAAGAGAAGCAGTTAAAGCTTCTTGAAGGCTTTTCTGACCTCTAAGTGGTTTACCGGTGAAAAATGTCATATATTAACATCAAATCATGCACCTCCCTCACCACACGCTCATTTCTGGTCTGGCAACTGAGGCCTTCTAACCAAGAGCGTAGGAGCGGGTTTGACATTATAGAGGACATATTTGCTAATATGAACCAAAGCCCACCCTATCCCCTAAAATATTACCTATAAGCTGATTCCACTGTAGGTAAGGTAGTAAATCACTGTATGTGTAGTGACGTAGAACAACATTTGTGGAATTACAGTAAATTATTAATAAATAAACAAAATACAAAAAAATACAACTGTACGTCTGATTATTATTAGATAAATCCAATTAAAGATCACTTTACAAACTAAACAAAATACTCCACATTACATGGTATATATATATAAATATATAAATATATATATATATATATATTTTTTTTTTTTTAATATATATATATATATATATATATATATATATATATATTTATTTAGTGTAGTAGCAGTCTGCAGTTTGGGGCGTGGCCAGAGAGTAATGTTACTTTATGTTTCAGAGTGCTTTCTGAGTAAAGTTAACATAAACGTTAGCTAGCCAAAACCCTGCTGGTCTGTTACCATAACAACACATTATACAAAAGCTGGTTTTATTGCAGTATATTGTAGTGTCATGCCAATAGCAGCTGGCGCTGGGTTATTAGCTCTCAGCATTTTGGGCACGCTCCCAGTGTTCGTTTTTTTTTTTTTTAAGAGCTGGTATTTTGAGTGAGCTCAGTAAATCTCTGAAATGAGTAATATTCCTGCATCTGGCTTGTTTACTTTGTCACGATATAGTGTCACCGTTGCTGTTCACTGCTCTCATCACTGACCTCGCGTTTAAAACTCGAGCACGAGCCACCCAACGCTCCAGCAAGACAAGAGCTCGGGCCAGTGAAGCTGCTGACTGCAGGATATTTCTGAACAGGCATCTCAACACAAGCCTTAACAAAGTTAAAGACCCAGACCACCTAATAACCAGAGCCCGTTGCTAACAACAAACACAGCAAGAGAATTGTGAAGGTTTTTAAAAAATAGTTTCCGCTTTTCTGTAGGAAAATTTTTGGTGGGACAAATCTACCTGTTTCTGATATTGGGTGGGACACGCCCCCCTCATCCCACGCTCTGGCTAGCGCGGAGGTGGTCGTTACTAGTAGTCGTTACTAGTGGTCGTTACTAGTGGTCTCTCTTATCATCAGTGGGCCAATAAAAGCATGCTTTTTAGAAATCTAACCTTGTGATTGGCTGTCTGAATTACATTCTGTATGCATGTTATTAACAACAGCGCTTCTTGATTAGTCTACAGTACGTATGTATACCAACGTTTATTACCTCGCTCATCCACTTTCAGTTGGAACTTTAAAGGGCCTATACTGGGGTGTTTTTCTTGGATTTTATTTTTCACCCTATGACTCGACCAAAACAGGATGTATTCTGACCATTTTCCAACTTTCTTGTTACCTCTTACTGTTAAACAGGCTGTTTTTCTTTAAAACTATAAATGAAAATAATGGAGTGTGCTGCTGTGGTTCTGCACTGGAGTTAAGAGGCTGATGGAGCTGATGAGTAATGGAAGCCTATGTCCACCTGTTAGCATTGTGTGGTCTATAAAAGAAACATATTAGACGGTGACTGTTAGAGACGGGCCTTCAGTTTGAGGAACGTAATGCTTATTTCTGCTAACCACTCTTGCGAAAGTTGACTGTTGGTCATTCTGGTTTCTGGACAGGTGAGACAGGTGTGCTAATGCAATGTACAGCACGTAGTAACCCTGTGTATAGACACACTAGGTAAGAGCCGGGTGCTAAGCTCTGTGTTTATGTTTTGTGGTGTAGTTTAGATCAGAGTAGTTTTTGTTTTTGTGCTGTCAGAGAAGAAGGTTCTTTGGTTTTTGTTGGTTCTGATTATTTTGTTTCATTAGGGTCGCCCTAGTCCAGACTCCCTTTAACACCAGCAGCGCAGCACTTTCTCTTTTGTACGTACTGTAAATGTTGATAATAGTTTAAATTATTTCTAGGTGGCTTTAATTGGTGGAGAACTGTGTGTGTTCATTGTGGTATGCATTAAAAACAGTTAAACGCCATAAGCAGTGGTGATGTTCCTCCTCCACATTGCACACGTTCATGTTGAAGCCAATGTTTCTAACCCCATTTTACCCGCTATAGACCACTTAATGGAGTCGTAACAATTATATAGCAAAAAAAAATAGCCACAGTGGCCCTTTGTAGATTCTTTTGATGTTGGCTGTGGGTTTGGGGTGATTCCTGGTCGAAGCTTTGTGGTTCAGTTTGCTGGCTTGCCGGTCAGACAAGGGCTGATGAAGGTGACTATCTAGGAGGAGAATAAATCTATATAGCAGGGGTGTTTAATTAGAGTTCAGTAAGGTCCAGTTAGAGAAGATCTCCTCAGGCCAAGGTCCGGACTGTCATCATTTCTAATGTGTGTTCTGATTCAGTGGTGTATCCTGTTTACTGAAGTAGTCTAGTATCAGCATCTTATACCATCAGCTACTGAAACACCAACACATCACACATACCGTTTAGTATATTTCAGTATATTTACTGCTTAAATGCTGAACTGAATGAATTATTTATAAACTTCTAATAAATGTTTTTTACTCCTTCAAGTAAAAACAAGAGCTGCAAATAAACAGAAGGCCTCTGAAAAGTGTTTATTTATAGAAAAAGTTCATCTTCTCAGTTTTCACCTTCAACTTTTCCTTTTTTTAGAGCATGTTATTCTTTCTCCGACTCATTTTATTCTTCAACTCACTTTACTCTCCGACTGGGCACTCCTGAATCTGCACAGATCTGATTGGCTGAGGAGTTCCCCGGTGATTTTACAATGCAAGCGATTGGTCAGTTCACTGTGCCACAAAGCCTGTATACCATAAAGACAAGAAAAGCTCCGCCCCTTAAAATAAACACCGTCAACATTAAATCCTTTTCAATACTTTATCAGTTTGGGTCCGCACTGGACAACGTCTGGGTCCAGACCGGGGTCCGCCTATTAGTGACCTCTGCTATATACATACTGTATAAGTATGTTATTTCAGATGCAGCAACAGAGTATGCTTTTCCAGAATTTAGCTCATTGACACACACCCCTTTAGAGAGACAGCAGCAAAACAGCCAGTTTCAGGATAAAGAGAGGTTGTAAGATGATCAGGAATTCATTTCTGGTTTATAAGTGGTCCTCAGAAAGAACCAGAAAGAATAAAAAGTGGGATATGAGCCAGTAATCTACTCAGACAGGCCTGGCCTATTGTGGGTTAATGGAGAAGAAGGGGGATCATGTGCTGTGTATCAGTGGTAGGGGTCAGCACTGTGGGGTTAGACAAGGATTACTGAAAAAAAGCCCACTACTGACTCATGTGTCTTAAACACATGAAGCGCTGGCCTATCCATATCCCAGCTTTTCTAAGACCAGCCTGACCTCGTCCTTGTCAGCAACCAGACCCGTATCATCTCCTGTCTAATCTCTCAGCTGTCACAGTTGTTGCCGAGTGTTACTCTGTCATCCTGGCACGTGATGAGCATCAGCAGATCTTCAGTCGTGTCTAATGAAGCTGAGAAATGATGCTTTTATTTGAGAATAGTCGTCATAACACCTAAATTAAATGGTTTATCAGGGGTTCTTTAGTAAAACCACTAGCTCTACTTAGAAATATGAACACAGTATGAAGAACTCTTTGCACGAATAAGGGTTCCTTGCATTGTTAATGGTTTCTTCAGAACAAGTTTTATTTTTTGAATAAGTTTCTACACAGCTGAGTCTGACTTCCTACTTTACATGGTGGCAGTGTGTAGGTGGCATTCTCTGAACCCACTCAGCCATGTGGAAGACACTCTCAACCAATGTCCATGTGTATAAATCCATCCTTGCAGATCACATACACCATACATGCTGATCGTCTTCTCTGGGGTGGATGGGATCTTCCAGCAAGAAATGTCCCACACTGGTTGGAAGAGCCTGACCAAGACTTCCAAGTACTACCCTGGACCCCTTACTCCACAGGCTTCAGCCCAATTGATCATCTGTGGGACGCCTGGATGGTGGTGTTGGCTCTATGGATCCTCCTCCACGGTCCCTCCAGCAGCTGTGAGATGCACTGCAGTCAGCATGGCTCCAGATACCTGTGACCACCTACCAGGACCTTACTGAGTCGCCCAGTCCGTCTAGCTGCTGCACACGGCGCTTACTCTGAATTTTAGGGCGTACTCACACTTAGCTCTGTGATCCGGGTCCAGGCACGGGTCCCTGCTTAAGCACGGTTCGTTTGACCAGTGTGATTGCTCCGAACCGTGCCCTGGCCCGGCCCAGTTAACCGTGCCCGGGCTCGCATAAAGAGGTGGGCCAGGGCACGATTCGCTTGGACTCGGGCTCGGTTCGCTTCTAGTGTGAGTGCTATCCGTGCCCAGGTCTGCTTGGAGCCTCGTGTGATTGGTTCAAACATGAACTCAAACATGATGTCAGTGATGCAACGCTCATGTTAAACAATCATGGGGAGGGGGGATAACCGGGCCCTAGCACGGAACGAGCAAACCAGGCCTAGTGAGAGTACACTCTTAGATCATAATAATGTGACTCAACTGTGTATAGCACCAAAAATAGTTCTGTTATAGTTACTGTGTCAAGCGTGTAACAATAGCAGAAGCCTTTTTTAAAAAATGCTCTAGAACCACCACATCACCACAAAGCAAAGAACCCTTAATCATAAGGCATGAGTGTTCATGGTTCTATATAGAACTGTTTTCTTTGATACAGAACTCATAAGTAACCTTATTTTTTTGAATGTGATAAAGCATTACTTATACAAAACTACTTATAAGTCAGAGACGATACAGAAACAAAGACAAACTAAATAGTTTTAATGCTGGTAGTATTTCCACTATCAAAAGTAGTAGCAGTGGCTGTGTCTCAAAACCTACTGAGCTCCTACATAGGCAGCATTTTACGTCATAGTATGCGCTCCAAACATGTAGACTGTCCCAATTCTTACATACCTTAAACATACTGTCTACTGAGGAACCTTATTTAGACCTGATTTTAAGGAAGCATTAAATGCTTCCTCAGCCGCTAAGACAATCCCATGATGCAACACAGGCTAATCTACGAGCAGTGAAGTGGTTTTAAAATGTGAGTTATTTTGATTCTCTCTGGAGTTTTAATGTGTTTCTGGTCATATAATCACACAAAACAGTATTTTATTATCAACTCTGTAACGAGTCCTTCACCATTTAGCAGTTTTATACTTGAGACTCGAGCGGATTTGTAAACCTCGGGCTATTGTTTTGGATGCCAGTCGGTAGCTTAGCAACAAGCTAAACCACCGGTTGCATGCTGCAGTGGGCGGAACAAGCCGTGACGCAGTCTCTCTCTAACTAGAGCGTCTCAGTAATCTGTTTTATGAGGAGAGATGAGGAGAGAACACTGCTACTTACACAGCTGCTACCTAGACAGCCTACTTAGACACTCACTAGGATTTGAGACACACCCAGTATTTTAGTAGCTGGTAGTATTTTCATTATTAACTATTAAATATTTAAGCTGCTGCTTCAACGTGAAAGAGTAAAAGTTGCTCTCTGTAGTGAGTGTGTGGTTGGTCTGTTCTGAGCTACTGTAGAAACATGGCGGTCTCTGTTGGAACACCATCCGCTTCTATGTAGGTATGAAGGGCGTTTTCTAATCCAACAAAAGTGTGATTCATAGATACAGGGAATTACACACTAATGAAAACATAGTTTTATTATATTCCATTATTGCTAATAAACCCGCCTTAAATCTTACACACTGTGTCTTTAAAGTATCTGATGTTCATCTGAACTGGAAATACACCCCCAGTCAAACTAAACCGGATTACTATTAAACAATTCCTCATGTACACTACCGCTCAAAAGTTTAGGATAACTTTAGAATTTCATTACATGCAATTTTCATGCAATTCACAAACAATATTGTCCATTTCACAATTAATTTATGTGTATCAGATGATTTCTAAAGAATAAAAATGTTTGTATTAAAGTCTATTTTTGTATAGAGGCTTATTTAGCCTATAGTCCTATTATCAGTAATTCTCAGTCCTCTGTCTAAATCTCCTGGTACGACCACCAATCCAAGTTAAGGATGTTATTGGACTAATTGGTTGTTAGGACACTGTTGATCAATTGTGATCACAGCTGAAAAACATTCTACTAATAAGTGAGTATAAAAGGGAACAACATTCTAGGTTAGTTTAGTATCTGAAGCATCAGCAGTTGATGGCTTGCTGACCGACTCAAAATGACCAGAAAGAAACAACTTTCTTTAGAGACCCGTCAGTCCATTGTTGTGTTAATGAAGAAGATACTCCATTAAAACAAGAACATTTCACTGTGATCCCAAACTTTTGAGCAGTAGTGTAGTTGTCAGGTACTAGATACAGGCTTGTAACTGTGCTAGCCTTTTTGGCCTGATTGCTTGGCTGGAGCATGTATATGTACAGTATGAGGAGCTGGAACAGCAGCAATAATGGGAATGGCATTTCAGGAATTCAGGAAACTGAGGCACGCTGTTCTGATATCCTCGTTTCTGAACAGTTGAATAATGAATTGTGTTGAAAGAATTAAATAACAGAAACTCCTGGAATACCGCTCCAGTACTGCTGCTCTGGCTGTGAAGAGCCGAGCCTGAAACATGGAATCATTCAGTCTAGGACTCCACCAAGACCCAGAGAACCTAAATCTGAGTTTTTGTTCTACTGGGGTTCATCTTGCTTTCACAGGTAAACAGCCAACATGTATGATTAACCTTCTATTACTGATCCACTGACCAATAACTGACCAATACAATACAATGTTTTTCTCTCCTCTCTATATAAACTCATCCTCATCTTGGGTAACGCTTCCGTAATCATTCCCCTGACCAATCACAGGGCTGGCATCTGTCTGGCCCCGCCCACTCAAAGAGTCAGAGAAACTCAGAGAAATAAAGCTGATCAGCATCACCAAAAGATAAACCTTAATTCCTTTATCATCATCTTCAACACTGTTCCTTCATCCCTTCATTCCTTTATCATCATCTTCAACACTTCCTTCATCCCTTCATTCCTTTATCATCATCTTCAACACTGCTCCTTCATCCCTTCATTCCTTTATCATCATCTTCAACACAGTTCCTTCATCCCTTCATTACTTTATCATCATCTTCAACACTGTTCCTTCATCCCTTCATTCCTTTATCATCATCTTCAACACTGTTCCTTCATCCCTTCATTCCTTTATCATCATCTTCAACACTTCCTTCATCCCTTCATTCCTTTATCATCATCTTCAACACTGTTCCTTCATCTCTTCATTACTTTATCATCATCTTCAACACTGTTCCTTCATCTCTTCATTACTTTATCATCATCTTCAACACTGTTCCTTCATCCCTTTATCATCTTCAATACTGTTCCTTCATCTCTTTATCATAATCACCAACACTGTTCCTTCATCCCTTCATTCCTTTATCATCATCACCAACACTGTTCCTTCATTCCTTCATTCCTTTATCATCTTCAACACTGTTCCTTCATCTCTTTATCATCATCACCAACACTGTTCCTTCATCTCTTCATTCCTTTATCATCATCACCAACACTGTTCCTTCATCTCTTCATTCCTTTATCATCATATTCAACACTGTTCCTTCATCTCTTCATTACTTTATCATCATCTTCAACACTGTTCCTTCATCCCTTTATTCCTTTATCATCATCTTCAACAATGTTCCTTCATCTCTGCATTCCTTTATCATCATCTTCAACACTGTTCCTTCATCCCTTCATTCCTTTATCATCATCTTCAACAATGTTCCTTCATCTCTTCATTCCTTTATCATCATCTTCAACAATGTTCCTTCATCTCTTCATTCCTTTATCATCATCTTCAACACTGTTCCTTCATCCCTTCATTCCTTTATCATCACCAATACTGTTCCTTCATCCCTTCATTTACATTTATCTTGTTATCTTTTGGTGATGTTATTTCTCCCCTACTAAACCAGCAATAAACCAGCATATGTTGTATTCATGAACATACTGGTTGACCAGCTAAACCAGTACCAGACTAGCAAAAACCAGCTTAGACCAGCATGGAGCTCTTGCTCATCTAATCTTCTTTTTCAGCAGGGTCAACAGGGTCAGCATGTCTTTCGCCACCATG
Organism: Megaleporinus macrocephalus; assembly: GCA_021613375.1. Lineage (NCBI taxonomy): Eukaryota > Metazoa > Chordata > Actinopteri > Characiformes > Anostomidae > Megaleporinus > Megaleporinus macrocephalus. The sequence continues at coordinate 6,673,788 of CM038702.1, forward strand.
AAGAACCCTTGAATCATAAAAGAGTCGTTACTGTCGTTTACAAGGAGTCTATCATGGTTTTCTAGAATGCACCACAGCTTTTGGCCCATCAGCCAGTACTTACACTTCAAATCAGTCACAACTGCTGCTTGATGTACGCCAGGCCACGGAAACTCTGCTCACACATGGAGGTGGTCTGAGACATACTGTGACAGGCTGTGTCCTTTAGGTTCACCACCGAGTGTCCGTACATGGTTGCACTGCACTCACTAATAAATAAGAAAAGAATCTAAAGGGCTTTTGGCGTGGATGCAGAGTTCTAGGCTCAGGAATGGGCTGTGTTTAAAGCAGTCTGCTGCTCTGCATGTGTTTTACACGGTTAGTGTAGTATCCTGTGTCACGTACAGTATACTATACTGTATCAAAGGTCTTACTGTATGTCTACCTCAGCATTAAGGCCACAGCTCACCCACAGCATTGGCCTGAGGCTCTCTGCTCAGGGTGAGCCGATTACAGCTAGTTTATTATTACAGTCTGCTTTATTAACTAGATAAAATAATGCATTCATCAACACTCATCACACCTGGCGGCAGTTAACTACGTCTACTGAAGCTGAAGAGGGCTAACGTTTGCTGAAGTCACTTCATTAGCATCTGTCTGTTTACCTAAAAGACCGTCTGCCTTACTCCTGTGCAAATTTCAAGCCACTTGTCACCTACTTCAGCTTTCTGTGCACTAGATATGGCTTAACCTTAACGTAGTGTCAGTGCCAGTGTGCGGAGAGCCATTGAAAACAGTGACAAAGTAAATTTTTGAGTACTTTTGAGTACTTTCCTTGAGTACCATTGGTTTTTGGAATAGTAACTTTTACTCCACTACATTTATAGGACTAATATTGTACTTTTGGCTACATTCCTATGAAGGTTCTAATTACTCTTTACAACTTTAAAATTGAATTTTGCCTTTAAAAAAAATCACTGTCCAACCTGAGAAACCACGTCTAGGTACATGGAGGTTGCCAGAGTCTGTAGTAGTTGCAGTTTTTACACTGTGGTTGGTCAAATTGATTTTTATGGATGTTGGCCAAGTGGTCGTATTAAGACTGAGGTTCTGTCTCAAATGGTTTTCTGTGTGAATCCACTGCGGACGCTTGCTAGTAGATAACTTGTGAAAATACAGTTACTGAGTGAAGTCCGTTCAGAAATAGATGTTGTAATAATCTTGTTTAATAAACATCTAAATATTAATAATATTTATGCTAAAGGTCTATTGTCATAGTCTAAAGAAAAACAAGTTTCTCTAAAATAGTAACTTTACAGGAGAGGCCAAAATCATTATTTACTTACAATGAAAGTCAATGTAAAGAGGTTCTATTCCAAGTGAGTTTGGAGCGTTTCTATTGGTTCTATTGATATACATGTTTTTCTTAATGATTAGAAATATTATGGCCCCAAAGAAATAATACATACAGAAGATAATGATCCATTGCTGTTTTTGCATGATTGAGGCTGTTAAGTGTTTTTACACTGTGGTTGGTCAAATAGATTTTTATGGATGTTGGCCAAGTGGTCGTATTAAGACTGAGGTTCTGTCTCAAATGGTTTTCTGTGTGAATCCACTGCGGACGCTTGCTAGTAGATAACTTGTAAAAATACAGTTACTGAGTGAAGTCCATTCAGAAATAGATGTTGTAATAATCTTGTTTAATAAACATCTAAATATTAATAATATTCTGTAATACCATTCTACAACAATACTTCAGAAATGAGTACTCCAGAACTTAAATTGAATTAAACAATTTAATTCAATAATTTGTTTTTTTGACTGAACAACTAACATGGTGTAACATTTGGCCAGGAATGTCTACAATCAAGTTGTTGAGTCGTACCTAGTCCAGTTTGGATTAAGATGTAAAATACTATTAAAGTATTAAAGTAAGTTAAAGTAAGTACAGTAAACTACAGCTGTCAATGTGTGGTCTTGTAAAAATATACTTTTTAGTACAAAGTTATTACCATAAACACCACAGTATAAATGCTATAAATACAATATGCTATTAAGTGACTCTACATCATTTGAACACACCAATGGTTGTTTACATTGTGTGAAAATTTCATGATGAATGCACCAATAGAAGTGTTCCAAAATAGCTTGAAAAAAAATCTGGTCCCATTAATTTACATTGAAAGTAAAGTTGTTCTTTGTCAGTTACAAGAATGAAAGGTTCTCCAGGGCAGATCTATCACTCCAGCCCTGAAACGTTCTTCTCAGCTTTTTGGTAGAGCACATTTGGAGTCAGCACATCTTAATGAAGAAGGTGTTGAACAGAATGTGCATCAGCAGAGGTGTGTTAGGCTAAAACAAACCCACTCAAGAGTCTTTCAATAGATGCGCCTTCACTGTTCTCATCCATAGAGAAAGCATGTAAATCACTTCATCACATGAATTTTGAAGATAAGCATATTTTTTTAGCATATTATAGTTTTAGAGGATTTAATGACCAGAATTATGTACGTTTGTACAATAAAATAAGGGTAAACAGTTATAGGAAAAGATGTGTTACCAAGCGGTCTAGTAGTTTCTTTATGCTAAAGGTCTATCCTATAGTAATTTAGTAGTAAAGGTCTATCGTCACTGTCTAAAGGTGTTGAACCTAATTGTGCATCTCTACCAATCAGCAGAGGCGTGTTAGGCTAAAACAAATCTACTTTCAATAGATACATCTTCACTGTTCTCATCCATTGGGGAAGCATGTAAATCACTTCATCACATGAATTTTGAAGATAAGCATATTTTTTTAGCATATTATAGTTTTAGAGGATTTAATGACCAGAATTATGTAAGTTGTACAATAAAATGAGGTTAAAAAGTTATAGGAAAACATGTGTTACCAAACGCTCTAGTAGTTTCTTTATGCTAAAGGTCTATCGTCATTGTCTAAAGAAAAACAAGTTTCTCTAAAATAGTAACTTTACAGAAGAGGCCAAAATCATTATTTACTTACAATGAAAGTCAATGTAAAGAGGTTCTATTCCAAGTGAGTTTGGAGCGTTTCTATTGGTTCTATTGATATACATGTTTTTCTTAATGATTAGAAATATTATGGCCCCAAAGAAATAATACATACAGAAGATAATGATCCATTGCTGTTTTTGCATGATTGAGGCTGTTAAGTGTTTTTACACTGTGGTTGGTCAAATAGATTTTTATGGATGTTGGCCAAGTGGTCGTATTAAGACTGAGGTTCTGTCTCAAATGGTTTTCTGTGTGAATCCACTGCGGACGCTTGCTAGTAGATAACTTGTAAAAATACAGTTACTGAGTGAAGTCCATTCAGAAATAGATGTTGTAATAATCTTGTTTAATAAACATCTAAATATTAATAATATTCTGTAATACCATTCTACAACAATACTTCAGAAATGAGTACTCCAGAACTTAAATTGAATTAAACAATTTAATTCAATAATTTGTTTTTTTGACTGAACAACTAACATGGTGTAACATTTGGCCAGGAATGTCTACAATCAAGTTGTTGAGTCGTACCTAGTCCAGTTTGGATTAAGATGTAAAATACTATTAAAGTATTAAAGTAAGTTAAAGTAAGTACAGTAAACTACAGCTGTCAATGTGTGGTCTTGTAAAAATATACTTTTTAGTACAAAGTTATTACCATAAACACCACAGTATAAATGCTATAAATACAATATGCTATTAAGTGACTCTACATCATTTGAACACACCAATGGTTGTTTACATTGTGTGAAAATTTCATGATGAATGCACCAATAGAAGTGTTCCAAAATAGCTTGAAAAAAAATCTGGTCCCATTAATTTACATTGAAAGTAAAGTTGTTCTTTGCCAGTTACAAGAATGAAAGGTTCTCCAGGGCAGATCTATCACTCCAGCCTTGAAATGTTCTTCTCAGCTTTTTGGTAGAGCACATTTGGAGTCAGCACATCTTAATGAAGAAGGTGTTGAACAGAATGTGCATCAGCAGAGGTGTGTTAGGCTAAAACAAACCCACTCAAGAGTCTTTCAATAGATGCGCCTTCACTGTTCTCATCCATAGAGAAAGCATGTAAATCACTTCATCACATGAATTTTGAAGATAAGCATATTTTTTTAGCATATTATAGTTTCAGAGGATTTAATGACCAGAATTATGTACGTTTGTACAATAAAATAAGGGTAAACAGTTATAGGAGAAGATGCGTTACCAAGCGGTCTAGTAGTTTCTTTATGCTAAAGGTCTATCCTATAGTAATTTAGTAGTAAAGGTCTATCGTCACTGTCTAAAGGTGTTGAACCTAATTGTGCATCTCTACCAATCAGCAGAGGCGTGTTAGGCTAAAACAAATCCACTTTCAATAGATACATCTTCACTGTTCTCATCCATTGGGGAAGCATGTAAATCACTTCATCACATGAATTTTGAAGATAAGCATATTTCTTTTAGCATATTATAGTTTTAGAGGATTTAATGACCAGAATTATGTAAGTTGTACAATAAAATGAGGTTAAAAAGTTATAGGAAAACATGTGTTACCAAACGCTCTAGTAGTTTCTTTATGCTAAAGGTCTATCGTCATTGTCTAAAGAAAAACAAGTTTCTCTAAAATAGTAACTTTACAGAAGAGGCCAAAATCATTATTTACTTTCAATGAAAGTCAATGTAAAGAGGTTCTATTCCAAGTGAGTTTGGAGCGTTTCTATTGGTTCTATTGATATACATGTTTTTCTTAATGATTAGAAATATTATGGCCCCAAAGAAATAATACATACAGAAGATAATGATCCATTGCTGTTTTTGCATGGTTAAGGAGCTGTTAAGGAGCTAAAAGGGACCCTTGGTGGCACCTTTATGGCTCCCTGGAAGGATAAGGCTATCAGAGTGCTGTGACAATCCTCCTGATCCCATTAACCATTTGGTAAATGGGTGCCTTGTTGATCCTGAGCTGCATTAAAGGTCTGGGCTTGTCTTTGCAGCCTGTCTCTAATTGGTATTTGATAGACGTGCGGGACCAGAGGAGAAAAGGTGACTTGAAAAGAAGCCTAAAGGAGTCTAAAGCACCCTGTGATCACCTCCTCCCAAACACATAGAACATACCGCGCCCCACTGTCAAAGCAAAGAGAGAGACGGAGCGGTGGGGAGGGAGGAATGAGCGGAGGAGAGAAAGGAGGGAATGCCCTGTTCTGGTGAGTGAAGAGAAAGCCAAGGGCTGTTTTGCGGCCTACCTGCAGCTCTGCTCGTCCCCGTGCCGCCGACATGTCGTGCTGCCTTCGTGCGTCTGTCCGAGCGTTCCTGTCCCGTGTGGGGAGGACTCCTGAGCAAGAGTCTCGCCGAAAGAAATAGCGGGGAAAGTTGGCAAGACGCTTTTGAACAAATTCGGGGCAGCACCAAAGAGGCCGGCAGCCGGACGAACAAATGTGTTATTCATTCTTTTCTTTTTTTTCGGCCCTCTCTTGAGAGCGCACTGGACTGGGAGGACGGAAAACAAGCACTCTTCTTCCAAACCAGCCAAATAAACCCAGTGTAGTCTTTCGGCCGACATTGAGGAGGATAATAGTGACACTCTGGAGCCGCCGCTGCTCCGGCCAGTATAATCAGGCTTCAGTGCAGCATCTTATCAAAGGCTTCATTCACTGGACACCTTTGTGCAAATTTCAGGGGTCTGTTTTAGCACTAACGTGGTCAGCACATTAGCGTTCGGGGCTATTTCTGCAGAATTGAGTCAACAGTGACGAAAACGGAGGCCGGGCTACGTGCCGAAGCTGAGGAGGAATTCTTCTTGCGTGAGTAACCACGGGAGGAGAAAAAAGAAAGCCTTTTAATCGTCAGAAGATAATCCGGCCGGGTTATGAATTCATGGTATGTGCAGCAGACAGCACAGCGGCTGTTTAGAGATCTGTGTACCTGTAAGAGTGTACGGAGTGATTTATAACTGGGGGCAGAGTGACTCCGCAAAGACTGCAGGCCTATTTGACGCCACAGCTCTGGAATTCCTCTAAGTTTCTTGAGTTTGTGTGGTATTTGTAAGGCATTCGATTGCCTGGACAAGTGTGTGTGTCTGTGTGTGTGTGTGTGTGTTTGTGTGTGGTGGTGGGGGGCTATTATGGTCTGAGCAGTAAACATTTATTTAGAAAATAAACACTAATACTCAACAAATATAAATAATACTAATACATTAATATAGTGACTCTGTGTATGTCAGCCATGTTGGATTAACCATTTCCTTACCTCTCTTCAAAAAAGCCCAGAATTACTCATAGTTATCATCCAGGGCCTGTTCATCATTCATCAGTGCTTCATTAAATACAATCAGGTGTAAAGAATATGATGAATAGTACGAAAATTAAGATATATATATAAAATAAAATATAATATATAATATATAATAATCTCTTAATAAAGTAGTAGTTAACAGGCCATACTTTACCAGCAACATGGGGCTTAACTTGCTTTCCAAGGGTACTATAATCTCTGTATATACTGAAATCTTACTATTACTTCATATTGCTGCTCATATTAAACACAATCCATACCACTCACCAAACATACTTCTTGTTTTGCTGTGTATGATATAATAACTTCTGAGTTTTGGTTACCTTACCCTGAACAAGTGGGCTGGAAAAAAACAAATCATCTCCTGTTTCTCTTTCCCACTCGCACCACTTCCACCTATAATGAAAGATAAAACCACCACTGAATGGAAGGAAAACTGTATGGTAGGATTTCCGGGTCACCTCGACTTTAGGATGACAACATCTACGCTGAGGGTAAGATTTCCACCTTGAAAGAGGTTTATGACGGTGGTGTCTGATTTCAGAGCTGGGGTCCGATGAATAGGGTAGTGTTCCCACCTGATTCAACTCCCTAGATAATTACCAACCCTTTAGGAGCTGAATCCGGTTTCCTGAGCACTGCTCTGAAAAGTCGTGAGTGGTTAGAGAGGGACGTATAATCCTGCAAGGTTTGAAGCTGGGAGAATTATGACCTTGAATCTCCCGGGCTGGACGAGCGTCTCAGCAAGGCCGTCTACGGTGCGCCCAAGTAGGATACAAATGTGCGAGACTCAGGGGTCCATATCTCTGTTTGCCTGAAGCCTAGCCATGCGGTCCAGGGTTGGAAAGGGCATGTCATGCTGTACTGACCTGTGGATGAATTTTAAAGCCAGATATTTAAGTGTCCCTTCTCCTGTGGATTGTATTTATAACGTCATCAGTGATTAGTTGTTATCAACTTTTAAAAATCTAAAGCCATGCAACCCCTAGTCCAGAGTCACATGAGCTAGTAGCAGGATGCTACACAAAATTAGAAATTCTCATACTGGAGAATACTACAGTAAGGAAAAAACAGACTCTCATAGACACCCATGTATACATTTTCAATAAAATGTATATACTTTAAGTTTCATTCAAAAGACTTATTCTTAAAAACTTTTGTTTGGCTACTTTTAGGCATTTTCTCTCATTCCCCCCCTTATTTAGTGTCCAATTCTAGGTGTAGATACCACCAGTGATGGGGGGGAAGGCTAGCATGAACGTTCTTCTAGTCTACGGATGGCTGTGGCATCTCTATATACTGAACTCATGACCTCACAGTGACACAACAGAAACATTTGCTATGTAATTATGATCAGTACTATAATCAGTAATATCGAATCTTATACTCAAGCATCCCTGAATCTACATATTTGTTATCACTGACCCGTTGACTCTGTTGCTGAATCTGCATATGCTGCTAATATTAGTCTGTTGTATTTACCTGAGCAGCAGTGACGCCGCATGACGGACTGGTTCAGTATATAACGAACCTGCCTGCTGTGCAGTCTAGCAGCTAAACGCGTCCCATTAAAAACTGCGAACACAAACTCAACGTTGTAACTATATGGTTTCAATGCGAGAGCAGCGAACACAAAGGATCAAATGGGACAGTTTCTCCGAGGTGAAGGCCAGAAGCTGAGAGGCCCTTAAATGAGCTTAGAGGGTGTAGCCTAACAGAGGGGCCATTCAGCGGCAGTGTCCCGATACAGGTATGTTAAACAAGCCTCTGTTTGTGCAGGTCGGGAGCTTCACTGGTAACCAAAAACCACAGGAGCAGCAGAAGGCCAGAAAGGTTCGGACCGCTCAGACTGGCGAGAAATACCCCGGACATGCGCTTTTAGAGAAATAAATATGTACTTAGTGGGTCTTTAAAAAAGAATTTTCTTCCGGCACAGCGAGAGCGTCTCCAGAGAGATGCACCATGGCATCACTCAACAGCACCACCTTTCACCACGCCTGCCTGGAGAGAACTGGCTTGCAGGGACTGCTGGAAATGGGCGCGTGGCCTCAGAGTGACAGCCTGTGCTAGTCACTCATTCAGTGCATCCCTGAGCTTAATAAAGAATCTTTATCTGCTGCAGCACCGACTGACCAGCCAAAGGCTCAACGCCACAGCAGCTGCACTGATAGTGGAAGCATAGTATTCCTGATCTCACTGTGCACACAATAGACCTTCATATAATTTACACTATGAGACAGACCCTATCAGCCACAAGTTAGGTGGCACAGCTTACTAACTTTGGTGGAGCTCCAGAGCTAACATAGCAATAAAGAATAATATTACTGGTTGGCATAGTGGGTTACACTGCTGTCCTCCAGCTGTAGGTGGGGTTTAATTCCCCACCTGGTTAACCACCTTACACTATATCAATGAGAGTGCTTGGGTAAGACTCCTAACACTACCTTCACCTACCTGTGTACATATACACTGTAACACTACCTTCACCTACCTGTGTACAGGTAAACTGTAACACTACCTTCACCTACCTGTGTACAGGTAAACTGTAACACTACCTTTACCTACCTGTGTACAGGTAAACTGTAACACTACCTTCACCTACCAGTGTACAGGTAAACTGTAACACTACCTTCAACTACCTGTGTACAGGTAAACTGTAACACTACCTTCACCTACCTGTGTACAGGTAAACTGTAACACTACCTTCACCTACCTGTGTACAGGTAAACTGTAACATTACCTTCACCTACCTGTGTACAGGTAAACTGTAACACTACCTTCACCTACCTGTGTACAGGTAAACTGTAACACTACCTTCACCTACCTGTGTACAGGTAAACTGTAACACTACCTTCACCTACCTGTGTACAGGTAAACTTTAACACTACATTCACCTACCTGTGTACAGGTAAACTGTAACACTACCTTCACCTACCTGTGTACAGGTAAACTTTAACACTACATTCACCTACCTGTGTACAGGTAAACTGTAAAACTACCTTCACCTACCTGTGTACAGGTAAACTGTAACACTACCTTCACCTACCTGTCTACAGGTAAACTGTAACACTACCTTTACCTACCCGTGTACAGGCAAACTTTAACACTACCTTCACCTACCTGTGTACAGGTAAACTTTAACACTACCTTCACCTACCTGTGTACAGATAACTGTAACGCTACGTTCACCTACCTGTGTACAGGTAAACTTTATTGCTACCTTCACCTACCTGTGTACAGGTAAACTGTAACACTAACTTCACCTACCTGTGTACAGGTAAACTGTAACACTACCTTCACCTACCTGTGTACAGGTAAACTGTAACACTACCTTCACCTACCTGTGTACAGATAAACTGTAACACTACCTTCAACTACCTGTGTACAGGTAAACTGTAACACTACCTTCACCTACCTGTGTACAGGTAAACTGTAACATTAACTTCACCTACCTGTGTACAGGTAAACTGTAACACTACCTTCACCTACCTGTGTACAGATAAACTGTAACTCTACCTTCACCTACCTGTGTACAGGTAAACTGTAACACTACCTTCACCTACCTGTGTACAGGTAAACTGTAACACTACCTTCACCTACCTGTGTACAGGTAAACTGTAACACTATCTTCACCTACCTGTGTACAGATAAACTGTAACTCTACCTTCACCTACCTGTGTACAGGTAAACTGTCTAACACTACCTTCACCTACCTGTGTACAGGTAAACTGTAACACTACCTTCACCTACCTGTGTACAGGTAAACTGTAACACTACCTTCACCTACCTGTGTACAGGTAAACTGTAACACTACTTTCACCTACCTGTGTACAGGTAAACTGTAACACTACCTTCACCTACCTGTGTATAGGTAAACTGTCTAACACTACCTTCACCTACCTGTGTACAGGTAAACTGTAACACTACCTTCACCTACCTGTGTACAGATAAACTGTAACTCTACCTTCACCTACCTGTGTATAGGTAAACTGTCTAACACTACCTTCACCTACCTGTGTACAGGTAAACTGTAACACTACCTTCACCTACCTGTGTACAGGTAAACTGTAACACTACCTTCACCTACCTGTGTACAGATAAACTGTAAAACTACCTTCACCTACCTGTGTACAGGTAAACTGTAACACTACCTTCACCTACCTGTCTACAGGTAAACTGTAACACTACCTTTACCTACCTGTGTACAGGCAAACTTTAACACTACCTTCACCTACCTGTGTACAGATAAACTGTAACTCTACCTTCACCTACCTGTGTACAGGTAAACTTTAACTCTACCTTCACCTACCTGTGTACAGGTAAACTGTAACACCACCTTCACCTACCTGTGTACAGATAAACTGTAACACTAACTTGACCTACCTGTGTACAGGTAAACTGTAACACTTCCTTCACCTACCTGTGTACAGGTAAACTGTAACACTACCTTCACCTACCTGTGTACAGATAAACTGTAACACTACCTTCAACTACCTGTGTACAGGTAAACTGTAACACTTCCTTCACCTACCTGTGTACAGGTAAACTGTAACACTACCTTCAACTACCTGTGTACAGGTAAACTGTAACACTTCCTTCACCTACCTGTGTACAGGTAAACTGTAACACTACCTTCACCTACCTGTGTACAGGTGAACTATAACACTGGACCTAAGTACCTCCCCTAATTACTATGGTTCAGGTGTTTAAGCAACACCCACTGAATTAGAAGCATCTAGGAGCATCAACAGCTCAGATATTAAGATCCCATTAGACCCCATAAACTCACAGACTGGGGGGCTCCAGGTGCTGAATTGGCTATCCTCTGTTGAGTCACTCCCTACAGGGTTCTATGTACTACCTGTAGAAGCAACATCACAAGCCTAAGATCACTGTTTGCAATGCCAAGTGTCGGCTGGAGAGGTGTAAAGCACAGCCACCAATGGACTCAAGAGGAAACAAGTTCTCTGAAGAACTGCTTCACTACCTGGCAGGATGAATCTGGGTTTGGTGGATGCCAGGAGAATGCTATGTGGAGTCTGAGGCAGTTGCGTTTGGTCTCTTAGCTCCAGTCAGGGGTGATGTTAATGCTACAGCATCCTTTTTACACAATTACATGCTTCCAGCTTTGTGGCCAGCACGACTGTGCTCCTGTCCTGACCTCAACCCCACTGAGCACCCTTGGGATCGTGAGCCAGACCATCTCAATCAGTGTCTGACCTCACACGGGCTCTTTCTGGCTGCATGGGCACAGATTCTTACAGACACATGGGAAGCAACCCCATATTTAGTCCCTTGGTTTTGTAATAGGATGTTTGATGGTGTCCACATACTTTTGGCCATTTGGTGTATATTAGGAAAGAGTAATAGCAGCCAACATGACTGCAGTCCAAACCTATAAACAACTCAATATTGTAGCAAGCGTGTGATGATGTAAGCTTGCTGTTCCTGCAGTTCTATGCTAGTTGTTGGGCTGTAGGCCATTCAAGTGCACCATTAGTTTACTTCTTTTAAACTAAAAGGAAGTGAGTAAGCTTTCAGTTTACTTTTTATGTACTTCTCAGTGATATACTAAACACAGCTATACTTAAGTATGCTGAGGTTATACTGACAAGTATAGAACAGTCTAAGTATATTTGGCCTTTACTAGTACTTAATCTTTTGATTGAGATGGTAGAAGTAAGTATTCTTGCTCTGCACAAAAACACATCCAGTACAATATTTATTTAAAATTTGATTCATAAAGATTTATAAAGATAGAAATATGTTTCTTAATCTGAGTGTGTCTTGTTTATTTTACGTGTGTCCACTGGTTAGTAAGTAAACATTGTTAAAGTTCTATTTTAAGTAGAAAAAAACCCTTAAACCTAGTCATATACTTTAAAATACAACAATAATATAAGCAGTAAATTATAAGTATTATGTTAAGTTCACTTAAAGAAAACTTACAAGCTAGTAAACAAACAGTGAACCCTTAAGATTAATTTTAGTGTAGTTGCAGTACAAAAGATGTAAACTAGTTGTATACTTGGTTTACTACTCTTACACTTAAAAGTATATATTTAAAAACTAAAACGTGGGCTAATTTAGTCCCAAGAAGTATTAAAATAGTACATATACACATGTACTACTAGTACAATGTCATTAGTATAGTAACTGCATAAAGTATACTTAATAGAACTTAACTTTAAGTATACTTATTTTCTGTAAGGGAGGCTCGTAGCTCCAGGACAAAAACCTCAGACACCAAACAAGTTTTGTCTAACTGTTTGGCAAATTGTGAAAATTAGACTTTTCTGTCAAACCCCAGTTTAAAGTGCGCTCGTACCAACACAGGAGAAACGCTCGGAGAGAAAAGTGGACTGAATGGAGTTGGATTGCGTAAATTGCATTAGAGATGGAGAGTGTTGTCTTGAAAGGCCAATCACAGGAGAATTAGGACAAAAGTGCTTCCATCAAGAGAGGGGTTTATTTTTAACGGGCTCGTTCCAGCCCCGCCATGCCCAAAAACAATAACCTCCGCCCCGCCCCTATAGGACACGTGATCACTGACATAGCACAACATATACTGTAGGTGGTGTCCCGACTCGGTCAGGACAAATTCATGCTGGCAAGCAGAACGAAAACACTGAGATCTGTCAAAATGTCTGTCCTCACCTCTTCCACACACCAGGGGAATGCTTTGAAGAAGATGGCATGAAGATTGCTACGTCTCACTGTGTTGAAGGAGATTCACTCTGACATGTGGGTGAACCAACGCACCTAGTCAAAAACCTCATATCCACTCAAAACGAATTACAAGCATGAGTCTCTGATGTTTCAGGAGATCCTTCTGGAGATATGAGACACGCAATAATCTGCTTGCATGAGAGACGGAGAAGAAAGTCAAGCTTCTTCAGGTGTTTCTGAACCTCCTTCCACTGTGAGAAGACACCTCAGCGTATAGGTCTAAAAGCATGCGTTGCTGTAGCTGTAGCTGGTGGACTGACCACCCTGACTGAGTCCAGAACCTCAACATCACTGAATGTGTTTGCCATTCATTGACATAAACCAAGTTCATCATGAATGGACCAATAGAAATGGTGAAAATGATCAATAAAAAAAATATTTGTTTATTAACTTCAATCATAAACTAAAAGGCAGCTTCACCGTTGACCTCCTAATTAAATGGTTGAGATATAAACAAGCTTCTTCAAACTGATTGGGAAAATAACGTGGGAAAAGATTCAGATTGGTTTATACTGGTGGTGATAGGAACCAGACGTCAAGTCAAGATTTATTTATATGCACCATTTACAACAGATGTTGAAAGAAAATCCAGATCCAAGCCCCTAGTGAGCCCCCAGTGAGCCCCCAGTGAGCAAGCCTGGGGCGACAGTGGCGACTCCCTCAGATCAAGAAACCTCGAGAGGAACCAGATTCAAAAAGGGAAACCCATCCTCCCCTAGTCGACCCCAGATAGTGAAACAAGCACGAAAGCAACACAAAGAGGGTCAGAATCACAACAATACGCAATACTGAATAAAAAAGAAAAGCAGGTCTTAAATCAGAACCTGATCTGAAAATAAGATAACAGTCAGTCACTGTTACCAGGAAAACCAGTGACTTCTACCAGTGACTTCTACAGTAATCATCAATTAGGGGTCTAAGAAAATATCGATATATCTAATATCGGGATATTATGTTTGGTGATACTGTATCGATTCTCAAAAACACAGTATCAATACACAGATTACTGACAGACAGTGAATTACTGTGTGCTGTGTTTAAACCTCTGACCACTAGATGGCAGCGTTGTAATCCTTTTTTAGCTCCACTCCAACATTAACAAGTAGCACAAGGGTGCAGTACTATTGTAAGCATTATCAAATCTGTTCATACAGTGGTGTGTTTTAATAGTAGGATTTGAAAAATAGCATTATATCACTTTGCTTGCAGTATCGCAGTATATCATGATATATTGAATTGTGATACTGTATCATGATACATATTGTATCGCCAGGTTCTTGCCAATACACAGCCCTAACATCAATAACTGCTGCTAGAAGCTTACAGTGATGATCTATCAGTAAGAATATAACAAGAGCTCAGTGTTTGTGAGGCAGGAGAAGAAAACGTCTGTGATTATTTAAGCAAACAGGATCTTCAGGAGGGTCAGCGTCACGCAGGCAAAGCTTTCTACAAAACACTGGACAGCAGGAGCTCCACGGTTGATAAACTGGTCCAGGATGCAGGCAAACAGGAGCTCCTGAACAAGGTAGACGACGCAACAGCATCAGACCAAACAAGATGGGTAGTTGTTCAGCATCAGACAGGACAGGATGGGTAGTTGTTCAGCATCAGACAGGACAGGATGGGTAGTTGTTCAGCATCAGACAGGACAGGATGGGTAGTTGTTCAGCATCAGACAGGACAGGGTGGGTAGTTGTTTAGCATCAGACCGCACAGGGTGGGTAGTTGTTTAGCATCAGACCGCACAGGGTGGGTAGTTGTTTAGCATCAGACCACACAGATGGGCAGTTGTTCTGCATCAGACCACACAGGATGGGCAGTTGTACAGTATCAGATCACACAAAATGGGCAGTTGTACAGCATCAGTCTGCACAGGGTGGGCAGTTGTTTAGCATCAGACCACACAGATTGGCAGTTGTGTAGCATCAGACTGCATAGGATGGGCAGTTGTTTAGCATCAGACTGCACAGGATGGGCAGTTGTACAGCATCAGACCACACAGATGGGCAGTTGTTCTGCATCAGACCACACAGGATGGGCAGTTGTACAGTATCAGATCACACAAAATGGGCAGTTGTACAGCATCAGTCTGCACAGGGTGGGCAGTTGTTTAGCATCAGACCACACAGATTGGCAGTTGTGTAGCATCAGACTTCACAGGATGGGTAGTTGTTCAGCATCAGACCACACAGGATGGGTAGTTGTTCAGCATCAGACCGCACAGGATGGGTAGTTGTTCAGCATCAGACCACACAGATTGGCAGTTGTGTAGCATCAGACCACACAGATTGGCAGTTGTGTAGCATCAGACCACACAGGATGGGTAGTTGTTCAGCATCAGACCGCACAGGATGGGCAGTTGTTTAGCATCAGACCACACAGGATGAGCAGTTGTTTAGCATCAGACCACACAGGATAGCAGTTCTTTAGCATCAGACCACACAGGATGGGCAGTTGTTTAGCATCAGACCACACAGGATGAGCAGTTGTTTAGCATCAGACCACACAGGATAGCAGTTCTTTAGCATCAGACCACACAGGATGGGCAGTTTAGCATCAGACCACACAGGATAGCAGTTCTTTAGCATCAGACCACACAGGATAGCAGTTGTTTAGCATCAGACCACACAGGATGGGCAGTAGTTCTGCATCAGACCACACAGTATGGGCAGTTGTTTAGCATCAGACCACACAGGATGGGCAGTTGTTTAGCATCAGACCACACAGGATGGGCAGTTTAGCATCAGACCACACAGATGGGTAGTTGTTTAGCATCAGACCACACAGGATGGGCAGTTGTTTAGCATCAGACCACACAGGACGGGCAGTTGTTTAGCATCAGACCACACAGGATGGGCAGTTGTTTAGCATCAGACCACACAGGATGGGCAGTTTAGCATCAGACCACACAGATGGGTAGTTGTTCTGCATCAGACCACACAGGATGGGCAGTTGTTTAGCATCAGACCACACAGGATGGGCAGTTGTTTAGCATCAGACCACACAGGATGGGCAGTTTAGCATCAGACCACACAGATGGGTAGTTGTTTAGCATCAGACCACACAGGATGGGCAGTAGTTCTGCATCAGACCACACAGGACGGGCAGTTGTTCAGTATCAGACCACACAGGATGGGCAGTTGTTTTGTCTCTGACTGCACAGGATGTGCTGTCTTGGGTTTGATAGGTTTGTGATAAAGTTTCGGCCCAAAATTTATTTTAATCCATATATTTAAATACATTCATGTGAAAGGAATACATGTAAGCTTTAGTATGAAAAAAAAACAATATTTACTCTTAATAGTAAAATAAATATCTATGTTTGTGTTGCCGACATGGACTACCCTGGTTCCATTCACCACCACTGTGAAAATAGCTGTCTATAAAGTTCTGTACAAACAACCGATTCAGCAAACCATGACTGTATAAATCTCACTGAGTTATGCAACAACTACTGAAAAAGTAGCCACACTTTTGGAGATTTGGAGGTTTTGTGCACTGATGTTGAATCTATTACAGCCTCACACTTTACAAATTCAAATTTCACATGCTTAATACTGAGCTCAAGCAGTGAGTCCTGTTACTTACAGCATAAAACAACATGAAAAGGTATTAAACACAGCACTGCATGCTACAGCCTCGTCTACCAGCGAGCAGTTGTGCTCGTGTTTTGTTTACGCCGGCCACTTTTCTCAGTCTACATGCTTGTAGCCGCTGGCATGTGTTGCTTGGCGGACTCAGGGTGGAGGATATGCTGACTTATAGATAACACAGCGAGCTCATTTAGCCTGCCTCCTCCTCGGCTCTGCTGTTTGTGGAAGGGCTCATCCTCTGCATTTCATGGATGTGTAGGTGCCTTTTCAAGTGTGGAGACAATATAGTCCAGTTCTTTCTACACAGCATGCATTATATCATCAGTGTATCAGAGCAGCGAGCTCAGAGCAGCGAGCTCAGAGCAGCGAGCTCAGAGCAGCGAGCTCAGAGAGGCTCTCTCTGGCCACTGTCACCCTCGGCTCCCTCATTAGGAGTCTGGACCAGCACGCTGCTTTAGGACCACGGTTTTAAAAAAGCACTGCTTTAATAACTATACTGAACTGATGTGCTATACAGGAGTCATGTTGCTTCATCCATACTGACAGAGCTGCGTCTCCGCATAGCCACTCGAAACTCCCTCCAGTGGTTTAAACAAGTTACAGCTGCATGAACTCCGGCCCGCTGTGTGATATATATATATATAAGGGGAGGCAGTGCTATAAGAACAGATACTTCCTTCCCTAGTCTCGTTTCCTCGGCCTTGCGATGTAAAAGCTGCCATGTGTGTCATCACTGTCATCCCAAAGAACCTTCCAGCAACAGAAACGACCCAAAGCCCAAATCTTGTAATGTTAATATATGTTAAAATTAAAGGGGAACTCCAATCAAAATTAAAAATACAACTATCTGTTATAAGCATGACTGCTGACCTCCTACAGTGGAGCCAAAATATCCCAGGACTGAGCATTTACAGTTAAAAGACTATGAAACCCTACAATACTATAAAAACTGATGATGATCTTAAAGGTGAAGGTATCTTGAGGGGCAGACACATGAGGGTGGGCTTTTCATTCTGCTGGTTGGCCAGAATATGGCAGAAGTTGCCATACATATATATATATATATATATATATATATATATATATATATATATATATATATATATATATATATATATATATACTGTATCAGCTCCACTGACCATATAGGAGCTACACTGACAGACTGTAGTCCATCTGATTCTCTGTATACTTTATTACCCTGTTCTTCAAAGATCAGGACCCCCACATGACCCCCACAGAGCAGGTATTATTTGGTTGGTGGGTCATTCTCAGCACTGCAGTGACACTGGTGTGCTGATGTGAGTAGATCAGACACAGCAGTGCTGCTCCTGGAGTGTTTAAACACTGTGTCCACTCACTGTCCACTCTATTAGACACTCCTACTACTTGCTGGTCCACCTTGTAGATGTAAAGTCAGAGACAGTAGCTCATCTGCTGCTGCACAGTTTGTGTTCCTCTAGTCCTTCATCAGTGGACACAGGACGCCGCCCACAGGACACTGCTGTCTGGATAGTTTTGGTTGGTGGACGATTCTCAGTCCAGTAGTGACACTGAGGCGTTTAAACACTCCAGCACAACACACACTAACACACCACCAAGTTAGTGTCATTGCAGTGCTGAGAATGACCCACCTCCCTAATAGTACCTGCTCTGTGGTGGTCCTTGGGGGTCCTGACAAAAGGGTATACAAAGTATACAGAGAAACAGATGGACTACAGTCTGTAAGTGTAGAACTACAAAGTGCTCCTATATGGTTTTGCATATTTGTATATTTGAATATTTGGTTATTTCCTTCCACTAGCTGTTAAACTCAGCCAATAAACAGGAGTTAAACTAAAATTTGCAGAGGATGTAATTGGACTGCTCATTAACCAGGCTACAGTCTACAGCCATTCCTCATGAGTTTTCTTCTTGCCTGTACGTGAACGGTAAAGAATGTCTGCATGGCAGTTGCGTCCACACGTTGTCTCTTTATCCCCTGTGTTGACGTGTGTGCAGTAAGCAGGAAGCTCAATTACTGCCTGGGTCTGGGCTGGGAACAAAGTGTACCCATACCACAGAGCCATACATCACAAACATACACATTCTCAGATGCAGACAGTGATCTTTGCTGAAAAGCAGGGCATGTGCTCCAGTCTTACATAACTACCTTCTATATCACTGTGCCACCTCCGTTAGACCCCGAGGCTGCTGTTAAGTGGCTGTGGGGCCTCTACCCAGAGCCCGGGAGGTAATATAAGATCCTACACATGTGTGTCATTTGAGAGGCCGGGGCTGGCTGGGGTGGAAAAAGTAATGACCAACAGTTTTGGCTCGTAAAACTGGACAGAGTTGAGTGATTGTGCATATTTTTACATAAGATTTAAACTTTCTCATTTTAATGAAGCCTGATATGCAAACTACTTTTTTTAATGGAGGGTCTATACTGACGTACTATACTACACTGGCCTGACGCTAATGAGATTTAACCAACTTTTGCATATGGCCGTATACAGACAAAAAGTTTGGGATCACAGTGAAATGTTCTTGTTTTAAATGGAGTATCTTCTTCCTTAACACAACAATGGACTGACGGGTCTCTAAAGAAAGTTGTTTCTTTCTGGTCATTGTGAGTCGGTCAGCAAGCCATCAACTGCTGATCTTCAGATACTAAACTAACGTAGAATGTTGTTCCCTTTTATACTCACTTATTAGTAGAATGTTTTTCAGCTGTGCATCACAATTGAGTAAGAGTGTCCTAACAACCAATTAGTCCAATAACATCCTTAACTTGGATTGGTGGTCGTACCAGGAGATTTAGACAGAGGACTGAGAATTACTGATAATAGGACTATATGTAAAATAAGCCTCTATACAAAAATAGACTTTAATACAAACATTTCTATTCTTTAAAAATCATCTGATACTCTTACATTAATTGTGATATTGACAATATTGTTGGTGAATTGCATGAAAATGGCCTAAAATGAAATTCTAAAGTGATCCTAAACTTTTAAGCGGTAGTGTACATAGCTTGTGTTTGGGTGTGAGTGGATCAGACGCAGCAGTGCTGCTGCTGGAGTGTTTAAACACCTCAGTGTCTCTGCTGGACTGAGAATAGTCCGCCAACCAAAATGACCCAGCTAACAGCGTCCTATGACCACTGATGTAGGACTAGAGCAAGGCTGCACAACTCCAGCACAGTCTGGTGGTTCTCTCCCTCAAACACACCCACTAAATCTGGCAATTAACAGATGAGTGTCATCAGGTGTGCGTGACCAGGCAGACTACCAAACTGTGCTATAAAGGCCCTCTAGGACCAGAGACGTGCACTCCTGGATTAAAGGATGACCAACACTATCTGTGTACCAACAGATGAGCTACTGTCTCTGACTTTACATCTACAAGGTGTAATAGAGTGGACAGTGAGTGGACACAGTGTTTAAAACTCCAGCAGCACTGCTGTGACTGACTGATCCACTCGTACCAGCACACTCTATGTCACTGTTGCTGCAGTGCTGAGAATGACCCACCACCCAAATAATACCTGCTGGTAATGTTTCAGAACATTTACATGTGCTGCTCTCGGTATGTATAGCTGTTCAGATCCAATTTTAATGTAATACTTGACATCCTGGATCTGACACTGTGGTTCTGACCACAATAATCCAGAGTTCTTGAGTGTTTAAGCCGTACCTCCTGGTGAACCCATTGTGCTCTGACTGGTCAGCTTGAAATAAGGAGAGACCATCTCGAAATAATTACCTAGTATCTGAAAATAATGAGAGCATATTAAAATAATGACATAGTAGCTCTAAATAACAACAACATAGCATCATCAAATTGAAAGCTAGTGATGTAGCGTCTCAATATAATGACTCAGCGTTTTGACCTGGCATCTCTAAATAACAACTCAACATCTCAAAATATAGACTTATCATCTCAGGATATCAGGAAAAATGACACAGTATCTCAAAATAATGGTTTAGCATTTGAAAATAATGACGTATCTGAAAATAATGACTTATCATCCCAAATAAACAACTTAGCATTTCAAATAATGGCATTAGCATCTCAAATAACTGACTTAGCATCACAAAATAATGACTTAGCATCTCAAATTAATGACTTAGCATCTCAAATTAATAATTTAGCACCACAAAACAATGTATCATAACAAAAGAATACTTAGCGTCCCAAAAAACAGCTTAGCATCTTAAAATAATGACTTAGCACCTCAAAAAAAGGAGTCAGTATCTAAAAAGTTGCCATCTCAACTTAATGTTATTGTTTCTCAAAATAATGACTTAGCATTTCATGATAATAACTAAAATCTCATAATAATGATTATATGATCTGAAAATAATGACAGTATCTCAAAATAAATTTGATCCCAAATGAACAACTTAGCACCTCAGAATATCTTATCATGACAGAACAAAGACTTTAGCCTCCAAAATAACTACTTAGCACCTCAAATTAACGACTTAGCACCTCAAATGAACAACTTGCCATCTCAAAATAAGGACTAAATTTCTAAATATAGACTTTATAATTTAAGAAATAATTTGACATCTCTAAAGAACAACTTATCATCTCAAAATAAAGACTTAGCATCTCAAAAAAACGACATAACATTTCAAAAAATGACTTAGCATCACAAAGAATCACTTAGCATCCCAAAATAATGACTTAGCATCTCAAAATAATGACTTAGCATCTCAAAGAACAACTTATCATCTCAAAATAAAGACTTAGCATCTCAAAAAACGACATAACATTTCAAAAAACGACTTAGCATCACAAAGAATCTCTTAGCATCTCAAAATATGACTTAGCATCTCAAAAGAACGGCTTAGCATCACAAAGAACAACTTATCATCTCAAAATAAAGACGTAGCATCTCAAAAAACGACATAACATTTCAAAAAACGACTTAGCATCACAAAGAATCTCTTAGCATCTCAAAATAATGACTTAGCATCTCAAAAGAACGGCTTAGCATCTCAAAATAATGACTTAACATCTCAAAAAACGACTTAGCATCTCAAAATAATAACATAATATATATTTTTAAAATGGCATCCCAAAAAAATGTCTTTGTATCTCAAAGTAACAACTCAGTATCTCAAAAAATGAATTAGCATCTCAAAAGAACAACTTAGCATCTCAAAATAAGGATGCAGTATCCCAAAATAATAACTTAATATATATTTTTTAAATGGCATCTCAAAACAACGTCTTTGTATCTCAAAGGTACAACTCAGCATCTCAAAATAATGGCATGGCATCTCAGAATAAAGACTCATAATAATGACAACATCTCAAAATAATTTCTATCCCAAATGAACAAATTGGCATTTCCAATAATCATCTCTAAAGAACAACTTTGCACCAATAATGACTTAGCCTCCAAAATAACTACTTAGTATCCCAAAGAACAACTTATAAATGATAACATATAACAACTCAGCATCTCAAAATAAAGACTCAGCATCTCAAAATAAAGACTCAGCATCTCAAAATAAAGACTTAGCATCTCAAAATAAAGACTTAGCATCTCAACATAAGGATGCAGTATCTCAAAATGATAACTCAAAAAAAAATAGAGAGAGAGAGAGAGAGAGAGAGAGAGAGATTTTTAATCGCATCCCAAAACAATGTCTTTGTGTCTCAAAGTAACAACTCAGCATCTCAAAATAGTGACATGGCATCTCAAAATAAAGACTCAGCATTTCATAATAATGACAACATCTCAAAATAATTTATATCCCAAATAAACAACTTGGCATTTCCAATAATCATCTCTAAAGAACAACTTTGCACCTCAAAATATCTACTTAGCATCCCAAAGAACAACTTATAATGATAACATATAATATATATATTATATATATATATATATATATATATATATATATATATATATATATATATATATATATATATATATTAAAACAATGTCTTCGTGTCTCGAAGTAACAACTCAGAATCTCAAAATAAAGACTTAGTATCTCATAATAATAACCTCCAAATAATGAGACAGCATCTGAAAACAATGACTTCGCATTGCAAAGCAAAGCAAAGCTGTATCACGTGGTGGGAGTGAGCCTCCATAGGTTTTTGTGTATTGCTGTACAGCAGCAGGCTCCGCTGCAGTGTGAGGGAAAGGCGACCCCCTCAGGTGTGACTGATAAAAGCCCGGCTGAGGCTCCGGTGGGCGGGGAGCTGAAGAGCTTGTGTCGGCGCAGCCTCCAACGTGACACACTGGAATAAGCATCTGAAGCGAGAAAGCCAGCGAGCCAGCGAGCAAGAGAACAGCAGCCGCAGCAGCAACAACAGCAGCAGCAGCAACAACAGCAGCAGCAACACCACAAAGCTGATGTTCGGGACGCGATGCTGCGTCTGGAACTGCTGAGATTCTGATTCACAGCCTCTCGCTGCTGCTTCTCTGTGGAGGGGTCTGTTCAGGAGGGTCCAGGTTCGCGACTGAGCTGAACTAAACAGAGCTGAACGCGGAGACGAACCGCAGTGGATGTTATTGGTGTTCCTTTTTTATGTTTTTTTGGTTTTCGCTGCATTGTTAACAAGAAAAGGCCACGAACTTGAAACCCGAGGACTTGCAGAAATCCGGGATCCCGTGCAGGGGAGGGCTCCGTCTCCGGCTCCGGCTCCGTCTCCGACTCCGGCTGGGGCTCGACAACACACCGCAGCGCAGCTCGCCGATGCTGGCGTTGAACGTCACTCTCTAATTGCCGTAGATAATATGGACCTGGTTTATTTATGATTATTTTTTTTCTCTTTCGTTGGTACTGTTGATAACGTTGGCCTCGTTATAACCTTATAACGTCACGTTGGGACTCCACTTCCACCGCGGGACGAAAAATGGATATAACGATACGAAAGGTAAACCGCACCGAAATGTTTTCTCGCCGGGGACTGTGTTGTGATTCAGCGAGCCGAGTTTGCGTGGAGCCCGTGTGGGCAGAGTTTAAGCGAGGGAGCAGCTGGTGGTGGCACACTGACACAGCGGTGCTGCTGTGGTTTATTTATTTATTTATTTATTTATTTATTTATTTATTTATGTTTTTATTTATTATTTAATTTGACGTGTTTTTAAACTACTTTCCAGCTTTCATTTATTTTTTTAAGCACTTTAAATTTAATACTAACTTAAAGTAAGGTCCGGCTGCTGTCTTGTTCGAATTTTCCCGTTCCACCTTAAATGGTGCAGCAGTTCCATTCTGGCGCCTGAGGCGCCAGAATGGAACTGCTGCACCATTTAAGGTGGAACGGGAAAATTCGAATAGGACGAAAATGTGAAACCAGCGCTTGTATTTTCTTTTCCACCCACTCCAGCTTAACTCTCTTGCCCCAACACAGCCCCCCTTAACATAACCAGCCACCCCTCATCACGTATATGTGATAACGGCTTTTAGAGAAAAGACCTCGCAGCGGTGGTCGCTAATAGCAGACATGCTAATGAATGGCTAGCTCGCTAGCGGACGCAGTGAACACACAAGCTCTCCAAGTTGGCTTACACACTTAGTACACACTTAGTTCTTTTTTTTTTAAATCGATTAGTACTCATTTTAAACTCTTTTAGCGTTCAACTAGTTGACTGACAAGCTACAAATCCTATGTTTACCTGACTAAACTTATACTGGCTAGCATAACTGAGTAAGTGTAAGTCATGTAAACAATTCAATGACCAGTAAGTCTGTTATAACAAACTAAACTGGTTTCCTTTCTTTCTTAAACAACCAGTTACGTTAAGTTCACCTCATTAAATGGTGAGTCTTATTAAAGCTGGCCACTGAGATCAACTGTCCTTGCTACCCCACCCCCTAGTCCCTTCTGTGAATGAAGGCCTAGTCAGAGGATTCCTATTAGTATAAGTATTAGTTTTAGTATTAGTGTTGTTGTTGTTGTTGTTATTATTAATGTTAACTGTAGTGTTGTTGTTGTTGTTGTTGTTGTTATTATTAATGTTAACTGTTGCTTCCCTGATGTCCAGAAGCAAAATCATGGCTACACAACATGAATGGCTTGTGGTTCGGGCTTGCTGGAGGTCCTTGCATCCTCAGCCCACCTATTTCTTGCCACCTAAGTTGACCCTTTCTGGGAGGATAGGCCTCGGATAAGTATTAATGTTGCTTTAACGGAAAATGGTATGACGAGGGGACGGATTTGGCCTTATTTGGGTCTTAGATATCCAAAAACGGCAGCTTTGCAGGAGAGTCCAAAAGCTTGCTGTACTTTTAATGCAAGTCAATGGAACCAGAATGCTGTCCAAGCTATTTTGGAGCATTTTTATTGGTGGGTTCTTCATGAAACTCTCACACAGTGTTAGCTGCTGCGTTCATGTGATGTTGAAAAAGAGAAATGGGCCAAAATGCATCTTGATATTAAAAGCCCATAGAAGTCGCAGTGCTTAGACCCCCGTCTGTAATTGGAGGGAACCGTTCGTGACGCAGGGCATATGAAATTTTGCCGAACTGGCAAACAAATCTATGTCGTTGGAACCTAATTTCCCCTTCCCCTCTTCCTTCCGTGCAGCTGCGTGCCAGACCGCTGGATTGTTAGCGGCTATGCCTCGGAGGTCAGCCGTGACAAAGCCAGTCTAAATTTGGGCCTGCGATTAAACCTGTTCTCTGCTTGTGTTCTCTTGCAGTGAGTCTGGACCTGGGCTTGGCTTTCGCAGCCTGATTTCTCCGCGACGACCGAAAGCGCAAGCAGGCTCTAGCCCGTCCCTTCGTCCGGTTCCTTATGCTCGATGAGGACTCTTGCCGGGTCGCTGCAGGATGGATGGTGTGGATTTGACGGTCCTTGTCTGCCACCATCAGCGCTTGCTTCTCTGTGACTGCGTCCTGTTCTTTTACACCTATAAAAGAACACCCCCTCTCCTGGGCTCAGTCCACAAATACTGTAACAGTAACTGTTTATAAGGAACACCCAAGGAGGGGGCTCTCCTACAAACTCTTGAGGCTCTCTGGAGCTTTCAGCTTGTCCAACCTCCCCCAACCCCCTCCCCCAACCCCCCGCCACCACCCCTCACTCTGCTCGTGGAGAAGTTCTTCAGGGCGAAAGTTTACATTTGGATTTATTGCCTGTAATTTATTTATTCTTTTGAGAATTTTCAGTTATTTTTATTTTTTCGGGGGTCGCCTGGAGTGAAGATGTCCAAAAACAATGGCATGGAGTTCCTGGCCCCTCCGCCACCAAAGAATGTGAACGGCTCAGGCTCGGACTCGCTGTTAGGCGAGAAACTGGGCACAGAGGTCCGGCAGCGGCGCCACACCATGGATAAAGACCTGAAGACGGCCGAGCACCGCTTCTTCCGGCGCAGCGTCATCTGCGACTCCAACGTGACCGCGCTCGACCTCCCGAGCAAGGCCTGCATCCCCACGTCCCCTCCGGATTGTGAGTCGTCGGTGGCGCCTCTGGGGCTGGGCTCAGCTCCCTGCGTAGCCGCCGAGCCCTCCTTGGTTGTGGCGGAGGCTGTGGTGGAAGAGCAGGCAGAGGATGCTGGTGAAGTAGGGAGCCTTGCCGGGCCAGAGAATCAAAGCCAGGACGCGAAGGCCGGGCCGAGCGATCTCCCCAGCGCTGCTGTGGTGGCACCGGCTGTGCCGGACGAGCAGGAGCAAGAAAGGGGAGCGGTGGAGAAACGTGAGGAAGCGGAGGAAGAGGAGGAGAGGGGGGCGGCGAAGGCCCGTGCGGAAGCAGAGCAAAGGGAGGCCGAGAAGAAGGTTCAGGAGGACGAGGAAGTGGAAACCAAGGCTGTGGGCACTTCGCCAGATGGCCGCTTCCTCAAGTTTGACATCGAAATCGGACGGGGGTCCTTCAAAACCGTCTACAAGGGCTTGGACACGGAGACGACTGTGGAAGTAGCATGGTGCGAACTCCAGGTAAGGAGGAGCCGGTCCATTCAAGTCCTGCCTCGGCGGCTACAGTAGAGGCAGCCTCATTGAATGACGGGGCCCCAAGTGGTGTGGCTTCCTCTCGGTTTCCATTAATGCGGAAGCTGCAGTGCATTCAAAACAGGTGTGCAGTATTTAAAACTGCTGATTAACACTAGATAGGTTTGCAGCGTAGAGACAGTAGCATGGAAGTGGGTGCCAAGGTTACAGCAGGACGTCTTATCGCCCTTGTTTTTGCTATTTCGTGGTCACGGTTCTCACAGCACCCTATGTAGGTCACTGAAGAGGAGAAGTTCACTTCTGAGTTTGCTGGTCATATGACCAGCTTTTCAAAGAACGTCTTCAGAGCCTCAAGGCCCATCTCCTAAAATGCCTCATACTCGGCGGTAGAGGCGCTGATAAAGAAATGATCCCAACCACAAACCATTCTTGGTCGTTACTTGGGTTACGTTAGGCCAAAGCCTGCTTATAAATAACACCTTGAGCAAATGAATGCAGATCAGACGCTGGTAGTTGGAGCAAATCAAACTCAGTTGGATCTCATTACCCAGCGGCCTAACGGACGACTGTTTGTGCCCGTGGTATCAAAAGGCTCTCTCTGTACATGTTCATAATCTGGGTCTAACTCAATATAACCCAGCTCTTTCTGTCTTTGTTGCTTAGAAAGAGTGTTTGTGAGTGCCTCGTTTTCCTAGAATACGTTCTTACTCCTACCTGGATGTTGTCATTTGTTTTGTTTTCTGTGCTTGAGCAATGACTGCATGAGCTGGGTTCTCTGTATAGGCCTGGTTGTTGGACTACTATAGTGGCAGGTAGTAACTAGTTTCATGTACTCAAGTACCTGTACTTCAGTAAACTTTTGGTTTGCACTCGGCTGGGTATTTTCTAACAGCGATGGTCAATTATATTAGTGAATCTGAGCATGTATTGCATATGATGTCTTATAGAACTGTTCTGAAATGTGTTCGACTATGTTGACGATGTAAAGCTTGTTATAGTAGGAGAACATATTTTGCGTGCTATATAGAACCAGGTTAAAAGTGTTCGTACAGAGATTTGCAGCCCTGTATAGTTACTAATCACGACAGTTCCAGAAAGTTCCTGAGGGAAGGGATGAAAACAACAGATAATATAATATTTACATCACTACAGTTACTTTAGCTGCTTAAAATATGGAGAAACAGCTCCCAGCGCACAAGGGTCCTGTATTAAAAAGCTGACACTTTACTCACATACATTGTACTAATTCTGTTTGGTGACAGCCGCTATACTTTGGGGCTGTAGCATTTTATTTTAGACCAAAAATAATTATTTATAATTCAACTGATGAGAAGTTTCACTGCAGTTACTCAGCACTTAAGAAGTTTTTTGACCCGATACTTTTGTACTTTTACTAAAGTTGCTTTATTCGAAGGCACTTCTACTTGTGTCAGTATTTTACCCAAGATAAGTATTTTATCAATACTTATAATTGATTATCGATTTAGGCTACTCTCCTCGCCTCTGCGCTCACATCATGGAATTGTTCTCGCTTGAGTTTGATGTAGTACACGGGTATTCAATTAGAATTCATCATTTCTTACTTGTGTTATGTTGCCTGTGTGCGCACGCTGCACGCCCCAATGTGCACAGATCTGATTGGCTGAGGATCCTTCTGTAATCTTACAGGGCATGTGATTGGTCTCTGAGTTCACTGCGCCGTAAAGCCCGTATACCGTAAAGACAAGAAAAGCTCCGCCTCTTAAAATAAACACAGTCAGAGTTAAATCCTTCTTAATAGTTTATCGGTTTGGGTCCGCATTGGACAACGTCTGGCTCCGGATCCGGACTGCGGTCCGCCTATTAGTGACCCCTGATGTAGTATATAAACACTGCTAGTCTATAAACACTGCTACAGATTGATTCTCCACCCATTCTGTATGTGGAAACTAAGCTAAACCAAGCAAAAACAGTTTATATATCTCAAAATACCATTCGCTCTGAAGTTATAAGGAGTGTTTCAGTAGAGAGTAATCTCTGGATAAAGCACAATACAGAGCAGCCAATGACAACAGAGATCATTTACATCTATATATGTAGTCTTAAAGGCACAGTACCCAAAAACTGCCTGTTCTAATTAAAAAACGCAGAGTATTGATATTTTATATTTTTATTTTTACTCGTGTTAAGCCTGTCTGCTTGACAGTCCAGTCCTGCTTTAATAATAAAACTGAGATGCACAGATTGAGAACTTTCTCATTCCATAAAACGCACATCCACAGTTCTCCTCTGGGCACCAACTCTGCAGTTGAAAAGGAAAACAGGAATTTATGTATTGTAATAAAAAACAATGAAAGTTTAATTCAGATGGTTTATGTTTAATTTGCCGGCCTGCTGTGGGGGAGGGAGGGGGGGGGGGGGCAGTCATGATGAGCGCATTAATAATCCCCATAAGGCACTACAGAGGTTACATAAACTCTAATAACACCCAGATGAGAGCTTTCAAGCCGGCCCCTCTGCGGTCGCCGACATGCTGAGGCTGACGTCACTGCGTTTGACCCCATAGTGCACGAGTGGGTGTGGTGGCTGCGGGGGGGAAGGGGTATCTACAGCTCTCTTGCTACGTGAGAGTGGGCACGCTTGCTCTTTGGGGGGGCGGTGGTGGGGGGGTGCATTCTTAAATGGATCAGTCCTGTTTTCAGAGCCGGCCCCAAGTGACGCGGGGTCAGAGGGCAAGCGGGGCGCAGCGAGGGGTCTG
This sequence comes from Megaleporinus macrocephalus, assembly GCA_021613375.1. NCBI lineage: Eukaryota > Metazoa > Chordata > Actinopteri > Characiformes > Anostomidae > Megaleporinus > Megaleporinus macrocephalus. The sequence continues at coordinate 6,703,018 of CM038702.1, forward strand.
GCCACTGTGAGCCAAAGGCTGCTCCGACAAAGAGCGTGTGTAGAAAGTTGGGGGGGGGCAGTGAAGGAGGGAGTGCAGGGAGGCCTGGCTTGTGTCCGACCCCCTCCTCTCACATCCTTTCTATCCTTGAGCTGCTTTGTTTAAGGTTGGCTGGCGGAGTAAACCGTGTTTTAATTGGTCAGAGAGTTGTTGTGTTTGTTGGGAAGGTATCTGGTCAGCAGTGTTTGTAGGAAAACTTTGTATTTTCCACTCCCCTCTCTGGCGAGGGAGGTAGTTTCCATGCTGGTCTGTTGTCAGGTGTCATTTAGCTCATGCAGCAGTTGGGATTTTTCTTTTCTTCCCTTTGATTCAGTCGGTTTTCTCTGTACCCAACCCCCCCCATATTGATCCAGTGTGTATTGTGTTTCCAGCTTCTTCCATTAAGCTCTTGTTTCTGGTTGTCAGCTAACTGCGTCTTCAGGAACCAGCGTTTCTACCAACAGGAATGTTGAAGTTAGGCATTTGTGCCCTCACAGCTAACTCTGTTAACTGTGTTAATGCCTTTAGGAACATAAATCCCGGGTGTCTATTCCTAGAAGTATTATTTTTTGAAGGCTCTGTTTCCAATTGTCTAATCACACAATAATGGTTTTGTAGAAACACAATGTTTTGGGCCAAACCCCCACATTCCTTCACTTCACTGGCTTTTTTTGGGGGGGGTCGGGGGACCAAAGACACCTCTTTGTTTCTTTTTTCCAGCAATAACATCATGAAGCAGTGGAAAAAAGTGAGTAATAGAAAATATGTTGCAGATAATTCCACTGTAGTTCTCAGTGCTGTAGAATCAGGACTGTTCTGAACAGTTGCGGCTGATACTGCTAGTGACTTTAAGGAACTGAAAGTTTCCACAAGTGAAAGGATCAGCTGATGTAACCGTATATTTAAATTTTCTGCTACAGTTTTAGTTAAACAGGCTTTTATTAACTTCATCAGATTCAGGAACTCAGTCTTAAAGTGACACACTGTAAGCTTTTAGTGATTTGCCGACCTCTCTGGTGGAAATGTGTAACTGCATGCAAGCTCCCAAAGAGCTGTAGTGCTTCAGACTTACAGAGCGTGTCTTCTGGGGACATGATTAAATTAATGTTAGTATAATGTTAGTTTCACTAAGTGATGAATATTATGTGATTGTTTTAGGGTTGGCAGGGGCGACTTGCAGCAGTGCTCAAATAACATGTACTCCTTTTTTTATTGTTTACCAGTAAAATCTTTCATAGTGCAGCCCTCCTAACAAGGCAAACCTTCAGACATTTAGAAGCCACTGGGAAGCTCAAGTTCATATCCCTGCGCTGCCATAACCCAAACCTGTGCTAGGCCTGCTAATTATTGGCAATATTATCTACTGATAGTGATGTTTGTTTGAAAGGAGAGCACCATTAGTCTTATTTATTACTATTTTAGTTTAGTGTGATTTTAATTGAACATTTTATACACTGTAAAAGTAGTTATTGTGTTTATGTAGCACTACTGGCTCAGTTACAGCATTTCAGATAATATTGTGAAAATATTGTGACATGCAGCTGATCGATATAACAATGTATCGTCATCATGATAAATCGCATCGATTATATAATTTAGCAGATCATCAATATAAAAAAAATCACAACTCCAACTGCATGTCGGATTAAATAATAAAATAATTAAAAAAAACAAAAAACAAAACAATAATTAGTCATGTTTTATTTTGGCGGCACGGTGGTGTAGTGGTTAGTATGGTGGTGTAGTGGTTAGTATGGTGGTGTATTGGTTAGTACGGTGGTGTATTGGTTAGTATGGTGGTGTAGTGGTCAGTACGGTGGTGTAGTGGTTAGTACGGTGGTGTAGTGGTTAGTACGGTGGTGTAGTGGTTAGTACGGTGGTGTAGTGGTTAGTATGGTGGTGTAGTGGTTAGTATGGTGGTGTAGTGGTTAGTATGGTGGTGTGGTGGTTAGTATGGTGGTGTGGTGGTTAGTACGGTGGTGTAGTGGTTAGTATGGTGGTGTAGTGGTCAGTATGGTGGTGTAGTGGTTAGTATGGTGGTGTAGTGGTTAGTATGGTGGTGTAGTGGTTAGTATGGTGGTGTAGTGGTTAGTATGGTGGTGTAGAGGTTAGTACGGTGGTGTAGTGGTTAGTATGGTGGTGTAGTGGTTAGTATGGTGGTGTAGTGGTTAGTACGGTGGTGTAGTGGTTAGTACGGTGGTGTAGAGGTTAGTTTGGTGGTGTAGAGGTTAGTACGGTGGTGTAGAGGTTAGTACGGTGGTGTAGTGGTTAGTATGGTGGTGTAGTGGTTAGTATGGTGGTGTAGTGGTTAGTATGGTGGTGTAGTGTTAGTTTGGTGGTGTAGTGGTTAGTATGGTGGTGTAGTGGTTAGTACGGTGGTGTAGAGGTTAGTGTAGTGGTTAGTACGGTGGTGTAGTGGTTAGTACGGTGGTGTAGATATAGGTTGATTACTCACTCTAAACTGCCCGTAGGTGTGAGTGTGTGCATGAGTGAATGTGTGTAGACCACGCAATGGACTGGTGACCTGTCCATAGTCTACCTCGCCTTCGCCGGATGACTCTGGGATTGGCTCCAGCGCCCCCTTGTGACTCCGACAGTGTGTGTTCTTCATGGCGTCTCTGTAAAACGTAGTGCTCATCAGTCAGAGTATGGTGATGGTACATTTCACTGTATTGTGTATGTAATGTTTTCTGAAGGGTTGATGTTGTTTGCTCCTGCTCCAGTTCACATGTTCTCTCTTCTTTTCTCTGTACAGTCTGAGTGCTGTTGCTCTCTGCGGGGGCTTTTTTGACCTTGTGGGCTGCAAAGTGTGCTCTAATGGTGCACGAGTCGGTTATCATGCTGCCTCTTCACTCACACTTGGCTCTTTCCCCATCTTTCATATTATTATTTATTTCCTTCTGCAGGAAAGTGGAAATCTCTCTCCAGCTCTCTTCTCAGTATGCTTTCTCACTCTCTCTCCCTCTCTTGTGCTCTGTCTTTGTTAGCTGCTCTCTCTCTCTCTCTCTCTCTCTCTCTCTCTCTCTCTCTCTCTCTCTCTCTCTCTCTCCCTGTGTGCTAGTCTGTCAGGTTACAGCTGAGACAGGACTTATGAATGAACGCGTTAGTCAGCCTAAGGCGTTTGCTCAGCTGAACCCTGTAACCCTCGTCACCGCTCCGCTAGGTGAGCGCGTTCCGTGAGCGGGAGTTGGTGGACGCGCCGGGGCGCTCAGAAGGCCGTGCCCGAGTGAGTAGTGCAGGGTGGCGTCATCTGTGAATAATGCAGAGGATGTGACCTCGAGGGGCGAGGAAGAGTCTCGCTGCCGTGGATCGCGGCCACGGCCGTTTCCCTTTTCTCAATTGTTGAAATGCATTTTTCTTTTTTTCTTTTCTTCTTTTTTTTGAGGATGGAGGAAGACGAGGAGAGGGGGCAGCACTTCCTACATGTGCAGGCTGTGTTGTCCTTCCTCTTGCGCTGTGCATCTGCATGCGAGCCGAGGCAGCGCTGGAAGGAAAAGTCGCCATCCGGGATGGAAATCTACTAAAGCGCTGCCTTTGTGATGTGATGGGCAGCTCGCCTTGTGTGTTGAATCCAGCCTAACGTTGTTACAATAATCTCTTAAAATATTGAGTTTGGGGGGATTTTATTGCCCGGTAGCGACAGCCGTGGGTTAGAGGCGGTGAGGCAGCCGTCTGTGAAGGAGCTTTGGGTGAGCTGAGGACAGGCTAGAGTGTTGGACAGATGTTGTTCTGTAAATCTTTGAGTGAAGACCTTAAAGAACCTTGTTGTTTTTCTGACTAGGGCTACATCTTGGATGAACATAGTCCATAATTTATTATTATTAATTAACTAATAATCCATCATAGTGCTTGGAAATTAATTCCAACTTTCAAACATTTGTAGAATCCAGTGCTTGTTGACACCTCAAGGCTAACATGCTCAGTAGTTCCTGCCCAGTTAGTTCAGTAATATGCTCACTGACCGCCACACTGAGAGAGAGATTCAGAGATTCGGAGATTTCTTTGTCATTGGAACAACAAAAAGTAAAATGCAAACCTTTTCAGAGCAGATATAAAATTATAAATAATATTAGAGATAAAAGGATTGATCGGCTAAGTATCGGTATCTGCCGTTTTTAATCAAAATATGCGATCAGCCCATATTTCTCCTATTTAGCCAATCCAGAGAGCCCATTGATGCAGTAAACAAATGAGCCTACCTTCTGTATTTCCAGCTAGCTTTCACCCAGAAGGAGTAGCCCTCCGTATACCCTACTCTGGACAGCTCCCTGCAATTCCTATCTGAACCACTAGGTAGAAAAACATACCCTTTCATTTTCTACAAACTGACTAAAGCAGTGGCCTCATGAGAGCAGTAAATTAGTAAAATCAGCATCTCTCGTTGGTGAACCAAAGACATTTAACACTACTAATCTGATACGACACTTAAAGAGTACACCACGGGACTGAATACAGTGAGTATCAGCAAAACAAATAACCCAGAACACCGTGCAGACCAGATCTGACCGGTACGAACAGTACAAGAGCGACAGCCTAAAAGCTAAAATCATATTAGCTTGTTCTAATAATTGCATGTATCCTGTCCTGGCATATAGCCCCGCCCTCGATCGGCTATCGGCCATATGCGCTGAGAGGTGACCGGCGATCGAAATCACCCTCAAAAACGCTAATCCATCACATAATAGCCATCACTTAATGAAACGAACATTATACTAACATTAATTCAATCACGTCCCCAGAAGACACGCTCTTTAAGTCTGAAGCACTACAGCTCTTTGGGAGCTTGCATGCAGTTACACTTTTCCACCAGAGAGGTCGCCAAATCCCTAAAAGCTTACAGAGTGTCGCTTTAAGACTGAGTTCCTGAGTATAAATAAGTATAAATAATAAATAAATGAACACTAAGTTTAAGTTTAAAAAAAAAACAACTTACATCAACGTAAACTTTTCACTTATTTCAGTTCGGCTTATGACCTGGCTATCTTATTCAAACCTATTCAAAGCTCCGACCACGGCTGGGTAGAAACTGTTCTTCAGTCTATTTGTTTGCTAGACGGCAGTGGCTCTAACAGAGAATGGCCAGGGTGGAGCGAGTCTTTAAGGATGGTGTTGGCTCTCCTTAGACCGTAAGAGCCTTGAAGATTCTCCAGTGTAGGTAGAGCCACCCAGTGATATTCAGCTGGCAGACCTTATACAGAGGCGGTATGTAAGGATGCTCTCCATGGTGGAGCGGTTGATGTTATTTTTCCTGAGGATTCTCAGGAAGTGGAGTCTTTGCTGTGCCTTCTTTACCAACTGTGTGGTGGTCTAGTTCCTGGTCAGGTTCTCCTCTATGTGGACCCTTTCCACACAGGTCCCACTAATGAGAATAGGCTGAACGTTTGTTTTGTTTTTCCTTCATTACTGAAGGATGAATGTACCATTGCTGACCATAAATGGATGTAACAGCGCATGTAATTAGACTTTTACATTTTAAATTTCTGTTTACGAACAGCAGCCTATCAGAATGAAGCTGTCTGTCCACTTTGAGAAGCTGAGTAAAGGTAACAAATAGAAATACACTGTCTGATGTGAGCCAGAGCTTTTTAATGTAGTAGCTAATAATCACATAGTCAGTTGTAAGCTGCAGGGTTAGCTGTGTGGCTAATCACTGCGCCCATGCTGTCTCAGACTCTCTTTAGCCTATACTTTTTTTTTATTTATACAATACTTTTAATATTAAAGTAATTTATATCTCATATATGTCAGCCTATGTCTTCTTTTGAGACCCAGTGTTTGCTCAGGTTTGATCATGTATTATTATATCCTGGCAGCTTTGTTTGATATTGCTGTAATTAAAATTTCTGATGGCCTAAATTTATAGTATAACAAATCCATAATATTTATATGTGTTTGTGTATGTATGGTATATGTTATAGTCATGTGAGAATTCCGAATCTCGTCCAGTCTGGTCTGGTCTATATAAATAACAAGGTTTATCACATTTTAAGCTTTCCGAGTAGGTCGGAAAAACCTGATGGAAACTAAAACATGCTGTGGGAAATGGAACTATTCTAGTGGCTAGTATCAGATCTCACCTACACCTCTGCACTGACCCCTGGGCTGGCGGTATTCTCTTTTAGAAATAGGCTGTGTGTGATTTACTGTGTGCTGGAATATAAATAATAATAAAAATAATAATATTGATCTTTATTTATAGAGCACTTTTCATACCAGTGGCAGCTCAAAGTGCGTCACAGACAGTTTTTATAATAACAGTAATAACGTGAACTGAGTCAGCCCAGTTAGAATAATACACCATTAATGACATAAGAGTCAAATAATCAGCTTATTGATGGAAAAGCCTGAGCAGACCCAATGATTTGATTGTATGTGGAGAAGCCTGGAGCCACCAGGTGCTTGTACAGGTGCTTTGTGGACTGGGTTTGACTGTGAATGGGTTCATCCTAAATGAGGCTTTGAGCCACATTCGGACCCAGATAAGGAAGATGGATGGTTCTCGTCTGTGACCCTGTGACCGATGTGCTGTAAAACCTGCTTCAGGTGGGCCTGTTTTTACTTTGGGCCTGCTAGCCGAGCTCAGAGCTTGCTAAATCACTGATCACTTAAATGTCTGTATAATTGGGTGGCTCTCGTGACCCCTTTGAGCAGAAGCCCGCCGACCTTATCTGAAAGTGTAGCGGAGGGATCAGTATGGTGGTATGCTGTAATTACTGGGATGTGAGGCCACAGCACTCTTTGAAGCTCACCTCTGAGACCGATGAAGTGACCGGCCGGGCATGTGTCCAGTGGGCTGGACCGGGCTGTTCGTGTCCAGCGGGTCTGTTCGAGTCTGAATACTTTCACGCTAACGTAAAGCAGGTCCGACTCCCTCAGAAGGAATGTGTGATCTTTTGGAACTCTCCATGTCTGTGTCTGAAGTACGGAGCGAGCTGGCTTGCCAAGACTTGCCCCCCCCCCCTCGTGCTCTCCTCCCACAGATCTAGCCTATAGCGAGTGTGCTGTAATTCCACAGGCTTCCTTATGGTCAACACTCTGACTTATGAAGAACAGTGAGTTTTATCTTCTCGATCTTCTGCTCCTCCACCCCCTCTATTTCTCCTTCTTCTCCTTCTTCTTCTTCTTCTTCTTCTGTGCTGGTAGATTAAGTGTGTTAAGGGTCATAATGGGAGGGTAGTAAATTCCTCATGTTTCACTCCTCACCCCGGGCCGCTCTGCCCCGGTTGCCCCAGTTTTCATTCACTATAAACTTTAACAGGACTGATTATTTGTGTAAACACATGTTCAGTATCTCTACGTACTACACAGCTGGGGTGCGTTTACCAAAACATTCGTAACGCTAAGTACTTCGTAACTTCATACTTAAGAAAATACTTAAAATTACGAATGTTTTCCTTCCGAAAGCCTTCAGAACTTACGTAGTACGTGAAGTTGTTCATAAATTTAAGAGTAATCCGACCCACTCGTAATTCGGTAAGTTCTTCTTAACTCGAAGTTCGCGTGCAGTTCTGTCTCAAAAACAAAAGAGGGCGCTAATCATTCTTTTAAAAACTCATTGTTCTGAGCATGGACACTACACGCATTTATACAAACATAAATTCCTGAAGATTTAAAATCAGTTTTGAAAGCACAATTGCGTCACATATATTACATCCAACGTCAACAAATATCATATCCAACAGCTTGAATTATGTAAACAGTAAACTTCTAGTATAAACAGGTGTTCGCTTGTATCATGGTGTAGTGAGAAGCAAACTGCCCACCACTCTGAAGGTCAATACTGTACATAAATGTATATTTAACTTTTTTTATTTCAAGGTTGTAATCACGTGAAACAGACAGTTCAAAAGTACAATACATTATTTTATGATATACACATATAAATTGACATATTTTTAATTAATTTTCTTCCAGTGTTACATTCGGAGTAGTAAATTACTTGCGTTTGCATGGCCTGTGTGCCGTGCTAGGAAAGTTAATCGTGTGCCTAGGCTCGGCGTGCTATAGACAACAGTTGCAAGCGAAATGTTTTTATTTTATTTTATTTTTTTACATAAAAGTAATGTAAATCCTTTTGTTCTTTTTTTATCATAATTATTTACATAACGATACACTTATGGCATAATAATGAGGAAACCTACGTAAACCGGTGGTTCAGTTCTCGACCGGCAGTGCCTATTCAGCACTGATGCGGGGGGCGGAGTCAACAAAGAGCTACTTGAAACTAGCCTTTTATATGAGAAGAACGTTTTCTTCCTTTCATCCATCCAATATCTTCTGCTTTGTCCCAATCCTGGCGTCATCGGGCGAAGGCGGGGTACGCTATGGACAAGTCGCCGGTCCATCACATGGCCAACACACACTCACACACTCGCTCACACCTACGGGCAGTTTAGAGTGAGGATCCTAACATGCATGTGTTTGGACTGTGGGAGAAAACCGGAGTACCTGGAGGAACCCACTCAAACACAGAGAGACCAAACACACTCCACACAGAACCACCCAGACCGGGAATCCAACCCAGATCATCTTACTGTGAGGAGACCACTACACAAGAACTTTTCTATTGATGGCATATTTCTATCTACCTTCTTCTGCTTGTGTTATTAACTGTTTGGGTGGGCTTTAGAGCAGGGTACCCCTGTTTGCAGTAGATTTTGCTGCAATCTCAGTGTCCCGAACACCAAGCACTGCTTCTAAACTGTTTGAGTCACTGATGACTGGCTGACGTGCACACTGTACTGGTTGAGCATGGAGCCAGATTTTTTTATTTTTTTATTTTTTTTTTATGGGGGGTTGTGGTTGGGGTTGTGGATGATTGATTTCTGGCATTGTCTGAAGCTCCCGGTATTTCAGACACAGCCTGCTTTTAGGAGCTTGCACAAAGAACCTCTGTCATTGGTAGAAGAACCCACTGGCGGTCTAAATTTGGAAGCTCCCGAGCTATTTGAGTGGTGCGTCTGCCGCAGTGAATGGGCCACACCGGCCTAAACTAGCAGTGCCACTGTACAAGGCGGACTGCTTTGGCCCCCTGCTTCGAGGGTTTGGGTAGCGTTTTTGTATTGCTTGCGCATTCCCAGGATTCTTGTGGCAGGACGTCAGTCATTTGTAAGAGCCACTGCTCTCTAGGAAGACAAAAAGAACAAGGGGCGGGGGGGGGGCTTCTTTTTTTCATCCAATGCTTTGCTTTTGTCTAGCCCAGACGACCCAAACCAAGCAGAAAGCTCCGGGGGGGATTTAGGCCGCGGCTCTCGATGCAAGATATGGGCCGCTAGCGCCCTCTCCACTGCCTATCTGCCTGCCCACTAGGGCTCAATAGAGAATAAAGGGGGTAGAACTGTGCTGTGCTGAAGCTGCTGGTGTGAGGCTTAGTTCAGGAATGAAACAGAACGGAGCATGCAGCGAAGTGCTGAGGAGGACGGATCTGCTGGGTCTGAAGTGAGATGTTCTGCTAGGAGTTGCTGACGCAGACGCTGCTTTTACTCATTCTTTTCTTTTCATACAGAAGCTTTCACTTCTCTCTTCTTTAAGTGTCCTTCTCTGAACTGCTGTGGAAGTCAACTTTCACTCCTATCCGGTTCTCGCACTGTCCTCTTCCTCCACGCTTGATCCCTCTCTTGCTAATTGAGAGTTCAGCTTGATGAGGGGATCGGCTCCACATGCAGATAAATCACATCACATGCTGTCTGTGAAACTGGAGCAAGCCGGGATGTGCGGGAGCCCAGGCCTGTGCTTGGATCGGGCCAATCTGAATAGAGAGCATGCACGTGTTCCCGAGAAGAGATGGCATTTCACGATTCTAGTCACCTTCCACATATCTGCATCACATAGGCACAGTGTACAGTAGGGCTGTGTATTGGCAAGAACCTGGCGATACAATACGTATTGTGATACAGCGGTCACGATTCAATATATCACAATATATTATCATGATACTGCAAGATATTCGATATTTTCGAAAATATCGAATATCGGGATATTATGTTTGGTGATCCTGTATCGATTCTCAAAAACACAGTATCGATACACAGATTCCTAGAGGACTGTGAATCATTGTGTGTTGTGTTTTTAAACCTCTGACCACTAGATGGCAGTGTTGTAATCCATTTTCAGCTCCACTCCAACATTAACAAGTAGCACAAGGGCGCAATGCTATTGTAAGCATTGGCAAACATATTCATATCGTGGTGTGTTTTAATAATAGAATTTGAAAAATCACAGTATATCAGGATATATTGAATCAAGGTCATTGTATCGCCAGGTTCTTGCCAATACACGTTTCTTGAGGTCAAGCCTGAACTTTTTATCAGCTGGGTCTGGGACAAGTTGGCTTTGTGAGCTAGAGGTCCTGTTGGGGAGGGTGTTGCGTCACAGGGTGGTCTGTTTTTAACTGCAAGCCGCGAGGGAAAAGTAGGACGCCCGCTTTTTCTGCAGCGGTGTCGGGAGGTGCGCGGAGACTGTACTCGAACAAGGCCAGGACAATTAGAGCAACACAAACAGCTATTTCGCTCGTCCCCGTCTCCTGCAGCGGGGGGCTGATGTCTCTGCTGTTCCCCAGCAAGTTGTAATCTTAGCTAAATGCTTTCCAGAAGCCCTTGATTGGTTTTTGTTCCCCTCTGGGTCACTTCAGATGCAGATTTAAAGGCTTGAGAGGAGCATTTCTTTGCCTTCACCTGCTGAATAGCACTGTACACTGCTTTTCCCCCCCTCTTTTGCTCCCCCCCCCCCCTTTTTGGGCTTCACATGCCAAAAATAGCTGCGCCTCATCTGCTGTAGCCATTCAACTGCATGGTCAGAATTGGAGCGCATCGTGCTGGATACTGACGTGGGCTGGATGGAGAGGAGGGCCTGGGAGAGTGTGATGATCCTCGGATGGGCTCCAGGAATGGAAACCCAGAGCGGCGCTACAATCTCTTAACAGCTGCGCCCATCTGCACACCCATGACTACCCCCGTGCCTGCTGGTCATGGTTACCAACCACGTCAGCATATTCCTGACAAGTGTTGTCCAAGGTCAAGGACGCTGGACAGATAGTGTTGTATGAAGTATGCCCAACATTTGCTGCTGCTGCTGCTTCTTCTGTGTCTCTCTACGTCGCGGACAGTCAGGTTGTCCCAGATAACTCCCTAGTTTGCCCGTCAGCTGCAACCATTTGCCTCTGAGGTCATAGGCTTTTAAAGCCAGGGCCTATCTGGTTTCACCTTTATCTGTGACCCTCCTCCCTGGTTTGTAGTTGCCCTTTATTCTTTGCAGTAGCGTCACTCCCAGCCTGGATGGCGTTGGCTAGGTGGGTTGGAGGAGCATTCCAGGGCACTGCTGAGCATTGTTCCAGCTCCTGATAAGAGAGGGAAGAATGTTAACGACCCCTTACGGTTGGAAATGTCTTTGTGTTCGGAGTGTTGTGACTAACACAGGACAGAACTGGTGGCATCCTATGCCTGATTTGCAGAGGAGCGCTTGTAGAACCCCAGTACTGGCTTGGTTTCTGCAGAAGACTGTGTAGAAGTTTCAATCTAACATCAGTGAAAACGTAAATCTAATTGTTGAAACAATTAGAGCCTCAGCGGGTAAAGAGAGTCGGTCTGTGGAAGCGTTTTATGATTTCCATAGTAGTCAATAGTAGGGCTGGGGCGACGCGCCTCAAAGATGGCCACGCCCACTGAAAGCATGTCTTTATCTGTGTGTATCTAAAGTTGTGGGAGTGTTTCACACAGAAATACAGATTTTCCAATTATTAACATGTAAAGTCTGATTTATACTCTGCGCACATTTAAGCGATATAGCGTCACTCAGCTCCATTTGCATGGTTGCTTAGCAACACGTCCAGTAGAGGGCAGTTTGGAGTAAATCGAACATGGCGGTGGTGGATGAGCTCGTAGCTCTTTATTTACTTTAAAAACAAAGAAAAACAACTGTTTGTCTCGGCGCCGAGGAGAAGGTTTTTCGGAAAATTTCTAATGAACGTACACCTCTCTTGAAAAACTCCCACCGTCTCTTCTTCGTCGTGTCCATATGGAAGTGGTCTCGTCTTCCACTGCCCCCGTGGTCTCCAGCGGTACGAAATGAACGCAGAGTATGGACAGAAGGCTCTATGCGTATCTGTATTTAACGTTGAACATAAATGAGTCTTTAACATGTTTCTTTCAGTAACGTCACTGGACTACGCATTGCTAACCGTTTCTTAATCGTCCAGTGTAGAACCTAAGACTGTTCTAGATACTGCGGGAGCCTCCAGCTCTCTCAGCAGAACAGACCGTCCCTGCCGCCCCATGTCTTTATCCATCTTCGTGACTTTTTCTTGTAGTGTGAACAGCACAAAGGCCTGACCACTCAAACAGTCGTGTAGTGTGAACCAGGCATAAGTTGAGTCAGAGCGAAGACTCCATTTAATACGTTTTATATATATATATATATATATATATACACACACACAAAATGTAAAAATTACTCATAAGACTAATCGATCAATCAAAAAAAAAAAAATAATCGCTAGATTAATCGATTATGAAATTAATCGTTAGGTGCCGCCCTAGTCAATAGACAAGCCAATGGTAAACCACTGCTAATGTTGAGTATGTAGATGCAAGGGATGCAACTTTTTCACTACAGGTTTTAAGCTCATCCACAGAATATAGAAGAACAGTGGTGTACATCCAGTACATGTCCTTGTCCATCCCATCTGTAGACCCAGTTTTTGAAATGATGGTGGGAACAAAACTAATGAAAAATAATAGTCAAATTAAATGTAATGAATTAATAGTCTTGGGTTTCTAACTGGATTTTGGATTTATGAAGCACCTGCTGTAGCTTACATACTGTAGTAGTAGTAGTAATAATAGTAATAATAATAATAATAATAATGATAATAATAATGATAATAATAATAATAATAATAATAATAAAAATTTCAGTTTCAGTCATGGCCTTACAATATGGTGCAACTGAAGCCAGCAGCCAGTACATGAACTTAAATATTCTAGTGAATTCTTGGAACCTTCTCGTAAAACTCCCAACACTGACATTTAAATAAATCCAGTCACGACCTTCTCTTACAACATTCTTCATGGGTAGATTCCAAAGAATGGTAGGTGGCATGCATCGTGCCTCTGTATCCTCAAACTGATTCTCTGGAAATGTTGGGCAACTCTTCCTCGTTGTGTTGAGAACGTCAGATGAGGAACACTCTGCTGTTTACCAGGTACTCCACCTGGCACCTTCAGGACCCGGTTTAGTTTAGACCCGCTCATTCGTACGCCGCTATGGAATAATTATGGGGTGCTGTGAAATATTTAAGCTGCTTATGCTTCAGTACTGGTGTTCTCAGGTCTCTGTGGAGTGGAGTAGATGGCTCCACTGCCTCATGTATTTTGCAGAGTGCTACACAGGCCTGTGTCTGATCCCGGTTAACTGAGTAACCTTGTTTAAGTGCCCTTACAATGTTCAACCAAGTAACCTTTGGTTAACGCGTCCTGTTATTAATTAATTTTGTTTATTTATTTAGTGTGGACCCCTATATATAACCACACAGCACACAATCAAATGTTTATATATGTTACATAGTAGTTAAGTTAGTAGCTTTACTGTGTTAGTTATATTATTGGAACGTCTTGTTAAAATGCCCTTTCAGTGTTAAACCAAGTAACCTTTGGTTAAAGTGTTTTTATTAAATTTTTTAAAATTAATTTATTTGTTTATTTATTTAGTGCATACTCCTAAATAATATTACCGCACAGCACACAATCAGACCTTTTAAAAAAATATATATATTGTGGCCAAAATGGCAACTTTACAAGAGAGGACAAAACCCCCCTTCACTTGTAATGCTAGTCAATGGAACCAGAATTTATTTCTAAGCTTTGATGATTTCAAAAAATAATGGAGGTGGAGATGTTTTTCTTTGGGTACATTACATAGTATTTAAGTTAGTATTATTATAAGTAAGTATTATTATTATTATTATTATTATTATTGTTATTATTATTGGATGTTTCTTATTAAAATGCTCTTTAAACCAAGTAACCTTTGGTAAAAGTGTCCTTTCATTAATTAATTAATTTTCTTTATTTATTTAGTGCGAACCCCTACCTAATATTACCAACACAGCACACAATCAACACAAAAAACTTTTAAATATGTTACATTATGGTTAAGTTAGTAGCTTTACTATGTAAGTTATATTATTATTATTATTATTATTATTATTATTATTATTGGAACTTCAAAATAAAATTCCCCTAAACCAAGTAACCTTTGGTTAAAGCATCCTTTTATTTATTTTTTATTATTATAATTTAGTGCCAACCCCTACATATTATTACCACATCACACAATCAGACCTTTTTCTTTTTTTAAAAGTATTGTCGCTGTCCTGTTTACAGCAGAGGTTCCAATGCAAGTCAATGAAACCAGAATTTTTCCAAGCTATTTTGGACCATTTCCATTGGTCCACTGATCATGATTTTTTTAAACAATGTAAATGGCAGCTGGTTTGTTTAAATGATTTAGTAATCAGTTTAGTAATCAACATGTTTCTCTTTGGACAGTGTGATGTATTACATAATAGCTTTACCGTATAGGTTATTTTATTGGGACAACTTCTTAAGATGCTCCTACAGTGTTAAACCAAGTTACCCTTGGTTAAAGTGTCCAACTTGCTTATTTTGTTGCTTGCTTGCTTCTTTATTATATAAATATATACATTTTAATGCAAGTCAATGGAAGCAGTATTTTTCCCCATGCAAGTTATATTATTGGAACAACTTCTTACAGTGTTAAACCAAGTAACCTTTAATTAAAGTGTCCTTTTATTAACTTAGTTAGTTTATTTATTTAGTGCGGACCCTTATATATAATATTACCACACAGTGAACCATCAGACCTTTAAATATGCAACATGGTAGTTGAGATAGCAGCTTTACTCTGTAAGTTATATTATTGGAACAAGTTCTTAAAGTGTCCAACTTCTTATTTTGTTGATCTACCTGGTACAGGCTCCTTTATTATATAACCACCCAGCACACAGTCAGACTTCTAAACGCTACATAGTAGTGAAGTTAGTAGCTGTACTATGTAAGTTATCATTGAAACGTCTTGTCCAGTAGAAGAACGACTGTGACGAATGACTTGTTGAAGGCACGTGCTGGAGGAGGCGGGCAGGCAGAGATCGGGCCTACAACAACAAGCAGGCCGGGGTTTATGTAGCCTGTGCTGTTTGAACCATGTTGCTGCAGAACTGCCGTGAGACGTGAGACCGTAGTCCATCCAGTGCAGCAAGTATAAAATCTGATCACCTGCCATGTTCAAAATCCAGCAGATACAGTGAAGACGGAACGGAGTAGAGGAGGTTCGAGCTCCTCGACTGAACCGCTGTTATTTTAGTCACGCTTAACCGAGTGTGCACATTTCCAGCACTGCAGCCTCTGAGTAAGCAGAAACCGAGACTCGTCCTCCCACCTCCTTCAAAACGGCATGCGTCCCTGCTGGATCTGTCCCGCTCCCGGGCCCCGTTTCTGGCTCTGCGCATGAAAACCGCTAACCAGCCTCCAGGGGAGGTGTGGGGGCTTAGTTAGTGGCATTGATGTTTTCAGCGAGCGAAGGTCACTGGGGACCAGTCACCTGGCCGAGCCGTGGTTCCAGCATGTAGGGTGTCTGTGCTGTGGTCACCTGTCCCACATTGTGAGCTGACATAATGGCACACCTTTTTCAAAGGCCGGCTGTTGTGGACGTACCCGGGCTTTGATGAAGTCCTCCGGGTTATGCAACTGTACGAGCGCGTGTCCTGCTTGCAGGGTTGTTTATCTCCGCATCTGGACGGCCTGTAAGCCTGTCCTGTTTTTGTACACGCCAGGCTGTATTTAAAGGGGCGGTGTGGCGCAAAACCTAATGTTCAGTTTGCTTAAGTTAATTTTCCACTTAAGGTAGTCAATGGTTGATGTGGTTTTTCAATAGCCATAGCAACAGTGCTTTATTATTTTTATATTATGACCAAAATGATTTATTTAAAGTAACCTTTTGACCCCCCTCATCATGCTGTAATGGGGACTGGGGATATCAATAAGCTTCCTTGGCTGGGGACATGCATTTATTTTTATATATATATATATATATATATATTTTTTTTTTTCCCACATCTAGGCCGCCCAAGGTGCACTCTGGGCGGGTAGCCCTACTAAGGGACATGAGCATCATGACTAGGCTTCCCAATGAGCACTTTAGGTTGGTGGGGGGGTGGGGGGGTGTGGGCATACAGAAGCATCCATGGCTTAGAAATATTTGAAGTCTCTATTAGGGAAGATGGCACTTCCAAGGGATATGTGCATTTCACTAGGCCACCCAGGGTGCTCTATGGGCCCGCAGAGGGCATCCATAAGCTTCCCCTGGCTTAGAAATATTTAGAGGAGTCCATAAAAAATTAAAAATAAATAAAAAATGGCCCCTCTTGCTCTTATTCAGTGTGTGATGAGTCGGTCTGTTCCTTTATTTATTTATCTCCAAATATTCTCATGAATATTTGATCGGGGCTGTGCTGATGCTGCCTGTGCTGTGGGGTTCTGACTGATGCTGGCTGTGCTGATGCTGCCTGTGCTGATGCTGCCTGTGCTGATGCTGGCTGTGCTGATGCTGGCTGTGCTGTGGGGTTCTGACTGATGCTGGCTGTGCTGATGCTGCCTGTGCTGATGCTGCCTGTGCTGTGGGGTTCTGACTGATGCTGGCTGTGCTGATGCTGGCTGTGCTGATGCTGGCTGTGCTGATGCTGGCTGTGCTGATGCTGGCTGTGCTGACGCTGCCTGTGCTGATGCTGCCTGTGCTGTGGGGTTCTGACTGATGCTGGCTGTGCTGATGCTGCCTGTGCTGATGCTGCCTGTGCTGTGGGGTTCTGACTGATGCTGGCTGTGCTGATGCTGGCTGTGCTGTGGGGTTCTGACTGATGCTGGCTGTGCTGATGCTGGCTGTGCTGTGGGGTTCTGACTGATGCTGGCTATGCTGATGCCGGCTGTGCTGATGCCGGCTGTGCTGATGCCGGCTGTGCTGATGCCGGCTGTGCTGATGCTGCCTGTGCTGATGCTGGCTGTGCTGTGGGGTTCTGACTGATGCCGGCTGTGCTGATGCCGGCTATGCTGATGCCGGCTGTGCTGATGCCGGCTGTGCTGATGCCGGCTGTGCTGATGCCGGCTATGCTGATGCTGCCTGTGCTGTGGGGTTCTGGCTGATGCTGCCTGTGCTGGTGCTGATGCTGGCTGTGCTGTGGGGTTCTGACTGATGCTGCCTGTGCTGATGCTGGCTGTGCTGATGCTGGCTGTGCTGTGGGGTTCTGACTGATGCTGCCTGTGCTGATGCTGCCTGTGCTGTGGGGTTTTGACTGATGCATGTGGAAAGGCCTCATTCTGACCTTCACTGAGCTCAGCTGGGCTAATCGGGCGGGTGGGCCATCTGTGCATAGTCCACGTCTACTGTGAGTCTATAGAGCGACGAGGGAGAAGGGAGTGACTAACGGTGCGCTGGCGTCACCGGGGTGACTTGTTAACTCTGGGCCCCGTAAGATTCCCAGCCGCAGAGGGCTCGTCTAAGTCCGAGTCGGAGAGGCAGCACGACGCCGTCCATGTGCCTGGACGCCTTAATCCGGGCTGCTTTGCTCTCGAGCTGTGAACGAGAGAGAAACTTATTTGCAGCACTTTTCAGGCTTAGCGGCGGAGAATCAGACCGGCTGTAGCTGGAAGATCAGCGAACACCCTGAGACCGCAAAGCTCGTTACATCAACACGCCGCAAAGCCCTCCACCAGAGCTCCATTTCCCTTCAGAATTCTCAAATCTCTCTCTCTGTCTCCCTCTGTCTCTCTCTATCTCTCTCTATCTCTCTCTATCTCTCTCTTTCTCTATCTCTCTCCATCTCTCTCTCTCTGTCTGTCTCTATTTCTCTGTCTCTCTCTATCTCTCTCTATCTCTCTCTATCTCTCTCTTTCTCTATCTCTCTCCATCTCTCTCTCTCTATCTGTCTGTCTCTATTTCTCTGTCTCTCTCTATCTCTCTCTATCTCTCTCTATCTCTCTCTCTCTATCTGTCTGTCTCTATTTCTCTGTCTCTCTCTATCTCTCTCTGTCTCTCTCTATCTCTCTCTCTCTATCTGTCTGTCTCTATTTCTCTGTCTCTCTCTATCTCTCTCTTTCTCTCTTCTATTTCTCTGTCTCTCTCTCTGTCTCTCTATTTCTGTCTCTTTATTTCTCTGTGTTTCTCTCTCTCTCTCTCTCTCTCTCTCTCTCTCTCTATATATATATATATATATATATATATATATCTGCCTCTCTCTCTGTCTCTCTCTTGCTCTGTCTCTCTATTTCTCGCCTTCTTTTTCTCTCTTTCTTTCGCTGTCTGTCTCTTTTTTCTATCTCTGTCTTTCTTTGTCTCTGTCTCTATCTCCCTTTGTCTCTCTCTTTCTCTGTCTCTTTTTCTTTGTCTCTCTCTCTTTCTGTTCTTCTCTCGCTGTTTTGCTCTCTTTTTCTTTTTCTCTGTCTCTCTTTTTCTTTCTCTTTCTTGCTCTCTATCTCTGGCTGTCTCTGTGTGTCTGTCTCTCTCTCTGTCTCCCTCTGTCTCTCTTTTTCTCTTTCTCTCCTTCTCTCACTGTCTCTTTTTCTTTCTCTTTCTTGCTCTCTATCTTTGGCTGTCTCTCTCTGTGTGTCTGTCTCCCTCTACCTCTGTCTCTCTTTTTCTCTGTCTGTCTCGCTCTCTCTCTCTACCTCTGTCTCTCTCTGTCTCTCTTTTTTCTCTCTCTTTCTCTCTCTGTCTCCCTCTGTCTCTCTTTTTCTCTTTCTCTCCTTCTCTCGCTGTATCTTTTTCTTTCTCTTTCTTGCTCTCTATCTTTGGCTGTCTCTGTGTTTGTCTCTCTCTACCTCTGTCTCTCTTTTTTTCTGCCTGTCTCGCTCTCTCTCTCTCTCTCTGTGTCTCTCTCTCTCTCTCTCTCTCTCTCTCTCTCTCTCTCTCTCTCTCTCTGTTTGTTTCCGTGCAGTGCTTTGCAGAGTTCTGTTTTCTTCAGGACAGGAGTAAGAACACCGCAAGCCATGTCTATTTATAGAACCATAGTAGAAGTTTGAGCAGCATCCTGAAACTTCACGCTTCACAAGGCTTTGGTACTGAGGCCCCCCCCGCCCCCCCCCCCTCCCCCAACACCCCCCCCCCCTAAATTCTTTCCCCCTCTCTGGTTGGCTCGCGCACTCTGTATCTCTGACTCAGGCGAGCTTGTTTTGACACGGTTGCTTCGTCCTCTATCTCTCACGCTCTTTGTAAGTGTCTACACTGAAGGGAAAGGGAAATGTATAGTTTCCTGAGGTGTCCCCCCCCCCCCCCACACACCCCCGCCCCCCCTTCAAAAGAGGAAGCCGTCAGTGCGCATGTGTGCGTGAGAGGTGACACCGTGGCTTTTGCCCTATTATGGGCCCGAGCTGCTGCTGCTGCTGCTGCTGCTGCCGCCTTCCTCTTTCCACATGGCTGTACACCCGGCTCATCAGATACTCACCCGGCGACGGCCCTGCTGATTGTGCTGTACTCACTTCTGCTCCGCGAGTAATGACACAGCTCCACATCCGCACAGGTTTATAGGTCACGCCGAACGCTGGGCTTTGATGTGTGATGAAGAGTGAACCGAGCCTTTTCAGACCTGTACCCTGCAATCTCAGGTACCGGCAGTGCGGCAGCGGGAGTAAATAAAAAAAGCGGGCTAGGCTTGTGTCTACATGACTTCCTCCCTGCGGTCTTGCACCAGCGCTGCGCTGTCAGTGGTGCCAAAAGGCTGCCGTCTTGCATAACCCTGGTTTTCTCTGTCTTACCTTCTCACCGTTGAGGCACAAAGAGGCGTTCTGTAGGATTTAAAGAAGATTTGGCGTTCAGGGAAAAGTGCTGAGCCAGCCTTTGCCACCTTAGCACTTTCTCAGATTGCCCAACCGCCCACCCCCACCAAACCGTGCCCTACTAGCGCCTACGGCGTGTCTCTGCAGCGCTGTTAACCAAGCACCACTTAACCCCGATGAGGCTCGCTCTTCCTCATGCAGTACACAGGCTGGGTTATGCGTGTGGCTCTGTCTTTACGGGCTGTGAAGCAGCTGAAGCGATAGATGAGGTGGGAGGGTGTTGATGCCACATCAAAGGCTGGCATGAAGGCCAGTTCCAGGTGCTGCCAGCGGCCAGGTTCATGGCAGTTTGTTCCCCCCACCTAGAGATGTGTGTTGTGTCTAATCTTAATATTAGTGTATGTGTAAGAGAGTCCTGTTAAATGAAACCGTGGCAGTA
>CM038702.1:6728312-6800812 GCA_021613375.1 Megaleporinus macrocephalus
GCAAATCTTGATTTAGCTTAATGAAGTACTGAGCAGTCAAAGCAGGTATTAGATGAGAACTGTAAATAATACTGGGTTGTTTATAGAAGGAGAAGCTTGGAAAGGGTTAAATAAACACACTGAAGTATGTAAACGCACTACTTACTTTGTTAATACTGTTTGAAAATTCACAAGAAGTTTTAGTCCTAGAAGTCCTAAATGGTCCCAGATTAGTTTGGATAAAATCTCTCTACACTAACAGGCCGGATGAAGCCCCTGGTTTTCGCTGTTTGTTTGAAGTGCTTGTTGTTCCGAGACGTTGTCTGACACCTCAGTCTTCGTAACTGGCTATAATAGGATCCGAGTGTGTTTCTCATTCTCTCCTGTCTCACAGAGGCGGAGGTGTTATTCGGGCTCGTTCACACTCCGAGCAGACCAAATGGTTTGCTTGTGTTTCTGTGGAAGGCTGTGCACAGTTGTTAGGTTTTCACTGCACCTCTGAGGGTCCTGGCTTGCTGCTGGCTTCTCACTGCTTGGAAGGTGGTTGTTGTTATTTGAACAAGTTAGGAGATTAACTTTTATTGAGGTCAGTCAGAGGTCAGTGGTAGGCTTCTATAAACAGCAGTCAGTCTATTATGAACCTTTTCAGCCAATAGCCTAATTTATATAAAGACACCAATCACCCAATTAATCTCTCTCTCTCTCTCTCTCTCTCTCTCTATATATATATATATATATATATATATATATATATATATATATATATATATATATATATATATATATATATATATATATATAATTAGATAGATAGAAATATAGATATAGAGATAGATAGAAATATAGATAGGTTATGTATAGATAATTAGATATATAGAGATAGATAGATAGAAATATAGATAGATAGGTTATGTATAGATAATTAGATATATAGAGATAGATAGATAGAAATATAGATAGATAGGTTATGTATAGATAATTAGATATATAGAGATAGATAGATAGAAATATAGATAGATAGGTTATGTATAGATAATTAGATATATAGAGATAGATAGATAGAAATATAGATAGATAGGTTATGTATAGATAATTAGATATATAGAGATAGATAGACAGAAATATAGATAGATAGGTTATGTATAGATAATTAGATATATAGAGATAGATAGACAGAAATATAGATAGATAGGTTATGTATAGATAATTAGATATATAGAGATAGATAGACAGAAATATAGATAGATAGGTTATATATAGATAATTAGATATATAGAGATAGACAGAAATATAGATAGATAGGTTATGTATAGATAATTAGATATATAGAGATAGATAGGTTATGTATAGATAATTAGATATATAGAGATAGATAGATAGAAATATAGATAGATTATGTATAGATAATTCGATTTAGATAGATATAGAGATAGATAGATAAATATAGATCATTAGATATATAGAGATAGAAACGGTCTTGAAACTAGCTTTTATATGAAGTCTACAAAAGCATATCATCGTTGTCCTAACAAAAACGTGTATCTTTATTTTTATCGATTAAATTTTTTTAAAATATAATTTGAACATAACAGCTGCTCTTTATACCCTTTAAAAGTTTCCTGAAGAACAGACCATAAATGCTCCAAAATAACTTTTAAAAATTCTGGTTCCATTGAAATGCATTGAAAGTAAGAAGGACAGTAAAGAACAGCTATCTTTAATTATTTTTGCTTTGGTATGTGACGGTAGTCGTTACTGCCTTGCACACTTAAGACACAATAGTGGGTGTGAGAGCACTCCTAATGTTTATTTCTACAGGCTCGTAGTTCAGGATGGAGGAGCGCTTGTGTGTAATTGGTCGTTTAGCCTAATGGTTATACGTCCCCCCGTGTGGGAGAGCAGGGTTCAGTCCCAGCGCAGAGACGCGCTCATTACAGTTCGTGCAGCCAGTCTACTGACGTGCTGCGTTTATGAGGCGGTTTAATCTCCCCTGTCAGCGCCGCTGCTAACGACGTGCTGGGAGGTACATTTATTTTCACTTAGGGAAGCAACAGCCCCTGTCGTTTGTCCAAACTTGCATGTAAATGCGTCGGCTTTTGCAACCAAAAAAATAATAATATTAATAAATGTGTGATAATAATAATAATAATAATAATAATAATAATAATAATAATAATAATACATTTTTTAGCTTACTTTTCATATTTGAACTAGAGGGAGATCGGATGTTGTGTGTATTAAACTTTTATCTCTTAAAAATAAAAAGTGCAGAATTTTAGTTAATGGTTATGTATCATATCAGCCCAATTTTAATATCAGCATATCCCTCAACTGGGATGAGTAATCTGATGCATGTTGGAGAGAAACGGATATGGGTTTTTCTATTGCCGATGTTTAGAGGTCAGCTGACGACCGATATGTACTGACGATTAGAGGTTTCTAGATAAAATCAAAGATAGAAAAAAAAATACTAAATAATACTGTATAACCGTATTACTACTGAAAGAACGTAAAATACTTCTTATCTTTATATCAATAATAATAAATACTTCCACACAGAGAGTGCCTCGCTTCACAGTTGGGTTTGCGAGAGACAGAAAGAAATGATAAATATGAGAGAGAATTAAGAAACGTGAGAGAGAGAGAGAGAGCAACGAGAAAGAGAGAGAAATGTGAGAGAGAGAGAAACGTGAGAGAGAGAGAGCAACATGAGAGAGAGAGCAACATGAGAGAGAGAGAAATGAGAGTCAAACGTGAGAGAGAGCAATGTGAAAGAGAGAGAGAGAGAAACGTGATAGAAAAAGAGAGAGACAGAGAGAGAACTGTAAGAGAGAGAGAAACGTGAGAGAGAGAAACGTGAGAGAGAGAGACAGACAGAGGGAGAGAAACGTGAAAGAACGAGAGACGAGAGAGAGCAACGTGAGAGACAGAGAGAGGAATATAAGAGAGAACAATGAGAGAGAGAAATGAGAGAGAGCGTGCAATGTGAAAGAGAGGGAAAGAGAGAGAGAGAAGTGTAAAAGAAAGAAAGAGACAGAAAGAGATAAATGAGGGAGCAATGAGAGAGAGAGTGAAATGAGAGAGAGCAATGTGAAAGGGAGAGAAAGACGGAGAGAGAGAGAGAGAGAGAGAATATGCTGTACTGACTCTCTACTCTTTCTTTAGTTCTGTTAGTCTCGAGAGCTGGAAGCTGAGTAATATCTGGGAGACTCTGGCTGAGAGAGGGAGAGAGAGAGAGAGAGAGGGGGGAGAGAGAGAGAGAGAGAGAGGGGGGAGAGAGAGAGAGAGAGAGAGGGGGGAGAGAGAGAGAGAGAGAGAGAATATGCTGTACTGACTCTCTACTCTTTCTTTAGTTCTGTTAGTCTCGAGAGCTGGAAGCTGAGTAATATCTGGGAGACTCTGGCTGCTCCGGAGAGACTCTCTGTGTAACAGTAAGGTGTTAGTGTGTGTACTACAGTAGAGCAGTTAGCTTTAGCCCCGGAGCTAAGGATTAAAAAATTCACTCTGGTTCACGTCTAGAAACTAGAAACACGTAACCGCCTCGTTAAAATCGTTACTGTTCGCTATAAATTATTCAGCATGTTCAATTTTACCAAACACTGATATCGGACGATGCCGATATTAAAAAATGGCGAATATCGGCCTGATATATCGGTCAACCTCTAATGCATATACTTGCATATTGCCTGATTATTTATTTCACTGAAGTCACAACAGACCAGCTGAACTCTTGTGTTTATGGGTTGTACCTATAAGAAATACCACTCTCAAAACCCCGCCCCCCTCCGCTGCCACTTGGTGGCTCAGCTTTAACCAGAGAAGCAGTCCCTCTTCCCCCCGGTCCCCCGCTCCACCGACACACCTTCGCTTTTCCACGTAATCAGATGGCCTTTCGTGATGGAGGAAGTTCTCCGCTCGGAGACGACCTGCGGAAGAAGGATTTGCATGTTCGCTCCTGGCGTATCGGGTTGCTGCCGAGGGGTCCGCGACAATTACTCTCCCGCTGACTGAAATGTGCTGCCCTTGTGCTCCATCACACAAGTATGTCAGAAGTCTGGCTTCAGTCAGGAACGTCACAAGCGTCTCATTGTTCTCGCTGAGAAGATACTCTCCCGCAGAGACGTAAGAAAGAGAGCTGGGGCGGAGGAGCGATCGAGCCCCCAGGTGCGGCGCTGTCATTACCGAGCCCTGCGCCCCTCACAAGGCTGTTAGACGGTCGGGGACACCGCACAGCGTCTGTGACGCACTGGGAAAGCATTCTCTGCAGCTGGCTGGCTGGTAGAACCTCGCCCAGCCCCTCACGTACAGACACGCCGGCTGTACAGTGAGCGCCATGGTGTGTGTGAGGAGCTTCATACCTCTCACTCATTCTGTCCACCACCGTTAATTTACCCATGCTCCGCCCACCTAGGTGTCTCCTCAGAGCAGCTCCTGCCAAGTTTCCAGAACGCTGGCAAAGCTCCCAGTCCACCTAAAGAGGACCTGTAGCGAGTTGGGAATGCACTGCGATTCCCGCTGAGGTTTACGGGTGATGATGCTGATGCTGTGGTCTCCTGCATGGTACCTCCAGATTTTAAGTTAATTTTTGGCAAATTTTTCAACTTTTATTCAATAATATAGTAGGGCTGTGTATTGTAAAGAACCTGGCAATACAATTCATATTGCGATACAGCGGTCACGATTCAGTGTATCACGATATATTGCGATACTGCAGGCAAAGTGATGTATTGAGATGCCACCACTATATAAACAGGTTTGCCAATGCTTACAATAGCATTGCACCCTTGTGCTGCTTGTTAATGTTGGAGTGGAGCTGAAAATGGATTAAAACACTGCCATCTAGTGGTCAGACACAGGTTTTAACACAACACACAATGATTCCCTGTCTGCCAGGAATCACTGTATTGATACACAATCACCAAACATAATATTCGATATTTCGATATTATCATACACCCCTAGTAATATTAAGCTATCAAATATAATGCTTCTCAACCTTTGCAGCCCCAGTACTCACCTGCTTACAGCTCCAAGCGTAGTTTTCTTTATCTTTACTTAAGTGCAGACACGAAGATCCTGAGACTCTGGGATGGTAGAAGGTCAGATCATCAATTTCACTTTGATTTGACCAGAATATGCAGAGATATATAACAAAAAGGAGGGAAAATAAAAACTAATAGATCTGTAGCTGCCGTTCTGTGTGGATTAGCAATAACCTGGTGATACAATAGCAGTCACGATTCAATATATCATCATATATTGCGATCCTGCATGCAAAGTGATATACAGCGATATTATACTATTAAAACACACCGCTATATGTACAGGTTTATCAATACTTACAATAGAATTGCGCCCTTGTGCTGCTTGTTAATGTTGGAGTGGAGCTGAAAATGGATTACAACACTGCCATCTAGTGGTCAGAGGTTTAAACACAACACAAAATGATTCATCATGTTCTCACTGAAAATGCTCCAGTGGGGTTGCTGTTTGGTCTCAAGATGTCTTGAGGGTTATTGTTATTGGTTTGAATCAGCTGAACCTCTCTGACTCCGCCCACTGCTCTTCATCACAATCAGTACTAATGAAGCTGATCTTTGCCGCTCAGGTCGCTGATGCTCAGCTGCTCTTGAGACCCAGAAGCCCAAATCAAACATGGCTATTATATATTATCTACGATATGAGCGACTGTAAAGAGTCGCAGAAGAGAGATCTACTGATGAGAGATCTACTGATGAGAGATCTACTGATGAGAGATCTACTGATGAGAGATCTGGGCTGGAAGTGGGTCCAGATCTCTGACCAGCTAACTGTGTGTGTCTCGGTACCTGCAGCTGCATTCGTCCTAGGCTGACGGTGAAGATTGTTTTTATTTGTTTATTTAGTTTGTGAATCATACGTGCCTAGGCTCTGTTACAGTTTCTTATTAGGTTGGATGTAGTCTTCACGTTCTTTCTCCTTGTGGAGCGTATATAGTTCACTTAAATAAGAAAACCTATTCAAGCATCCTAATTAGTTGCTGTTGGGCTCATCTCTTGTCTGTCTTCCTCCTTTCTCTGAATTCGAGCCTTGTTGTTTAAGCTGGGATTAAAGCCTGATCTCTACGAGGAGCGGGGGGCAAAAAGAATGACTCAGACTCTCACTGAAGGGTCCCACCACATAGGGTGCAAGCACACCTTCCCGTAAGAAAGCCTTTCCTTTGTGCTCAGACTGCTACCCTCAAATCCCCTCCAAGAAGAATGGCTGTGTGAAACTCAGTGGGCCAACTTCAGAACCCCTCCGTATCAGGCACAGTGGGGGACCCCATTAGATCACTGTCGATAATCCCTCAGTGGAGGGGAGACTATCAGAAGAGGCTCGGCACGTTTTAAAAGAGGGGCGGCGGCTGCGATGACGGGGGAGGGATTTGGGGCCCCACATGTTCTGCAGACTCGTTAAGCCGCTGTAGCTGATGACTGTGTCTCACCACCCCGCACCCCATGTGTTCAGCAGAATGTGGGCTGCTCATGCAGGTATGCAGGGTTTAGGTGTCGGAGCTGCGGATGCTTGTTCTATTCCTTTCCACTCACTTTACTTTCATCTGGGAAATCAGCTGTGCAGCATGGAGCCCATAAACAAACCTGGAAAACAATGAGCAGCCAAATGGTGCTCAGACTACAGACGACCCCCAGAACTCAGTCAACTGAGTGAACATTAAGAGACGTATAACACACTCTGGATTAATATGATCAGTACGGTTATTATTGTGATACATTTATTTGAATTTGCGTATCATAAATATAAGCATTATTTAAAAAAGCACTGACAAACCGAGCATGTCTAGGTCTGTTTAACTATATTTACTGCAGTCTCTAAACAATCATTGCAGCTTTATTGTTATTATTTGTACTATTATTAATAATAGTAGTTTAGTTTTAGGCGGCACAGCAGATCTGGGTTGGATTCCCGGTCCGGGTGGTTCTGTGTGGAGTGTTTATGTTCTCTCCGTGCTTGAGTGGGTTTCTTCTGGGTACTCCGGTTTCCTCCCACAGTCCAAACACATGCATGTTAGGTAGGGGTGTGCCAAATCCTATCAGAAACAATAATATCGCCAACATTTTTGAATATGGTGTACGATATTATACCCTGAAATATCGTACCATATCACCCATCACTAATTATCACATCAGGGTACTACTTTCAATGTTTAGCAAAAGAAAATTCACACTTTTCTCATTTCTAGTAGATTATATATCTACTAGAGACAGATTTTATCTGTCCAGTATCATTCACTTTACTTCAGTCCTGGATATATGGAGATATTTGGAGTGCATTATTTAGTATCGTGACATTCTGGATCATTGACTTCTGTTACAATCTGATGAAAATTCTTGTATTTTTTAATATCTCAGTTAGGGGTGTGCCATATCATATCGTATGCAGTAATAAAATTTAATTTTCATTTTATTGTAGTAGTGTATTCTTAAATTTTTATTTTTTTAAAAATTTTTTATTCAATGTTTTGTCATATCGCCAAGAGTATCGTTATTGCAAAAATACCATAAAATATTGTGATATTATTGTAGGACCATATCGCCCACCCCTAATGTTGGGTTAATCCTTACTCTGAACTGCCTGTAGGTGTGAGTGTATTTCTGAGTATGTGTTGGCCATGCAATGGACTGGCAACCTGTCCATGGTGTACCCCGCCTTCGCCTAATGATTCTTGGATTGGCTTCAGCACCCCTCATGGAAAATAATGGATGAGTAGTTTAGTTTTATTATAGTGTTGGTATATGTACAGTAGAGCTGTGTATTGGCAAGAACCTGGTGATACAATACATATCGTGATACAGCGGTCACGATTCAATATATCCTGATCTGCTGCGATACTGCAAGCAAAGTGATATAATAGGAAATCACAATATTAAAACACACCACTATATGAACAGTTTTGTCAGTGCTTACAATAGCATTGCATCCTTGTGCTGCTTGTTAATGTTGGAGTGGAGCTGAAAATGGATTACAACACTGCCATCTAGTGGTCAGAGGTTTAAACACAACACACAATGATTCACTGTCTGGCAGGAATCTGTGTATCGATACTGTGTTTTCAAAAATCGATACAGTATCACCAAACATAATATCCCGATATTCAATATTTCAATATTGTTCTGAATCTCCGAGCAACAAAATATTGTTTGGCATATCGTGTATTATGAAAATGTCTACAAGTGTTGTGATAAAAATAAATAAAGACAGCCCTATATTTGCTTTCCTGTTACTTACAGCCTATTTATGTATTTATTATTTATTTATTTGATTTCCAGTCTCAACAGTCATTACATGCATGTTAGTAATGTAAAATCTGGTGATATATTGAAATATATATTAGATTTGAGGTAAATGAGTGGGTGATGGAATTAGAGATTGAGTTCAAAGCACTGAAAGCTCTGATCTCTTGAGAGTTGGAGGAGAAACCCAAGCTGTTTTAGATCTGAAAATCATCTACAGTTGCTTCTGTCCATCTCACCACTGTGAGAAGACCCCTCGACGCTGTGGGGCTGAAAGGATGTGTAGGTGTTCACGAAGCTCCTCACTTAAGAAAAGGAGATACAGACATAGTATTGCTGCTAGATGGCCGCTAGCATCCGGACAGCAGAGATATGGAGGAAGGTTTAATGGGTTGATGGGTCTAAATATTTAATCAAGGTTATTTGGAATGTTGGAAAAGAAGAGGAGCATGCAACCAGCTTCTCAGACTGAAAGAACGAAGGCTAGTTAATAAAGTTAACCAGTAGTTAGTGTCTGTTTTGGCTGGAATGAATGTTTTAATGACCCGTTTTAAATGTTGTTGAGTTTTGAAGACCTTCCTAATTTTTCGTACTAGCTTTGTCTGTTTTTGTTGTTTGACCATTGAAATCCAACTCTGATGACTCAATTAATCAGCAAATTTTTTGTAAATACTAATATAATTAATAGCGTAAGCCATAAACGAGACATAACCCAATGTATGGAACTTCAGAACTGCTGATGAAGGAGCTTAAACGGGCCCTTTTTTAAAGTGGTCCTGGAAAAAGGTTGAATTCTCTGGCTATGACTAAGCTTGCTACGCCAGTCAGGGGTGACGGAGTAGTCCCCTCGTCCCTCTCCCTCTTTCTCTGCTGGGGGTGACCTCCATGGTGCAGGGCCTACACTAACCAATACCATGTGTTCCCTTTTGGCATAGCTCCTTGGCTGACTAAGTGAATGTGTGTGTGTGTGGGTTGGGGGAGGGATGGAGGGATGTGTGGGGGCCTATCAAGTTGCTGCAGGAGTCAGCCCTGCCTCTATTCTGCACATCTTTGCGTTGGGGCCGGACCAGCCTCAGCCAGATGCCCTTTGCTCTCTGTGGTTTGGCTGGAATGCACATAGTTTTTCCTTTCGTTTACCTTCTACTGTCTTCTGTCCTTTGGTTCTGTCCTTTGGTTTTAAGGTCTTTGGTTTTGGGTAGCCAATAATTATTTTGCCTGATGGTCATAAACTCACTGTTATTCAGTCTGGTATTGTTTCTGAGTGGACTCCATTAAGCAAAACTTTTAATAAACGCATAAGCAAAATAATAACTTTACAAGAGAGGCCGAATACCCTATTTATCTTTCAGTGAAGGTCCAGCTAAAGAAGTTTGATTCTATTGGTCCATGTATCATTAAAGTTTTCATAGGAGATATTTTTATATATATATATATATATATATATATATATATATATATATATATATATATATATATATATATATATATATATATATATATATATATAAAACCTGATTGTGACCTCATCTTGTGGCACAACAGAACCAAACATATATATATATATATATATATATATATATATATATATATATATATATATATATATATATATATATATATATATATATATACACACACACACACACACACACGCACACACACGCACATGGTTTCATGAACCAATAGAAATGCTCCAAAATGCCTTGGAATCAAACGTCTTTAGCTTCACCCTCACTGAAAGATAAGAAGGGTATTCGGCCTCTCTTGTAAAGTTATTGTTTTGTTTATGCGTTTATTAAAAGTTTATCTTTTGTTTAGTCCTGTTAGGTCTCCAGCCCAAGTCTCGGGAAGCCACAGTCCTGCAGAGCTGTGTTCCAATCCCAGTTTTCTACACATGCTGCAGCTAATCTGCCTCTTCCCAAGGGCTTTAGCCACCACTGCTGGAAACAGTCCTAAAGGAGGCACGGTATTGGATACAGATTGTAACAAAGCTCTGCAGGGAAGTGGCTCTCCAGGGCTCCTCTCGGAGACCACTGGTTGAGTCCAAAGGAAAAGAAGGACAACTGCGGCTAGCTAAAGTCTAAAGGTTAAGCGTAGCTCATAGTACGCTCCTCAGAACTAAGTTTTAGAGTAGTTTTAATGAGAAAACGTGTTTGAGCAGCTCATAGAGCTGTCACAGGTATTCATATGCTTTGTTGCAAAAGCCATTGTCCTCATATACAGATCCAGAAAGACATTGTCTTATCTGCTCTCTCGCTCTCTCTCTCTCTCTGCTAGACCAGAGAGATAAGATTTGGTTTGCATCATGATTTCAGATCCAGCAAAGCACTGCTCACAGCTCTGGCTCAGTGATCAGCGAGAGCCCTGGGACAACGATACCAGCGATTCTTCGACACCGAGCAGGTCCTGTTGCTCTTTTCAGCAGTGAGCCAAGTCTTGGGTTGTTAACCAGGAGGTCTCGGTGTCTTCGCTGTTGCGGGTTATTGCAGTAGGTTTTTGTGAAAGCAGGTCATTTGCTCAAGCAGCCGGATATGAATCGGAGGCAGTCTGTAGGTTATGAATCACGTCCCGTGGGAAGTGTGCCTGCAACATGGGTTTGTCCTGCTATCAGATTAGCCATATGATTAGTCGCAGTTCTTCTTGTGACGGGTGGCGCAACAGTTGAGTCAGTCTACAGCTGCTCGCACGGCTACTGCGTCCGTGGAGGTTACAGAGTGACACCGTGGTGAGAGGAAGCAGAGTAAGCCACACTTTCTTGCCACATGCCCACATGTTTTGAATAGTCATCTGTTTCACTGTTGCTCTTTTCTAGGGTCACGTTTTAATACTAGCTTTACCACAGTGGTTCCCAACCCTGGTCCTAGAAGACCACCACTCTCCTGGGTGCTGCTCCCACCACCCTGGTTTCTACTAATCTTCTGATTAACAAGATGAAGTGGGGGCATTTGGGCAAGAAAACACACAAATGTGCAGGACTGGGACCTGAATTGTCTCATTTATGTAAGCCAGCAGTTCTGAAGCTGTTTAAACTGTGATAACTTCATTGGGGCAAGTTAAGGCACTTGACTGGGAAGTTACTAAAGCACAGCGATTTAAGAAAATACAAAAATAATGAACATTTCGATGCTGATATATATCCCAATCATGGGAAATCTCATCATTTCAAGGTTTGAGGTGCTCCTGAGTTTTTGAAAACAGCCCAAACTAACTATTCCTACATGTTTTGATGAGCGAGTTAGGAGAAGGCAGTCTACATATGATAGAAATATATTTTTTTTAAACTCTAACATACCTTTTTTGCGAGGTCTGGTAGGACCCTCATGCTTATATGCAACCACAGGAAATATCATGATCAAGATTCTGATAAGATGTGCTGTGAATGTCCCATTGCTGCCTCTATAAGCAGAATAACAACTCCTGTTTTTAGTCTAGTTCGCAAAAAAAATCATGAGATATTAATATTATGTCAAATAGTCAGGTTACCTAATTGACTAAGTACCACTGCACACCATTGTGTTGACTGTGATTCATTAGAAACCCACAGTTTTTCAGTAGGGATGCAACGATACCACTTTTTCCGATACCAATACCGATACCAGCTTTTCAGGTATCTGCTGATACAGAGTACCGATACCGATACCAGCCCTGACTTAAACGCTCGATATATGGCTATAAATCCTGATATTTATAGGTTTACACTTTCTATATGTGGTATTTTGTGCTAGCTTGCTTCTTTGTGCTTGCTTAGATGAAGTCGCCGTGTTCTTTGCCGTGCTTTGGCTTTAAATGCTTAATTAAATTTGACGTATTGAAGTCTTTGCAGGTCGTGCCACCCCTCGAAATGCTGGCATTCAAAATTTGAGAAGTACTCCCACACCTCGGACATGCTGTTGGCTTCAGTCAAGCGGCATTTAATGTGGCGCATGCCCGTCAATAAGGTTCTTGGTATCGGCGCTCTCTATTGCCGATACCGATACTGTGTGTAAGTGCCAGTATCGGCGCCGATACCAATACAGTATGGGTATCAGTGCAACACTAGTTTCCAGTCAAGTCTTCGTACGTAGGATTTGTTTTTGGGTAAGAACAGAATCTATGCACACCTGAGCACAAAGGTGTGAACAGTTGTGGTCTAAGAACCCTTCATGAATCTAGTTTTGCATATTTCTGAGGAGTTTTGGCGTAAGGGGACCTCACAACTATCTAACTTTCATATTTACGAGTTAGCAACTTCAGTGTTTTGGGACATTTTGGGACATGAGTGGCCAAAACTTATCAATTTCTCAATTTGCCAAACTTGAAACCCCTACTTGGACTGTTGACGCTGGTTGCCCAGTTCTGAGTGCACCGTTTGAGGTCGTCATGTTTCACTGGCCCAGCATATCAAGCTACCTAGAATAAACAGTCAGATGAGCCAAGTTCACAAGAATGTAAAAGTGTCACCACCAAAGGCAGTGCATGTGTTAACAGGAATGGCTGATGGTGGTTTGGCACAGGTAAATGGATAAATCAACACTCCAGTCATGTTGCCTTGGGCTGGTTTATTGAGATGAGACGTTTCCTCAAGCATTCATCACGCTGGCTTATGGGGAATGCTTTGAATGCCACTGTGTTGCAGCATTTGATGTTGGAGTGAATGTTCATTCTCTCATACGGGTTCAACAAAAACAAATACGTTGGTTTATTTAAGTAAAATTATTCTGAAAGAGTAGGTTTGCACCTCCGTTTGCTACAATAGCGAGAATTATGGGCTACAGTTGTGGTAAATGAAGGTCTTCTGAACTGTAAAAAGAAATATATGTTGCATAAGTCCAAGTGTGATAGCAAAGTTGTCTTGCATCATATAAATTCCACGGTCAACCACAGCAAGCCCACAGCACAAACAACTTTCGAAGCTTATGATAATACTACACATCTGTTGTAAGCAGACTTAATGAGAAGTCTGAGGTGATAAAGCTGCCAGTTTACCGTAGGGGTGTAAGAAAATATTGTGATATTGAATATTGTGATATGTTTAGTGATACTGTATCGATTCTCAAAAACACAGTATCGATACACAGATTCCTGGCAGACAGTGAATCATTGTGTGTTGTGTTTAAACCTCTGACCACTAGATGGCAGTGTTGCAATCCATTTTTAGCTCCACTCCAACATTAACAAGCAGCACAAGGGTGCAATGCTATTGTAAACATTGACAAACCTGTTCATATAGTGGTGTGTTTTAATAGTGAGATCACGATATATCACGATATATTGAATCGTGACCGCTGTATCACGATATGTATTGTATCTCAGGTTCTTGCCAATACACAGCCCTGGTTTACAGGCTATGATAAGAATCAACACAGCTCAGTTTATGCTTTTATGAAGTAACCTATTTTTTAAATAGTAGTCATATGGTAGGTAGTAGTTGTATTCATCAGAAGCCAGCAACCTTCTTCCCTTCTTCCCCACCTCCCTTGAGTTGACTTATTTAAAGATTTGGCTTTGAGGAGGGGCTATAAATATGATTTGTTTTTCCTGGCCGACTTCAACCCTCAGAATACCTGAAGCATGTGATCTGCTGTTATTCACAGTCCTCAAGCTGCAATAAGACACCCCCCTTCACCCCCACCCACACTTTTCTTCTCCTCCGTGTTCGGTTTGGATCAGTGTTTTCGTGAACCCTCGTAAACCTGCGAACGTGACGTCATCGAGCCCTGGAGGAGTAGAGCTTGATCATTTGGGTTCCGCCCCGTTCGTCTCCGCGGGTGGCTCTACAGGCGAGCCTTGAGTGCGCTCCCCTCGCCAGCTATTGCAACACCGGATCGCACAGAAAATTCCTGAGCGGCCCAATCCATCATGAAACGCTGACACTTCCAGCCTACGCTGTGTTTCTTCACGATGCTAGGCAGTGGCTCGCTTCCCACTCTGCTTCGGCGGGGCTGTGCCAGCCCTCGTAAACGTTACCACTTATCTCATGTAGATCAGATTTATTGAGGCTCAGTCTCTAGAACGCTGCTCGCTGATCGCTCTGTTACAGCGCCGACTGTGTGGAGGATCTTCCCCTGGGGGCCTGCTGTCAAACACCAGGGTCTGGTTTTGTCCTGACGAGACCTTCTGTTCATAACTGTACCTAAAGTGGCCAGGAGCTCCTCCTGTATCTCTGAAGACATCCTGTACCTCTTCTTCAGTTTAAAGGAGCCTGGGAGATCCTGCTTGCCCCTCCATAACATTAATACCACCCTCCTTATATCTACACACACTGTCTAGTGTATCAGCTCTGTATACTTATATACTTATATATTACTTTGTACCCCCACAGGACCCCCACAGAGCAGCTACTATTAGGTGGGTCATTCCATTAGGTGGGTCATTCTCAGCACTCTAGTGGTGGTGTGTTAGTGTGTGTTGGGCTGGTGTGAGTGGATCAGACGCAGCAGTGCTGCTGCTGGAGTGCTTAAACACTGTGTCCACTCACTGTCCACTCTATTAGACACTCCTACTACTTGCTGGTCCGCCTTGTAGGTCAGAGACAGTAGCTCATCTGCTGCTGCACAGTTTGTGTTCCTCTAGTTCTTCATCAGTGGACACAGGACTCCGCCCACAGGACACTGCTGTCTGGATAGTTTTGGTTGGTGGACGATTCTCAGTCCAGCAGCAGCACTGCTGTGTCTGATCCACTCACATCAGCACAACACACACTAACTAACACACCACCACCACCACGTCAGTCAGTGTCACTGCAGTGCTGAGAATGATCCACCTCCCTAATAGTACCTGCTCTGTGGTGGTACTGTAGGGGTCCTGACCCTTAAAGAACGATCGAGACGACGCGAGCGCAACTCAACTGGAAATTAGTCTTTGGTCTAAGATCAGCATTACAGACTGTAGACCATCTGATTCTCTGTATACTGTATCACCCTGTTCTTTAATGATCAGGACCTTCACAGGACCACCACAGACTTTAATCAGTTGTATCACCAGAAGAAGAAGAAGAAAGGAGATGAAATCACCTCACACAAGCACAGATTATATTATCTTTCTTTCTCCGTCTGATCGCGTCTCAGCGCGGCCGCTGAAAGCCATTAGTGAAGCGGCTTAATGAAAGTCTTTCAGGGTCTGTGATGTTAAGTGTGCAGTGTCTCGTAAAAGTAATCGCTCCTGATGTACTTTGTTATAATGGTAGGGTGAGTGCTTTTTATGAAGCTGGGCTAGTTAACCACTCATTTTTCGAGAAAGGAGGTGCGTATTAGTGTCTGCGCTACCCCAGCTCGTCCCTTGTCTTAGATAATAATAGCCTAGTCCAATTTTATACAGGCCGGATTAAGACTCTGCTTTCTACAGGTGTCTAAAACTACTCTCTTTGGTTCAGGCCTGATTGAGAATGAACTTGGACAAGCTTGTCTAGATGGTGGCAGCACTGTGGGGTCCCACTGGGGCTCTGTTAGGTTCTGGAAATGAAGGTCCAGGCTTGGGCACTGAACAGAGTAGTACGCCAGACTGTCAGTCAGGTGCCTCTGATTGGTCAGGGGTGTCCAAAGTCATCAAATGCGGCTCACAGACTGGTATTTATTGGCCCGCGACATCACTCATAAGAATACATTATTGGTTGCCCAATGATACTTTGCAATTTTTCCTTTCACCTGAGGGGGCAGCAGTACATACACATGTATAGTACGCTTCACTGCTGTGTTAGCGAAAGTTATCTAAACTTAAGCTCCTGAATTTATGGAACGGCATGCAAATGAGTGTGCCTCATATACCAAGAGACTACTGCGGAGTTAAATATGAAGAGACATTATGAAACAAAGCGAGGACATTATAGTAAATACTCAGAGGACGAGAGGACAGAGACACCTGGTCTCACAGCAGCAACTGTTCTTCAGGGAACGTTATGCACAAGACGACCTGACCAGAGTTATGAGTTATGAGTTGGCTATGCTAATCACTAAGCAGTGACACTGAGGTGTTTAAACACTGCAGCAGCAGCACTGCTGTGTCTGATCCACTGACACCAGCACAACACTCACCACCACGTCAGTGTCACTGCAGAGAAACTCACCATCAAAGGAAGGTTCTCCATATAATAATAGATTATGTGAGTTAAGAAATATAAGACTTGCTGGTATTGAGTTCTGTAGGTTTGGTGATGCAGTGACTGAGTGATATACAGTCTACAGGAGAAACTCTATTTAGAAGAAATTAAGATTATTTTACTCCTGATGCATTTATTATTTATTATTCCGTACACCGTATGTACAGTGTTTATAATTTATGAATAATACTTTTTAAATAAATAATAAATAACTTTAAATAAAGTGTGGACACCCCTGGTCTAACTTCTCTACAGGTTGTTCACAATCTCTGTGTTATTAGATAGGGAGAAGATTCTCACTCGTAGGTTGTAATTCAGATTGCACGCTCATAAAATTGTGATAACAGTTGTTGTATTATTGGTTGATTTTTATTACACCTTGTACTATTACCTTGGTCCACTGGCCTTGTGATCACGTGATTACCAGCTGTATATTATATCTACAATTCTTTTTATAATAATATTAATAATAAATCACTATTATTGTTTGCAGTGCCATAGAAATTAATTATATAATTTAATGACCAACTGAATAGCTTGAGTTCTGCCGTCATTCAGTACCAAGTTTAAGTAGTTAGTTTAAATAGTTGGTCTTATCAGCACTTCTCACTCTGTTGGGTTTAAGTATACCCACATCTTGCAACTCTCATTTAGTTCTGGTTTAGCCTACACTTCCTTCCTGACTCTTAAAGGAAGCTTTAGAAACAGATACAGATCTGGAATCTGTATTGACGTCAAGGTATCCGTATTGATATTATCATCACAACATTCCAAAAGAGGCCCAGCCCTTCAGCTGTATTAAAAGGGGACCCTAATGCATAATCTATGATGTAATGACGTTAATAAATCAACAGCCCATGTGATGTCTAACATGTGCTAGATATAAACATAAAGCTGAGAAGGTGTAGAGAAAGTGGAGTTTTCTCGTTGGCGATTGATGGACTTCCTTCCGGTGGCGGAACACATTCCTGGCGTTTGTATCATGACGGCGGTGAATGGTTTGCTGACAGCCTGTGTTATTGTTATAAGTGCATTCATTTAGTTGTGCAATGTTATGAGTCAGTGAGTTGTACAATAAGTTGGGAGGAGGCTGAACGAGTTACCTGGTCTTGTGCAACCGGGCCTTCCCTATCTTTAACCATTCACACCCAGCGTTTATGACTGGTAGTGCTGTTCACCTGTAAACGTGAGGAGCTTTAAATCCACCTGCTGGCTTTTCCTGTGAATAGAAACCTAAAGATTATTATTATTATTATTATATATTAAATGACCATTAAAACTGATCTTACTGGGAGCACTGTTAGTAATTCCGTCCCGTCATCAAGGTCTTGGTCTCCTCTAGACTAGAATATACCTGTCCTTCTCCTTTCTCCTCCTTTTTGCTTAAAGAAGACTCAGCGCGCTGTCATTTCCTGTGACGTGTGCTCTTCTGTTTGGTGGGAGCTGCTGGATTATCTGATTTAATTTAGGCAAGATGGCCTTTTCTCACTGCTTTGTTTGTGTGGCGTTGTGTTCTGGTGACTGCGGCAGAGCTGTTCCATTTCAGCAGTCTAGCACGATGTTTAGAGGTCAGCGCAGTAAGTGTAGAGCAGGAACTTGTTTGATGTGAAGTTGTGAACAGTTGGTGCGGCTAGATGTGTGATCGGTGACTTGGCGTTACCAACAGCCAAAACGCCAACAGCCAACAACAACCACCATGTGTTTGTGTGTGTGTGTTTGTGTATGTGTATATATATATATATATATATATATATATATATATATATATATATATATATATATATATATATATATATATATATATATATATATATATAGCCCAGTTTTTAACAGTAGTTTTACACCACAATGGATTCACTAGAGGTTCAGAATGGGGGAGGCCAAGCCTTGTTCTCACACCCTCACCAAGTGCATGGCCTGCAAAGAGAACTTTCTTTTTAATGACCACAAAAGACACCAGTGAAGTCAGAGATGCTCTGCCAGGTCAGATATGAATGGCTACCAACTTGAAGTCTAATTTGATTGGCCAATGGCCGAACCCTATATATCTATATATATATATAGATATAGATTGATAGACGTGTAGAAGTAAACAGTGCTTCAGCTCTTGTACAACAGGCAGAACGGGCCATTTCAAACAGCCTCAGGTGAAGTGGCTTTGGGCATCAGGCTGAGTTAAGCAGCTGTAAACTGTCAGGCAGTAAAGTTCAGGTGACGTTCACAATCCATTCAGTTTTACTAGATGAGTTATGTTGTTTTTTTTGGAGGCCAAATTAAAGATGACGGCATTACACGTGTTCTGAGAAAGAGTCCCGACTTAACACTCATCATGCTGTCACTGTGTTTACTTCCATGAGTTCATAAACTTTGTGGAAATGAAAAGTAAAGCCAAGGATCCGACCCATGTTTTGGTAGAGCTGGGCGATTTGGCAAAAAAGTAATATTACAATACGTTTTCACTTAATACAACATGTCTCAGTGTTTATTTATTCCGATGTCTGATATGTAGGAACAGACACTGTAGCGCTGGCGCTAATAGCCCCTACCAAAAAATGATAAGCCCCCTTCTCAAATAAAATCATATATAATAAACTCTAATTTAGTCCTGATTAATCAACCGTGCCATTGCGTATCCACAGTATACAAATCATAGTGTACTGTAATGGCTGGGTGAGGCTCTGCTGTGATATTAGAGATTTACTAACATAGGGTCAAAGGGTTTGGCCAATCAAATGAGACCTCAAGTTGGTAGCCAGTCATATCTAACCTGGCAGAGTGTCACTGATGTCTTTTGTGGCCTCTGAAAAGAAAATTCTCTTTGTAGGTATGTACTAGGTAGTGTTCTGGGAACAAGGCTTGGCCTCCCGCATTCTATGAACCTCTAGTGAAGCTACTGTGGTGTAAAACTACTGTTTTACTCAGAACTGCACTAAATCCAAATCTAATTTACTCAGTTTTTGGAAAGTGTTTTCATTTACTGACCATATCCTCCCGGAAGAGCAAACTGGGGATGTCATTTATCACCGTAACAATCAATATCTTCATATTGCCCAGCCCTGTGCCCATGTTTAACTGATTCAGTGGTTATTTTCCACACGGTATCAGCCTCGTCCCAGTCGCCGGTACCTCTTTCTAGGCCTGAAACATGAGCCAGTGCTTCCACTCGGAACAAGCAGAGGAAGAAGCTGTGAGGACTGCGCTTCACTCCCCTTGACCTAGATTTTTAGAAGACTTGTGAGTTAACACCCAAATAAACTGTGGAGCAGAAGCAGAAGATGATGTGTGGGCTAGTGGTTGGTGGCGAGAGAGATATATTTATTTATTTAGTGAAGAGTGCAGCGTCACAGTGCAGGCTCACGTTCCGGCATCCAGAAGGTAGCTGATTTCACTGCAGTGTGCTATGTGATGACGGTGGAGACCAGTCAGATAAGCCAAGTCAGGCTTTAGCACTAATCTATTAGTATCAGTGGAGAAATTGAATCCTCTTCACAATTGATCTGTGAAATCAGAATTAGAAGTGCCTACAAAGCTACTCTCGTCCTGTCATCTGCTGCTATTCCAGGGTTCCGGGTCTCGGGCGTAGCAGTTTAAGCAGGGAAGCCCAGACCTACCTCTCCCCAGCCACCTCCTCTAGCTCCTCCAGGGGGATACAGAGGCTTTCCCAAAACAGCAGAGAGATTGGAAGTGGCTACAAAGCCATTTAGGATGAAAGCGCAAACGGGTGGGCCTTATAGGATATCTTGAGGATGTTTGTGTCCCATGCTACCGCTATTGTCTGAGCCTGGACTTATAGGGGGGAGCAGTACATGGTCTGGAATTGAGGGCGACAACTGGATATTTCAGTTGAAACAAAAGTTGTTCACGGTGATGCTAGTAGAGTCGGTCCAGTGTTTTGGCAAGAACCTGGCGATTCAGTATGTATTGTGATACAGTGGTTCCAATGTATTGCAAATTTACTACACACAATGATTCACTGTCTGCCAGGAATCTGATAGAGATAGAGATAGAGACAGATATAGAGACAGATATATATATATATATATAGAGAGAGATAGAGGTAGATAGATATATATATATATATATATATAGATAGAGAGAGAGATAGATATATAGATAGATAGAGAGAGAGATATATAGATAGATAGATAGATAGATAGATAGAGAGAGATATATATAGATGGAGAGAGAGAGATAGATCTATAGAGAGAGAGAGATATGTAGATATATATATAGATAGAGAGAGAGAGATAGATTGATATATATATATATATATATATATATATATAGAGAGAGAGAGAGAGAGAGAGAGAGAGAGAGAGAGAGAGAGAGAGAGAGAGAGAGAGAGAGAGAGATACATGTAGATAGAGATATATATAGATAAAGAGAGAGAGATTGATGGATATATATATATAGAGAGAGAGAGAGGGATATGTAGATAGATATATATAAATAGAGAGAGAGAGAGAGAGGTATATGTATGTATGTGAGTATGTGAACAGGTTTATCAATGCTTACAATAGCATTGCGCCCTTGTGCTGCTTGTTAATGTTGGAGTGGAGCTGTAAATGGATTGCAACACTCACTGTCTGCCAGGAGTCTTTGTATCGCTACTGTGTTTTAAAGAATCAATACAGTATCACCAAACATAATATCTCAATATTCGATATTTCGATACTTTCTTACACCCCTAATCCAGAGAGACCTGGTCGGAAGGGTTTACAGTGGTAGTGAATGGAACCAGATGTCTTCCTCTAAAAGCTCCCTAACAGAGAGTTATTGCATGGAGCGGCGAAGAATGTGTTGCCTCAATAGAGTCGATGACTGAGTGGTGCATGCAGGGAAGCAAGACAATATCCAATGATATTGATTTTTATTGATTTTATTTTGTTTTATTGACTAATATTTGATCACATATTAAAAACCAGAAGAAAATGTAGGTTCTTTTGTTGGATCTGGATTGAAAAACGTAAACAATATTGGTTAAATTTGCATTATAGAGCTTGAAATGTGAACTTGTTAATCCAGCATCCCTCTATAGAAGGCCCCTCTGGGTATGTGGACCCATGGATACCAGCTACGTCATGTCAGACTGTATATATTACTTCAATCCGACACCACACAGGTCATTCCTTTACAGAGAGTCCTGGCTCTGTGCCATCCTCTCCGCCTTTCCACCCACATCCACTTATTTTGGGAGCAGGGGAGGTAGATTTGGTGTTCTGCGGGGGGCCGCCAGACCTGCCTTGGAAAGCTGCGGTGGTTACGCAGCTAACTGCATGGAGCTGGGCTCCCAATACCACTGCTAACACCTGCCACGCTGGGACACATGCTTTCTATTTTTTAATATCGTTACGCGGCGCTCGCCTGCGCAGCTCCCTTTCGTTTTAGTGCAGAGTTGCGCCCCTGCCTCGACTCCTGCCTTTGACGAGAGGTAGACAGAATGAGGGCGCGAGCTGAGTTATTGCGGTGGTCCAGTTTTATTATCATTTCTTTTTTATTGACCCTTAGTAAATGATTTTACGCCGCCGATGCTGGCAAACGTGACGGAGGAGCACATGCGCCGGTGTTTGTGGTGACCCAATCGGCTCAGTCCTTTGTTGTAGGTGGCTGATCCCTCCTGGCGCTGCCTGCCGTGAGGTTCTGCATCTGCCTCGGAAACTGGGTTAATGTGCTGCATGGACGGCCTCTTGGCGCGGCCCAGGCCTCATATGGAGTAGTTTATCCGGCACCGGCATGTAACAGTAGTGCCTCGCCGAGGTCCAAACCAGAGCTTCTGCTAAAGCTCTTAAGATTTGGACCTGCTGTTGCTGCGTCTTGACGAGCCGCGGACTGCCCCAGTCAGCGCCAGCGTTGAAGTATCATATCGTTTTCCTTCACCAAACATTTTAGATCGGCTTCCTTCCCTTATTCCAAGATTCTCAAATAACAGCCCCTCAGCCGTATATAGGCCACTGGGGGGGCGGGACGGGAGCAGAGCCACGAAAAGACAGAGCATTGTCACTATTCCAGTTGGACTTCTCGGCTCTTCCATCCTTGTGGCTCAAGGCCTCGTGTCCCGGGCTGAGTTTAAACGGCTACGCTGGACGAGGCAGCAGCGTTAAAGGAGCTGGTGCTGCTGAAAACGCTGAAGGCTTTTTATTTATTTATTTATTCATTTATTTATTTATTTATTTTCGAGATGAGCTAATCCTGCACCAGTGATGGAGTGGGTGCGGTGTGATGTGCCGGCTGAG
This sequence comes from Megaleporinus macrocephalus, assembly GCA_021613375.1. Taxonomy (NCBI): domain Eukaryota; kingdom Metazoa; phylum Chordata; class Actinopteri; order Characiformes; family Anostomidae; genus Megaleporinus; species Megaleporinus macrocephalus. Next base: position 6,750,872 of record CM038702.1, read on the forward strand.
AGGCTGTTTGGAGTCTTGGAAGTGTAGGAACACAAAGACAGGGCCTGAGCTGCTGCTCTTTATCAGAGTTGTGGAAGATTACAGGTCTCAGTAGACTCTAGGAGCTGTGAGTTCAACTGACCACTTGGCCCCATGTGAGGGGCCCAGCCATTGGCTCTCCAGAGCTGTACAAGATAGGGCTTGCGAACAACGTGTACGTACTTACGGTATCTGTTCCTGGAGTCGTTCCATCAACTTTAGAGGAACGTACCTAAGAGCCACGTTTGTCAGTCTAGGAGCTTCTGTCAGAGTTTATTACAGCTAAACAGGGCTGCCAATCAAATCTGACATTCAGATATTTGTTAGCATGCCTATGTTTAAAGCCTCTGCTGCTGCTGCTGGTATGTTGCAGGTAGGGCTGGGCGATATAACGATAACAATAACGATAATTATCGCGAAATGTTGTTTCCTTGATAGAACTATAAGACGTTCTCTGTGTTTCTGTGTGAAACACTCCCACAACTTTAGATGCAGTGAGTGATTGTTTGTAGCTGCAGCTTGCGCTCCGGATAAATCCATGCTTTCAGTGGGCGCAGGCACCTTTTTGATAAAGATAAATATATATATATTGTAGGAGTTCGAATGAGAACGCTGAGGCAAAGTTTACTGTATAACCAAAAATCTTGAGGAGGGAAACTTTATTTTCTACCAAAAACAGAATCACTAAATCAACTTTCCATTAGAGCCCACAGAGAGTCGACTCACCGCTATGAGTGAACATAAACAGAGTCCTTTCCTCAGCCTGGACTTAAAGGGCCAGCAACAGCCTGCTTAACACAGTGTCTGTAAATACTGAATACTGTTCATACTAATACTGCCCCATATATATATATATATATATATATATATATATATATATATATATATGTATATATATATATGTATATGTATGTGTGTGTGCGTGTATGTATATGTGTGTGTTTAGTTTATTTGAAATACAGTTGTGTAATGTTCTATAGAACATTTGTCTATCTTCTAATAGAAAATAAATCAGAGGATAAAAAACAATTTAACACAATTTTTACATTATGATATTAAATTATTTTTTAATGTTATGAGGATATTTTGCATTAACAGCTCAGTCAGTCCTAATAAATATATTTAATTTTATAAACTGAATGATACTAATCTGCTAAAATACTTACTCGAGTGAGGTAACCGAGCGATCTGCCTCAGATGGCAGCCAACGTTCCTGATGTGGACATTCTGTAGTGCAGTAAGCTAATAATCGCCTAATACTTATAAGGTAGGAGCTAAGCTTCTACAGAGCTTGCTGCAGCCAACCGCAGTTGGGATCCAGCCACACTCTTTGGCTGGTAATGGTAATGGGATGTCACTGGTGTGGGGTTGTTCTCAAAAATACAGGCTCCCTTCTCTTTTCGAGGAGTATCTCTTGGAATCATTGGTTTAAAGACTATGTGGTTGGGGTCACGTAATGATTTATGTTGGACACCCCCTCCTGCTGGACGTAGAAGATGTAACACTGGCTTGGAATTCTTGAGTGCTGTTGTGTATCTCATTTATTTTTGTTGACGATTTGATATATAATGAAAGAAAAGTTGCATATCATTGCTTTACAAAGAAAAACAAGTATAATAGTGAAATAGTAACTTTAGTTCCCAGCTTTTAGTGCAAGTTAATGTGGTTTTGGAGCTTTTCTATTGTTCTGATTTGGGGTGTGCCATATCATATCGCCAACATTTTTGAATATCGTGAACGATATTATACCCTGAAATATCGTGCCATATCACCCATCACTAATTATCACATCAGGTACTACTTTTACTGTTTTTAGAAAAAGAAAAATTCACACTTTTCTCATTTCCCATCATATATCTACTAGAGACAGATTTAATCTGTTCAGTATCATTCACTTTACTTCAGTCCTGGATATATGGAGATATTTGGAGTGCATTATTTAGTATCGTGACATTCTGGATCATTGACTTCTGTTACAATCTGATAAAAAAATTCTTGTATTTTTTAATATCTCAGTTAGGGGTGTGCCATATCATATCATATGCAATAATAAAATTTAATTTAATTAAATTTAATTAAAAAAAAAAAATCAATGTTTTGTCATATCGCCATAAGTATCGTTATCGCAAAAATACCATGAAATATCGTGATATTATTGTAGGGCCATATCACCCACCCCTAGTTCTGATTGTAGAGCAAGGCCTCATAGCAGAACCCTCTTTATACATGTGCAGCTTCTACTGCGAGTGATTCCATCACCAGCATTCTCGCAGCCTTCGAGAGCGACTGGTGGGGCCGTTTCAGGCCTGCTGGACTGCTGCCTGGACTCTGTGCCCGTTCAGTGATATATGAAAGGCTCCCGAGGTCTGACACTAGAGAACCGTCATCAGTTGATCAGTGGTGGACTTCCTCTTAAAGTGTTCCAGCTTTAATGATGGGATGAAAAGTCTTTTCTGAAATATTTCAGTAGAGTAACCTTGCTCGGGTGCGAGGAGGCCGGTTAGGGCTGTTCCAGGTGCTGTTAGGTTCCACATGTACTCATGAGTGTTGCTTCAGGTTGTATCTTTACATGTTTGATGCTTGGAGGTTTCATCCCATAGAGTCCTATTCATTTTCAGTCACACCCAAACATCATGATTTCATTTTACCTACAGCCTCCAAACTGCCTGTACTCACTCAGAGCAGATCCCCAAACCTCTAATCCACAGATATACCCACGCACACTCCTCTGTTTGTCGTTTATTCATCCCTCGTTCGTCCCATAGGGTCTCATTTATTTTCAGACAAAGCCAAACATTACGGTTTCGTTAAAGCTACAGCCACTAAACTGCCTGTACTCACTCAGAGCAGATCCCTAAACTCTTAATCCACAGACTTACTGACCTACCCTCCTCTATTTGTCGTTTATTCATCCCTTGTTTGTCCCATAGGGTCTCATTCATTTTCGTCCAAAGCCAAACATTAGTTTTGTTAAAGCTATAGCCACCAAACTGCCTATACTCGTTCAGAGCAGGTCCCCAAACCTCTAAACCATAGACATACCCACGCACACTCCTCTATTTGTCGTTTATTCATCCCTCGTTCGTCCCATAGGGTCTTATTCATTTTTGTCCAAAGCCACACATTACGGTTTCGTTAAAGCTACAGCCACCAAACTGCCTGTACTCACTCAGAGCAGATCCCCAAACCTCTAATCCACAGACACACCCACACATACGTTTATTCGTCCCTCGTTCGTCCCATAGGGTCCCATTTATTTTCAGACAAAGCCAAACATTGCGGTTTCGTTAAAGCTACAGCCACTAAACTGCCTGTACTCACTCAGAGCAGCTCCCAAAACCTCTAATCCACAGACTTACTGACCTGCCCTCCTCTATTTGTCGTTTATTCATCACTTGTTTCTCCCATAGGGTCCCATTCATTTTCAGTCAGACCCAAACATCATGGTTTCATTTTACCTACATCCTCCAAACTGCATGTACTCTTTTAGGGTAGGTCCCCTAGCACTAATCCACAGATATACCCATGCACACTCCTCTGTTTGTCGTTTATTCATCCCTCGTTCGTCCCATAGGGTCTCATTTATTTTCAGACAAAGCCAAACATTACGGTTTCGTTAAAGCTACAGCCACTAAACTGCCTGTACTCACTCAGAGCAGATCCCTAAACTCTTAATCCACAGACTTACTGACCTACCCTCCTCTATTTGTCGTTTATTCATCCCTTGTTTGTCCCATAGGGTCTCATTCATTTTCGTCCAAAGCCAACATTAGTTTTGTTAAAGCTATAGCCACCAAACTGCCTATACTCGTTCAGAGCAGGTCCCCAAACCTCTAAACCATAGACATACCCACGCACACTCCTCTATTTGTCGTTTATTCATCCCTCGTTCGTCCCATAGGGTCTTATTCATTTTTGTCCAAAGCCACACATTACGGTTTCGTTAAAGCTACAGCCACCAAACTGCCTGTACTCACTCAGAGCAGATCCCCAAACCTCTAATCCACAGACACACCCACACATACGTTTATTCGTCCCTCGTTCGTCCCATAGGGTCCCATTTATTTTCAGACAAAGCCAAACATTGCGGTTTCGTTAAAGCTACAGCCACTAAACTGCCTGTACTCACTCAGAGCAGCTCCCAAAACCTCTAATCCACAGACTTACTGACCTGCCCTCCTCTATTTGTCGTTTATTCATCACTTGTTTCTCCCATAGGGTCCCATTCATTTTCAGTCAGACCCAAACATCATGGTTTCATTTTACCTACATCCTCCAAACTGCATGTACTCTTTTAGGGTAGGTCCCCTAGCACTAATCCACAGATATACCCATGCACACTCCTCTATTTGTCGTTTATTCATCCCTTGTTCGTTCCATAGGGTCCAATTCATTTTCGTCCAAAGCCAAACATTACGGTTTCGTTAAAGCTACAGCCACCAAACTGCCTGTACTCACTCAGAGCAGATCCCCAAACCTCTAATCCACAGACATACTGACCTGCCCTCCTCTATTTATCGTTTATTCATCCCTCGTTCGTCCTATAGGGTCCAATTCATTTTCGTCCAAAGCCAAACATTACGGTTTCGTTAAAGCTACAGCCACCAAACTGCCTGTACTCACTCAGAGCAGATCCCCAAACCTCTAATCCACAGACATACTGACCTGCCCTCCTCTATTTATCGTTTATTCATCCCTCGTTCGTCCTATAGGGTCCAATTCATTTTCGTCCAAAGCCAAACATTACGGTTTCGTTAAAGCTACAGCCACCAAACTGCCTGTACTCACTCAGAGCAGATCCCCAAACCTCTAATCCACAGATATACCCACACACACTCCTCTATTTGTCGTTTATGTGGAACAATCCTACGTTTCCTTCAGGTAATGCACTTTTCTAGTTTTGTTTGAGGCTTCAAGTAGTTAACGAGTAATAATGAGCCTCTAAGTGTAAATACTGTAATACTAGCTAAAGATACTACTAAGTGTTAATGTTCTACCTCTAAATCAGTCTCTTCTCCTCACTGTAGCGCTTCAGAATTTAATCTCGGCTGCATCATCAGGGATGCCAAATATAGTGTCTGAGCACCGTCTGAGCTTTACTGCCTTTGTTAGGATTTTTAAGCGGTGAACGCGCCCCTGACATGATGTCACGCAGTCGGGAAAACAAACCAGCCTCTGATTTGAGTGTTCCTGGCTCGCTGTCCTGTTTCCTAATTTGTGTCAAATCCGAGACGTGGTCATATCGATGAACAAGAGGTTTGTTTTTCGATTAGAGGCGACGGCTTTGAGTTTGGTATGCAGATTAGCCCCTGCCACATTCCCCTGGTGCTCATGGGATTATGGGATTAGAACAGACCCAGCTACGGTTCCGGAAATCTATCATTTGCGGTATTTAACAGGCTTAACCGTTCTTAAGTACGGAGGTAATTTTTTTTAAAGGAAAGCGACGTTTTGGGGTCAAAATGTACAGAAGAATGTTCTCTCCGCCTCTCGCCCGGTGAAGTGGCTCGGGTTTGGTTTGAGAGGAATCCGGTTTTCTCTGGTTATGGTCTTTCCAGATGGAGGCAGCTGAATAAACCCTCAACGTTTCTGGCATCCCAACTTATCTCCTCCATCTTTCTCCAACAAATGCTCGCTGGCTCTTCCCTCTGCGCCCTCCTCCCTCAGCCCGGAGCCTGTTTTCACTCTGGAGGGGGACCGGATTGGTGACGGGCGGCTGAAGAGGGTGAAAGTGAGCGAGAAGCGGTGGTTGTTGTGGTAAACTGGACGCAGGTCTGCGGTCACTCTTGCCCTGTTTGCTGGACAATGGAGCCTGTCTCCGGGTGACACTGGCCTGCTGTGTGCTGGGCTCTGATGGCAAGCTCGTCCGACCTCCTGACCCTCGCAGTCCGAGGCCCATGACAGAGCGGGATAAAGTACTGAGGAGGCCTTGTCACCCTGACCCAGTTAGCAGCCTTCGGCGCTGAGAGAAATAGATCTGGTTCAGAGCATCACTCTGAAAGAGCCTTATTTACTATCCATTTCACTCTCTCTCTCTCTCACTCTCTCTCTTTCTCTTTCTCTCTCTCTCTCTTTCTTTCTCTCTATCTCTCTCTCTTTCTCTCTCTCTCTCTTTCTCTCTCTCTCTTTCTCTTTCTCTCTCACTTTCTCTTTCTCTCTCTCTCTCTTTCTCTCTCTCTTTCTCTCTCTCTCTCTCTTTCTCTCTCTCTTTCTCTCTCTCTTTCTCTCTCTCTCTTTCTCTCTCTTTCTCTCTCTTTCTCTCTCTCTCTTTCTCTCTCTCTCTCTCTCTTTCTCTCTCTCTCTCTCTCTTTCTCTCTCACTCTCTCTCCCTCCCTCTCTCTCTCTCACTTTCTCTCTCTCTCTCTCTCTCTCTCCCTTCCTTTCCATCTTTTTCTCTCTTTCTCTTTCCATCTTTCTCTCTCTCTCTCTCTCTCTCTCTCTCTCTCTCTCTCTCTCTCTCTCTCTCTCTCTCTCTCTCTCTCTCTCTTTCTGGGTTTATTTATAGCCTCCATGCGCTGCATTAGCTGAAGTTATTTATTTATTTATTTATTTATTTATTTATTTAGAGCTGTACGAGTTCGTGATTGTGCATAGCACATGAAAATCTGCACAGCCTGTTTCTGTGTTCTGGTCTCTCATCTGTGAGGACGCAGGCTTTAGCTCATATAAGTCATTAATATCTGGACAGGTTGATTTCAGTGCTGGAGCCACAGCTTCATTATGACAGAAATTAGTTATTTACTCGGCCAGTGGTGATGAGGCAGAGATGGAACGTGGTTTGGACATCGTCGTTTTAATAATAATAATAATTATTATTATTATTTGTGTATTGATTCATTACCGATACAGAGTATTGTATAGGCGTGTCCGTAGCTACGAGTGATGGAGACGAGCTGCGGGGCTGCATTTTAGTTTTATTGTTGCAGAACGTGGGTGAAGACGTTGCTGAGGAGTCTCTAGCCGAGACAGTGATGATGTGAGGTGGTTATTAGTCCAGCTGAAGTTTTTAAACCGTGTATTTCAGATTAACGACTTGCAGGATGGGCTTTAGTCGGTGCCTGAACAGCTGCACCTCCTCATAGGCCTGTACCTCACCCCCAGCTTACATTACAGCAAACATACGTCCCGCGGCGCTAAACTAAGGGGTGATTGAAGCGCTAAACGGAGAGGCTGGTAGAGTACACACTGTAAGGTTGCCTGCTTTGTAAGCGGTTATGGTGGTACAGTACATCATCTGTCTGCTCAGTGCTCTTATTTAAAGCAGATGATGCCCGGCTGCTGCCTTTCTTCTTTTTCATTTCCTCTGTCGGTTCTCTTTTTTGCCCCAGCCCCTCAAGACCTCTGCCGCCTGGTGCCCTGTCTCAGGGCTGCTGCGGAGGCCCTCTGTGGGAGATTATCAGCGACACGGTTCTCAGAGAGAAGGACACCCACGCGGGCCTGGTGCAGAGCGCAGGCTCTTTCTGTGGCTGTTCGGTTCTGCTGTTTATGGCACTCTGGGATTTCCTTCCTCCTCACCGTGGCCACCGTCGCACCGAGCCTTGTGCTCCTGTTCTCATACGTTCTTGCTGGTTTGCAGCAGAGAGGGGCTTGTTGGCGCTGGAGGGGCTTGTTTTGAGGCCTGATTAGGTTTACAAGGTTACTACTAGCTAATTAAAAAGTATGAGCCAGTTGCGAGTGTGAACTGATGACCCGGGCTTCATGTGACCGGAGCGAAAAAAGAAGTCTGTAAACACTTTTCTCTTGTAGGCACGTCGTCAACAACTTGTTTGCTGCTTCGCTCTTTCTCTGGAAGGGGTGGTGGTAGGACTGGGCGATCATTTCTGGTCATATAATCACACAAAGCAGTATTTTATTATCAACTCTGTAACGAGTCGTTGCCCATTTAGCAGTTTTATACTCCAGCCTTTAGAATTCTAGTGGATTTTAAAGCCTCGGGCTATTGTTTTGGATGCTGGCCGGTAGCTTAGCAACCAGCTAAACCACGGGTCGTGTGCTGCAGTGGGCGGGAACAAGCCGTGATGCAGTCTCTGTCTAACTAGAGCGTCTCAGTAATCTGTTTTATGAGGAGAGATGAAGAGGGAACGCTGCTACTTACACAGCTGCCTACCTAGACAGCCTACTTAGACACTCACTAGGGTTTGGGACACACCCTATGAATGCCTTAATCACGATACAAGTTCATCTTCTAGAAGCTAGTGGTGCACCATGAACAGGAGAGATGGCAGGGCTGTGTATTGGCAAGAACCTGGCAGTACATATTGTGATACAGCGGTCACGATTCAATATATCACAATATATTGTGATTTTTTAAAAAATCCCATTATTAAAACACACCACTATATGAACAGGTTTGTCAATGCTTTCAATAGCATTGCGCCCTTGTGCTGCTTGTTAATGTTGGAGTGGAGCTGAAAATGGATTACAACACTCCCATCTAGTGGTCAGAGGTTCAAACCCAACACACAATACACACAATACTTCTATACTGTGTTTTTGAGAATCGATACAGTATCACCAAACATAATATCCCGATATTCAATATTTGATACTTTCTTACACCCCTCAGAGATGTTAATAAGGATTCAGCTGTTTCTGCTCTTGCACTGCTGAGGTCCATAAACAAAGAAGTAAACAAAAACAAAAACAGGGCTTTGATTTGACAGCAGTGAGATGCACGCAACAGCAGCTTGTACGCAGATTAGCATCTGAATCTGCAAGTTTGCAAACGCAGCCGCGCTACTAGAGATGTATAACACAGATAACGACAGTGTGCCAGCGTAACAGGCGGTAAACAATACCAGCACATCTACCGGCTGCAGCTTTTGGTGTACATCCAGTCTGCTGCCTTTAAAGCTGCTACGTACGGGGGAGCTATTTAAGGCACGAACAGTAATAGAACTGTCATTTCCACTGCAGTGGATTTCAGCATCCTCTGAGCTCCTGAAGGAGACGCTGAGAACCTTCTCCGCTGGGTTACGGAGGCTGTCATATGGCAGTCTTATGATGTTTGCCATGGTTTAGTAATACAAACAGAAGAGAGAGAGAGAGAGAAGTCATGAGAGGAAGCGTTGGCTCAGCTTGTAATGGGCAGGGTTTTTGGACTCACGGTCCTGTAAACAGCCAGTGGACTCTCAGGCCCTTGGTTTTCTACTCTTGTGTCAGCACCACGCAATACAAAAGCAATATATTTCTGCCTGCAGGGTGCGGCTCAAGCTTGGTTTTGATGTATTAAGCCGCAATCGTGGCCATCACCAACGTGCGGCAGGAAAATGCCGAGCAGCCTTTCAGTTAGTCATGTGACAGTCGGCCCGTCCATCAGGCTGGACTGCCGGGTCGGGTTTCATCAGCGGGACGCAGCAGATTATGCCTCCACTCTTCCCTGTGTCATTATCTCGCTCACGCTTAGAAGAACATCAGCACCCTGACGCGTTCATGCAGTTCCCTCTGTCTCTCCGAGGTGTGTCTCCCTCTGTCTCTCTGAGGTCTCTTCAGGTCTGTGTGTGTGTGTGTGTGTATGTGTATATATATATATATATATATATATATATATATATATATATATATATATATATATATATATATATATATATATATATACAGTTTCAGGACAACATCCTGGCCTTACTCAGAAGTTAAAACAAGGTTAGACTACATTGTTTGGCTATATAGACCTTAGGCTTACACCAGCTACTGAGTGGGTCCTCTTTCTTGTTAAGGTTGGAGTTAGATCTGGCTTATATGTAGGGCTGGGCGATAAAACGACAACAATAATTATCGTGATATAACGTTTCCTCGATAAAACTATAAAACATAGTCGATAGAAAGTTGATAGAATTAAGTTCCATCCATGTCTTATGACAATGAGAATAGCGCCGCCCCAAACCAATCAGGTGGTTGAACTAGAGTTCCAACCAGTTCATGTTTGGTACATGAACCCACGTGCAGGCGTCACAGTCGAGCAGAGAGAATAAAATAAGAGAAAATGACGACATAAACGTTACTACTACTGAAAGAAACATGATACACGTATTAATAATCTTAAAATAATCTGCTAAGATAAGATAAACAGGTAAACAGGTGCTGTTCTGCTGCTGTGTTAATGAAGCTCTATGGGATGTTTGATCTTCAAGGTCTCGTGTATAGCAGCTGTACTGTTGTGATCATCTCCACTGTGCAGAGCTGACAGAGCACCACACTGTTGTGTTTCTGTGTGAAACACTCCCACAACTTTAGATACAGTGAGTGATTGTTTGTAGCTGCAGATTGCGCTCCGGATAAATCCATGCTTTCAGTGGGCGTGGCCATCTTATGCTAATGGATAAAGATAAATATATATATTGTAGGAGTTTGAGTGAGAACGCTGAGGCAAAGTTGACTTTATAACCAAAATTCCAGAGTAGGAAACTTTATTTTCTAAAATAAACAGAATCACTAAACTAATTCTCCATTTGAGCAGCTAGAGAGTCGACTCACCGCTATGAGTGAACATAAACAGAGTCCTTTCCTCAGCCCCAACTTACAGGGCCAGCAACACCCTGCCTAACACAGTGTCCCTGTGTGAATACTATTAATGAGTGTTTAGTAGCCCCTACAATATATATATATATATATATATATATATATATATATATATATATATATATATATATATATATATATATATATATATATATATATTAGGGGTGTTAGAAAATATCGAAAATATTGAATCTCGGATATTATGTTTGGTGATACTGTATCGATTCTCAAAAACACAGTATCGATACACAGATTCCTGGCGAACAGTGAATCATTGTGTGTTGTTTTTAAACCTATAACCACTAGATGGCAGTGTTGTAATTCATTTTCAGCTCCACTCCAACATTAACAAGCAGCACAAGGTCGCAATGCTGTTGTAAACTTTGATAAACCTGTTTATATAGTGGTGTGTTTTAATAATAGGGTTTTAAAAATCCCAATATATCAATATATCACTTTGCTTGCAGTATCGCAATATATTACGAGATATTGAATCGTCACCGCTGTATCATGATACGTATTGTATTGCCAGGTTCTTGCCAATACACAGCCCTAATATATATATATATATATATATATATATATATATATATATATATATATATATATATATATATATATATATATATATATATGGTTTGATTCATATTGTGATATATATATTGATATCGACTGATATATTAAAAAAAATATCGTGTTTAAGATTTTTTCCCATATCGTCCAGCCTTATCGTCATTGCTTATAGATATGTTAGAATGGGCCCTGCAGGACCGAGCAGAAGACTGAGACTGATTCAACCTCCAGTCAAAACAGCCATTAGCTCCAGGTTGCTCATTTTTCCGGAGATATTTCTGAAGAGCTAATCCGCTCGCATAAGGAAGTCACTGCCAGATAAACAATACTTTCATCTTTCATCTTTTAAGAGAAACTTTAGCTCTGCTCTCGCTTCAGATCTGAAAAGTCCCACTGGTGTTTCCACCTTGAGACCACCAACCTCAGCGCTTCAGGTCTGAAAGGATGTGTAGCTGTCGAAGTCAATACTGAGGAAAGAGCGTGGACAGCAAAGTGGACAGTTTCCACTGGACTCTGAAGGATTTATGACTTGATAAGTCTAAGTTTAGTCTAAGTCTAAGCAGCTCCTTCGGCCCAGCGTTGCAGTCATGGCTGCAGATTTCTTTGAAAAACTGAATCACATGCAAAGAACAGAAGCTGTGATGAAGGTAAAGAGCGAACACACCAAATATTGAAACTTCTCATATTATATTTAGTTATGGAGGCAGGTTTCCTACATACGGGTGGTCTCTGACTTGTGCACGGCCCTGTATGCATGACCCCCGTGCCCTAAAGTTGCTTCACATGACTTTGCATGCCTTATTGGGCCTTTTTGGTTCTGCTTATCAGCGAGCGGGACTCTGCCCCCAGCCCACTAGGTGTCCGACACGCTGTGGATGCCAGAGTTTCTGGTTATTTTTAGCCGGAGCGTATCAGCGTTTGTGAAATATGAATCCCTCAAAGGTCTGGAGCCCCCTCCCCCCCCCAAACGACCACCACCACCACCACCACCTCCCTTAGGATAGGACGCTCTCTCTCTCTTTGTCCATTAACTGTAAGTGCTCAACTGGAAGTGCTTCGACAGCCACTCTCGGACATGCAACAGCTTCGGCACTGAGAGATAATAAGCACACAGGCTCTCCTCCTTTAAGCCCTCGCACATGTGTGTGTATGTATGTGTGTGTATGAGATTCGAGTTCAGAGGTTTTCCTTGCTGGTCGAACAAGATTTTCCTATTTGCCTTCCATTGTTGTGGAAAAGTACCGTCACCCGTTACAGAGTACTGTTCCTAGAAACCAGGGCCTGCTGCCAACTATTTCTCTCTCTCTCTCTCTCTCTCTCTCTCTCCTCTCTTTTAGCTGCTGGCTGCAGCACAACTCTGCACAGATGTGGCATTACAGTTCAAGCAGAACAGAAAATGCAGCCTCTGTTTTGTTGAGCAGAGGCTCTAACAGCTTGTTCTAAAGGCCTGATGGACGAATGGGCTGCATGTGGTGTATTAAGTTTGGCTGTTTGGCTGAAAATCACATCGTCGGTTTGTTTTAGCGCCAGTGAAAAGCTAAAGAAGCAGGTCAGACTTCTAGCATGTCTTGGTTGAACATATATTTTCACCATACATTGTGCTTTTCCATTAGCTTTAGATTGTTGTAGCTGTTGGTGCAAGTAAACTCGCTGCAAAGCCCAAACTACATGCAATTTCTCAGCAGAAACCTCTGTTCCCAGCCGCCTTGAATGCCTTAGCGTTAAATTTCCAGCCCTGTTACAAGGTGACATCATCTCGTCACTTATTGTCTACCTTCTGGTAAGCCTGGCACCCCCTCGCGCAACACACAGAGAGCTACAACATTGAAAGCTAGACTGAAGCAGCAGCAGCTTCAGGTCGGTCAGTTTTTGGACTCGCTAACTTTTTTTTTTTTAACCACTAATCAGACATTCCAGTTCAGTTTTTACCACTAATCAGACCTTCACGCACAGTTTTTACTACTAATCAGACATTCCAGTTCAGTTTTTACCACTAATCAGATCTTCCTGCCCAGTTTTTACAACTAATCAGACTTTTTTAGTCCAGTTTTTATCACTTATCAGACATTCCCTTCCAGTTTTTACCACTAATCAGATCTTCCAGCCCAGTTTTTACCACTAATCAGATCTTCCTGCCTAGTTTTTACCACTAATCAGACCTTCACGTCCAGTTTTTACCACTAATCAGACCTTCATGCCCAGTTTTTGCCACTAATCAGACATTCCCTTCCAGTTTTTACCACTAATCAGATCTTCCAGCCCAGTTTTTACCTTTAATCAGACCTTCCCAACGAGTTTTTACCACTAATCAGACCTTCTCGTCCAGTTTTCATCACTAATCAGACCTTTCAGTCTAGTTTTTAATTACTAATCAGACCTTCCAGTCCAGTTTTTACCAAGCTACGCTGCTCAATTCTTATTGGTGATGGCCACATTGCTTCGCTCCTAATTTGCATAAAGTTTAACTTTGCTCAACTTTGTCGCGGCGCCGGATCCGCCCATTTTGCGTGGTTTGCGCTGCCGCCTGTCGCCAGACATCGCCAGACATCGCCAGACATCGCCAGACTTTACTGGAAACGAATGACCTGTCGCTTTATGGCGCCGCGCTGCTGTCGATGTGAGCGCAAGCTGAGACTGAACTCTGAGGAGGCTGTGAGTGAGGAGGCTGTAGTGAAGGTGAGGAGTGGACGCAGGCTGAGACTGAACTCTGAGGAGGCTGTAGTGAAGGTGAGGCGTGGACGCAGGCTGAGACTGAACTCTGAGGAGGCTGTAGTGGAGGTGAGGAGTGGACGCAGGCTGAGACTGAACTCGGAGGAGGCTGCAGGTGAGGAGGCTGTAGTGGAGGTGAGGAGTGGACGCAGGCTGAGACTGAACTCTGAGGAGGCTGTAGTGGAGGTGAGGAGTGGACGCAGGCTGAGACTGAACTCGGAGGAGGCTGTAGTGAAGGTGAGGAGTGGACGCAGGCTGAGACTGAACTCGGAGGAGGCTGTAGTGAAGGTGAGGAGTGGACGCAGGCTGAGACTGAACTCGGAGGAGGCTGCAGGTGAGGAGGCTGTAGTGGAGGTGAGGAGTGGACGCAGGCTGAGACTGAACTCGGAGGAGGCTGTGAGGGAGGAGGCTGTAGTGAAGGTGAGGAGTGGACGCAGGCTGAGACTGAACTCTGAGGAGGCTGTAGTGGAGGTGAGGAGTGGACGCAGGCTGAGACTGAACTCGGAGGAGGCTGTAGTGTTGTTTACTGGCCCGATTCGAGTGCTGACTCGGTAGGTGAAAGAAGCTCCTTCTTCAGTAGAGGCCGAGGCCGCTCCCGACTCTCCTCCTCCGCTGCCCATACCGCGCCACCTCCCGTCTATCCTCGGATCCTGTAGAAGACAGACGCGGCTTGTTTCTCACGCATGCCCAGCCCTGTGTGAGCCGTTCAGAGACGGCCTGTCATTCAAAACTGAGAAACACCTGCGTCTTTTGAATAGATGACAGTTCTTGCATCCCTTCCCACCTGAGCCGGGGGCCGGGTAGCGCTCCGGGGTTTATCCCCATTTAGAGATCTTATGCACTCTTGCTGGAAGCTGCTCTTTGGTGCTTAGAGGCCTTTGATCTGCCTCGCGCTCCGTTCCCAACGGCGCTTTCTACGGGAGCGCAGGAGAAGAAGAAAAAAATAATAAATAGAAGAGCCTACCGGCATGAGTCATTTCAGTTTCATTACTAATGCAAATCCTGGGGTTATTTAAGTGCACAGTGATTTGGGGGAGTCTCACAGCACTACCTCTTCTTGTTCCAGACCCCTTTGCAGATTTGATCAGATGATTATTCCTCCTCCTCCTCCTCCTCCTCCTCCTCTTTTCTCCCTCCAGCAGGCTTGTTGTTAATGGCCTGAGCTGTGTGCCTGTTGCAGGGCTGTATGTGTGCGCTGGCCTATTGAGCAGCTGTTAATGCCCCCCCCCCCCCCCCCCACACACACACACATGTCTTTTTACAGATCAGATGAGTCGTATGCCTGCAAGACAGAAGCCCAAGACCCCACCCACCCACCCCCGTGTACCTGCTCTAGAATCACGATGCTGCCAAACTGGCTTTCAGTCCGGCCGAGAGCGAAACAAAGCCAACTGTTAATTCGATTTTGAGATTTCAGAGCCGTCCATTATCTTGTCAGACAGGCATGAGGCTTATTTCCGCTAAAAAGCAGCAGGGAATTTTCCAGAATCGTGGCCGCTCTAGGCTCCGGCCCACCGCTGACTCTGGCTGCCTCCAGCTGCCTCAGGCTGCCTCAGTGTCACGTGCTTGTTTACTGGCTGAAAGGCAGCGGCCTGAGCTCGCGCGAGGTGCCGTTACTCGGGGTGTTTTGTGCGAGGCAGACAAAAATAAACATTCGATTGTCTTTGTGGAAGGTCACATGATGATGTGTGCAGTGGAGGGTAAAGATAAAAGCAAAGTTGTTGTGTTTTTTTATTATTATTATTATTATTATTATTATTATTATTAATATAATTTAGCCCATGCGTACACACACTACTGAACATGCACACTTGGGGGCAGTGAGCACACTTGCCTGGAGTGGTGGGCAGCCCATCAACAGCACCCAGGGAGCAGTTGGGGGTTGGGTGCCTTGCTCAAGGGCAAGTGTGTTGTTGGTGACCCTCGTTTGATGATTAAATATATTGTGATATACTGCGATACTGCAAGCAAAATGATATACTGTGATTTTTCAAATCCTACTATTAAAACACACCACTATATGAACAGGTTTATCAATGCTTACAATTGAATTGCGCCCTTGTGCTACTTGTTAATGTTGGAGTGGAGCTGAAAATGGATTACAACACTGCCATCTAGGGGTCAGAGGTTTAAACACAACACACAATGATTCACTGTCTGCCAGAAATCTGTGTATCGATACTGTGTTTTTGAGAATCAATACAGTATCACCAAACATAATATCCTGATATTCAATATTTTCTTACCACTAATACACACACACATATATATATATATTACTGTGTACCAGCCAGGCTGGAGATTCCAGCATGATAATATTGCATATGTGTGTTTATGTTTATGCCAGTCGAGACAATCTGCTCTAAATACTCTGTAAGAAGTGTGTGGCCAGCTGGCTGTGCCCCACAACAGAACTTACTGTAGTGCCGAAAGCCGGTATGAAACACGTCAGCCTCTTGAATCGTTTGTAGAGTAAAAGGACACAAAACCACCTGTGTTTGTATTTTAAGAAGCGAGGTGTCAGAAGTGACACGTATGGTTTGCCAAGAGAAGCGTAAACTAGCTCTTCCCTCATGCTCTCTGACTCACTGTCACTCGTTTGTGCCTGCTGCCTCATCTCTGTCTGTACAAGCGGAGAAAGGACGTCTTAGCACAGTGGACGCAAACAGTTTTGCGATGGTGGTGATCAATAGCTTCATTTATTTATTTATTTATTTATTTATTATTTTTACCGTCTTTAACTTGGCATGAAGGTTCGCTCTGCAGTCTCGGGATGTTGCAGAAGACCTTTCTCTGTGTCCTAGTCAGGCATTGATTGGATTTTCTCCCAGACTCTTCGAGATGGCAGATAAGATTGCCCCCCTGTTTACCACTCGCTATGCCAGTGGTGCACCAAGGCGCTCCTCTTAATGTCGTGTTTCGTTTTATAAGCTTATATAGTAAATAGAACAGAGCGAGGTTGAGGGTGGGAAAGTCACATTGTGGTGATTCATGTTCAGAATTCAGTGTTCTAGTTAGAGATATGGATGGGTGTTGTCATTTATAAGACCCACAATATGTGTCATGATATTTGTTTTTCTTTTTTTATTGGTAAAAATATTATTGGTAAATAAATAAATAGGTGAGCTGCTCCAATTCAGTGTTATTTTTTTATCCAATTCACACACTGCACTAAACAGAGCTAATTGTTAATGAGACATAAGCTCAGTGTTCCGTGAAAACATACATACATACACACACACACACACACACACACACACATACACATATATATATATATATATATATAATATGCTTAGAAAAGCTGTTGTGTTATTGATACTGTAACTGCATCAGTGCAGATACTGGAAAGTGGAAATATATGTATATATAAGTGTGTGTATGTATTTATGTGTGTGTATGTATGTGTATATATATATATATATATATATATATATATATATATATATATATATATATATATATATATATATATATATATATATATATGGAGAGAGAGAGAGAGAGAGAGAGAGACTGCTGTTTGTGTGTGTGTATTAGGGGTGGGCGATATGGCCCTACAATATTATCAAGATATTTCATGGTATTTTGCAATAATAATACTCTTGGCGATATGACAAAACATTAAATAAAAAAAATATATATTATTAAGAAAAATACACTGCTGCAACAAAATGAAAATTAAATTTCATTATTGCATACGATGTGATATGGCACTTCCCTAACTGAGATATTAAAAAATACAAGAATTACAAGGTTACAGATTGTTTAATTATTCTTTTTAATTTACTTTTTATCTGTATTTGAAAGGTGTGCAGACCCCCCATCTTAATTTGGTTCTTATTGGATTTAATTTTATTTTATGTTGGTGATGTCTCGGTCTTCTTTGTAAAATTTGATAAACAATAAAACATACCATGTTTAAAAAAAAACAAAAAACAAGATTTTTTTTATCAGATTGTAACAGAGGTCAATGATCCAGAATGTCACGATACTAAATAATGCACTCTAAATATCTCCATATATCCAGGACTGAAGTAAAGTGAATGATACTGAACAGATTAAATCTGTCTCTAGTAGATATATGATGGGAAATTAGAAAAGTGTTAATTTTCTTTTTCTAAAAACAGTAAAAGTAGTACCTGATGTGATAATTATGGATGGGTGATGTGGTATATGATATTTCAGGGTATAATATCGTTCACCATATTCAAAAATGTTGGCGATATTATTGTATATGATACGATTTAGCACACGCCTAGTGTGTATTTATGTGTATATATATATATATATATATATATATATATATATATATATATATATATATATATATATATATATATATATATATATATATATATATATATATGCAAATAAATAAATGAGCTCAGAAGCTCACTCAGAAGCTCATTTGCATATCCGAAGATCATGGTCACCAAGGTCACCATAACTATTAACAAGCAATAATCTATCCAGTTCTAATATGACGTGGTTTAAAGCTGTGTGAATGAAAAGCATGGGAGTCAGTGCAGTCCAGCAGAGCCTAGAGCCGAGTATGGGTTCTGGAGGAAACCCTGTCCTGTCACCAGCTGAGGACTGAAGAAGAAATAAAATAGCTTTGAGATTGTATTTAAAGATCAAATAGTCGTACGTTTTAGGTGCTTCAGAGTCCTCAGTCTCTGTCCTGTTCCTTATGGAGTTATTGAAATATTTCAATTCAAGCTGCGTGAGGTTTAAGATGATTATTTAGATAGTGATAATTGCCTGAACTCCCTTGTTTCTCCTCCCTGCCATGCACTCACTCTCTGTCCTGCCCTCTCTCTCTCTCTCTCTCTGCGGACCCCCCCTGCCCCCGTGAGGATTAGTAGTTCCTAATGGCTTGCAGATGCTCGCTGCTGGTACAGAAGTGCTGCTGGAAAATGAACGACTGTGTCTGCATTAATGTGGTGATTGAACTCTGGTCTCAGCGTTATTCGCTGGCAGGAGGCCAGATGACCAGATAGAGACGGAGACGAGTGGACAGACAGGCTTGATGTGGCAAGAGCTTTTAAGAGCCGGGAAATGCAGGAAGCAGTGAAGCCTGTGATGCTTCTGGAGTGAGCTGTGAGGAGTAGGAGGAACCGGGTGGGCGGTTTGGGGAAAAGTAGGGCAGAGAAAAATGAATGACCTTTTTTTTCCTCCCTCTACTCTGAGTGTGTCATCGGTTTAATTCATATCTGCTGCAGTGATTACAGTTGGGCTTGTGAACATGGTTCGAACTGTGAGCGAGAAAGGAATGGATGTGTTTGGAGGAGATAGAGAGGAGACAGCTCTGATTGGCCAGCGCCTCTGGCTTACCTCAACTGGATGTCTTTGGCACGGGCAGTTTTATATATATATATATATATATATATATATATATATATATATATATATATATATATATATATATATATATATATATATATATATATATATATACACTTTAATTATAAACACCTACACAATCCTAAAGGACAACTACTGATATAACTGATGTGTATATGCATATATGTATATAACTGAGGTGTATATGCGTATATGTATATAACTGAGGTGTATATGCGTATATGTATATAACTGAGGTGTGTATGCGTATATGTATATAACTGAGGTGTATATGCATATATGTATATAACTGAGGTGTATATGCGTATATGTATATAACTGAGGTGTATATGCATATATGTGTATAACTGAGGTGTATATGCGTATATGTATATAACTGAGGTGTGTATGCGTATATGTATATAACTGAGGTGTATATGCATATATGTATATAACTGAGGTGTATATGCGTATATGTATATAACTGAGGTGTATATGCATATATGTGTATAACTGAGGTGTATATGCGTATATGTATATAACTGAGGTGTATATGCGTATATGTGTATAACTCAGGTGTATATATATGTATTTAACTGAGGTGTATATGCATATATGTGTATAACTGAGGTGTATATGCGTATATGTATATAACTGAGGTGTATATGCATATATGTATATAACTGAGGTGTATATGCGTATATGTATATAACTGATGTGTGTATGCGTATATGTATATAACTCAGGTGTATATGTATATAACTCAGTTGTGTATGCATATAGGTATATAACTGATGTGTATATGCATATAGGTATATAACTGAGGTGTATATGCATATATACGTATATAACTGGGGTGTACATGCATATATGTGTATAACTGAGGTGTGTATATATATGTATTTAACTGAGGTGTATATGCATATATGTGTATAACTGAGGGGTATATGTATAAAGCTGAGGTGTGTGTGTGTATGTATGTATGTATGTATGTGTATATATATATATATATATATATATATATATATATATATATATATATATATATATATATATATAAACTGAGGTGTATTTTTTGCCCGTTATGATGTCCAGCATTTTACTTTCCCACTTATGAACTCAGCGTGTGTCCTGATGTGTCCTGATTTGTTGAAAAGCAGTAGAAGAAGGAGGACAGGATGTTGGAAGTGTGTTAGGGCCACGTTGAGTGCTGGGTGGATGTAATTTCCTTCTCCCAGTCTGGTCGTATGACAGAGACTCTAAATGGTAATTTTTATTTTGAAAATGAGTCAGCGCGGTAGAGGCACTCTGGGCTTGTGTCCACCCTGGCACTGCGTGATCTGTCCACATGAGAGTGATGTGTAAGGCATGGCACTGGAATTTGGTTTCTAAACCAGAGACTTCTTTCACTGGACAGAAGGATTTATTCATTCATTAGAGCAAAATTCATTCACAGAATGTCTGATGATTTGATTATTTGTTTCTAGGACACCAACCACCAGACTTTGAGTTCTGGTAAACAGTAGTACGAGTAAATTAGGCCTTGCTTTTAAGACCTTCATCTACAGCAGCAGCATTTTGCTGTGTCCACTGGTCAGAGCACAAAACTACTTAAAACCAGTAGGGGTGCAGTATCACATACAGTGTCTCAAGAACAAAATATGCCACCAAATATAATGTGTGTTGCGAAGTTGACGAAGAGATGTAACAGTGAAAGTGGCTGGCTTTGGCTTTTGCACTGCAAGAACTGCCAGAAAATAAAAGCTTAAAAGCTAAATAAGTTCTAGTGCTTACTAACAGGGGGTTGTGTGTATATTTGTATGTATCTAATTTAAGCTTGCATATTTAGTTATCTTTAGAACTTCTAACAATAGGAATTGGACTCGGTAACCATGGGATAGTGGACCACCTGTTGATTAGAAACCGTTTGTAGGGTAGCTGACAACTCAAAGTCAGCAAGCTGGCAGTCTGCCATGCTATGTTTCGAGCCTGAAGCAAGAATATGTAGATATTCTGGTTCACGTAGCTGGAAGAACTAGGCCTTAAGAAAATAATAATTAATTCAGACAGCCACTGTATGAGTCAGAAACATGGCAATTACATGCTATCCACAAATCATCTAGTCTCAGTGGACAGGGGACGTAAACGTGAGCGCTCATCAGATGGCGCTGTCAGTGTTATAAGAATGAGTGGGGTGAGTTAACGATGTCTCCTTGTCTCCTCTGTTTGTGTCTGCGCAGGACCGTAAGCTGTCCAGATCTGAGCGGCAGCGCTTCAAAGAAGAGGCGGGGATGCTGAAAGGCCTGCAGCACCCCAACATCGTTCGCTTCTACGACTCCTGGGAGTCTCCCTCGAAGGGCCGCAAGTGCATCGTGCTGGTGACGGAGCTCATGACATCGGGCACCTTGAAAACGTGAGTACAGCTCTGCCCTCCGCTGGCACAGGCATCGCTCTGAGCCTCGCTGATCTGATCATACAGGTCTCCGTAGTGTCCTGATCTGTTCTAGTAGAGTTTCTTTCAGTTGGGAAGAGTTTAAGGTAAGCGTTCTACAGTCGTGCTCGTGAGGTGGTGTACTGATAGTTTAGCTTATATCTTCACTGTCCAAAAGAAAACAAGATCAAAATCGATAAATGTTTTTCTTTGGACAGCAAAGACATCCAAAGCTGGTGCTGATGGGCTAATCAAAGGTTTTACTTTATGGTAAATAAAACCTATTTGAGTAATATTTAGAAATACTACTAAATAACAGGGGGTACTGTAGGGTTTGTTTGTAAGGCTACATTCATTAGGACTGTGTATTGGAAAGAACCTGGCGATACAATACGTATCATGATACAGCAGTCACGATTCAATATATCACGATATTGTAAGCAAAGTGATATATTTTTCAAATCCTACTATTAAAACACACCACTGTATGAACAGGTTTGTCAATGCTTACAATAGCATTGCGTCCTTGTGCTGCTTGTTAATGTTGGAGTGGAGCTGAAAATGGATTACAACACTGCCATCTAGTGGTCAGAGGCTTAAACACAACACAGTGATTAACTGTCTACCAGGAATCTGTGTATTGATACTGTGTTTTTGAGAATCGATACAGTATCACCAAACATAATATCCCAATATTTGATATTTCAGTATTTTCTAAAACCCCTAACATTCATCCCATCTGCTACATGCTGTAAGATAGGTTGGGACCATTCAGTTCACTTCCACTTTCCACAAAGACCGAGTCAGAGACTGCCTCAGTCAGAGACTTCCTCTACCTGTGCAGTTTCTAAAGCTTTTACCATCCAGACTTCAAACAGAGACTCTCTTACTTCTATTTTTGAATTATCTTATTAAACTGTAAGTACTGTTTGTGACCAGAGGAGGACGGGTCTCCCCTCGTGAGTCGTGGTTCCTCCCAAGGTTTCTTCCTCCAATCTTGAGGGAGTTTTTCTCGCCACTAGAGATGGACCGATCAGCGTTTTTGAGGCCGATTCTGATCGCTGATCACCTTTCAACACAATCGGCCCATAGCCGATACCGATTGAGGGCGGGGCTCTTAGACACGGCAGGGATACATAATATTAGCTCAAGCAAGTCAGGAAACAAGTTTGGAAACTGGTTTATTACCATTTTTACGAGCTCCTGTGAAACAGTATAATATTTGTAACTAAATTAGAAGTTGGTCTATGTGGGCGTAAACCGCTTGATAAGCTCCAGAAGAGCCACATCTGAAAAGTATCTCTACTAGGAACAGCAGAGCGTGGATCCAGGTGGAATATTAAGCAGCAGAATGAACGTCTTCTACAGCCGAGAAGAGCTGCTTATCTAGAACTATAAACTCAATCACTCTGACTGTGGTTCTTTAGCTCTCTGGCTGTTTCTGCTGCTGTTCTGTTCGTACCGGTCAGATCTGGTCTGTAGGTGTTCTGGGTTATTTATTTTGTGTTAGCTGTGTGTGCTAGCTCTGCTGTTTACTGATACTCACTGTGTTCAGCTGTGTGGTGTCTCTGAAGTGCTGTATCAGGTTAGTAGAGTTAAATGTCTTTGTCTTGGTTTCCGCGAGAGACGCTGATGTTACTAATTTTACAGATGTTCTAAACTGTCCTGGATGAGTCTGAGTCACATACGGTAACAAACTGCCAGACGGACGATGTTTTCTTTCCGTACATGCGGTGAACGCTTAAACTGTTCTCGCGAAGCTGCTGCTTTAGCCAGTCTGACGAAAACGAAACGGTATATATTTCCACCTAGTGGTTCAGATGGGAATTGCAGGGAGCTGGCCGGAGGGGGTTTCACACAGGGCTCCTCTTCCTGGATGAAACTCTAGCTGTAAATACAGAAATTAGGCTCTTTTGTTTACCGCCATCGATCAGCTCTCGAGATCAGCCACATATTTTGATTTAAAATCGGCCGATACCGTTACATAGCCGATCGATCCTTCCATCTCTACTCGCCACCATTGTCTTTGGCTTGCTCACAGGGGGATACCTGCTGTGGCTTCATGTTTTCAGACATCTGTAAAGCTCTTTCGTGACTACATAGTTGTATTAAGCGCTACACAAATAAACTTGACTACATGCTACCTACATAACCCTACGTAAATGTTTATAAATGCTTATTCCAGTAAACGCCATCCGTCCTAAAGCCTACATTGCATAACTTTAATCATAACTGGCCAGTGTAAGCTTTTATAGTGAGTAGTGACCACTGCATCAAGTGTTTATGAAGGGTTATGTCAGCTGTCCTAACAAGTTTATGTAAGTATAATGTGTCTTTATCAACTCTGCCCTACAGGAAGTGTAACCGAAAGCATTTATACACACTACCGCTCAAAAGTTTGGGATCACAGTGAAATGTTTTTGTTTTAATGGAGTATCTTCTTCCTTAACACAACAATGGACTGACGGGTCTCTAAAGAAAGTTGTTTCTTTCTGGTCATTTTGAGTCGGTCAGCAAGCCATCAACTGCTGATCTTCAGATACTAAACTAACCTAGAATGTTGTTCCCTTTTATACTCACTTATTAGTAGAATGTTTTTCAGCTGTGCATCACAATTGAGTAAGAATGTCCTAACAACTAATTAGTCCAATAACATCCTTAACTTGGATTGGTGGTCGTACCAGGAGATTTAGACAGAGGACTGAGAATTACTGATAATAGGACTATATACAAAATAAGCCTCTATACAAAAATAGACTTTAATGCAAACATTTTTATTCTTTAAGAATCATCTGATACACTTACATTAATTGTGAAATGGACAATATTGTTTGTGAATTGATTGAAAATTGCATGAACGGTATTGAGCAGTAGTGTATATATATATATATATATATATATATATATATATATATATATATATATATATATATATATATATATATGCTGTTTGTCATGATGGGGCTTTGTAATTTTCATGGATTGTGCGTCTGAGGCCGCTTGCGTAACCTCTGCTTTGTGAGTTTCCAACATTTCCATGTTGTTTGTCCCGTCAGGAACATTGTTGAGCTCCTCAGGGTGTCAGAGCCGAGTCAGAACACACAGCAGAACTTCTTTTCACCTGCGTGGTGCCTGCATGGCGTGTGTTTATTGCAGGTCTGAAAGCAGCGAGCAGGATAAAAGAGAGGCTGGTTATTGTCTCTTATAAAACGAGGGATCACACAATAGAGCGGCTTTAGCAAAAGCCCCCGGCGGCAGGGCAGGAGCAGAGCGGCGAGCCCACCTCTATGGGAGAGGTGCACTGTGGGTTGCTGCCCCTCTCGCCAGTTGCTGCTGATGCAGATTCCAAACATTCCTGTAATGTGGAGAGTGGAAGAGGCGCAGCAGTGTTGACCAGACAGAGAGCCGGCGCTGGGGCCCGGACTCAGGGTCAGCAGCTCCCTCATGTGGACGTGTGGATTCTGACACACGTACACACAGATGGGGCCCCTGTATAAGGATTTAAAAAAATATATATATATCTCTAACCTCTTTTAAAGGTCTAGCAACCCTTGTGACCACTTCGTCAACTGTTAACGATGAGTCAGTTGAGTCAGTTAATGAGTCAGTTGGAGAAAACGTGAACAAAACATGGTGGAATTGCGGCGACGACTGACCTAACAAGGTTCTGGATTGTCTTCTGTGTTTATGTTGGTTGGAGTTGCTCAGGGCACGTTGAGGTCACGGTCAAGCCTGCACTCTGCACCCCCCACCCCACCCACCCTCCAAGCAGTCTCGGTCATGCACAATTAAGCGCCTGTGTTTGTCCTGTCTGAGCACTAATCACACGCCTCACACCAGCAGCAGCACCGTTATGACCAGAGGCCAGGAATGAAAAACCAGCAGACGTAGCATAGCATGCCTGGTCAGAGAGGACTTCTCTCCGCCGCCAGCTGATTAATCCCAAGTCCTTGATTGGCTGGATTAGATGCACAATGTCTGAATAGTGGGTGAGAATATATGGAAGCCACAGGTTGGAACTTCAGGAGAATGCTTGATGACCATTACTGTACATTTTTGATCTCTTAAAGAATAAGAAACCTTCATACATTTTTTAAGGACCCAAAAGTTGTCCATCCTTGGGCAACACACCAAAGATATATGTGTATATATATATATATATATATATATATATATATATATATATATATATATATATATATATATATATATATATACGGCCCCTCGCGAGTGAACGGGCGAAGGTTGTAGGTGTGGATGGCTCACTCATAATACCAGACCTCGAAAAGGCAATTGGCGCAAGCGCCGTGATGAAGCAGGTTCCATTCCACATTCTCAAGTTCCATTCCATATATTCAGACTTTTAATCTATATATTTATACTTTCATTCCATATATTCAGACTTTTAATCTATATATTTATACTTTCATTCCATATATTCAGACTTTAAATCTATGTATTTAGACTTTCATTCCATATATTCAGACTTTTAATCTATATATTTAGACTTTCATTCCATATATTCAGACTTTAAATCTATGTATTTAGACTTTCATTCCATATATTCAGACTTTAAATCTATGTATTTAGACTTTCATTCCATATATTCAGACTTTAAATCTATATATTTAGACTTTCATTCCATATATTCAGACTTTAAATCTATATATTTAGACTTTCATTCCATATATTCAGACTTTAAATCAATGTATTTAGACTTTCATTCCATATATTCAGACTTTAAATCTTTGTATTTAGACTTTCATTCCATATATTCAGAACTTTAAATCTATGTATTTAGACTTTCATTCCATATATTCAGACTTTAAATCTATATATTTAGACTTTCATTCCATATATTCAGACTTTAAATCTATATATTTAGACTTTCATTCCATATATTCAGACTTTAAATCAATGTATTTAGACTTTCATTCCATATATTCAGACTTTAAATCTATGTATTTAGACTTTCATTCCATATATTCAGACTTTAAATCTATATATTTAGACTTTCATTCCATATATTTAGACGTACATTCTGTATTCTCAGGTTTCATTCCATATATTCAGACGTACATTCTGTATTCTCAGGTTTCATTCCATATGTTCAGACATTCATTCTGTATTCTCAGGTTTCATTCCATATATTCAGACGTTCATTTCATATATTCAGACATTCATTCCAAATTCTCAAGTTTTATTCCATATATTCAGACTTTTATTTAATATATTCAGACGTTCATTCTGTATTCTCAGGTTTTATTCCATATATTCAGACGTTCATTCTGTATTCTCAGGTTTCATTCCTTATATTCAGACTTTTATTTAATATATTCAGACGTTCATTCTGTATTCTCAAGTTTTATTCCTTATATTCAGACTTTTATTTAATATATTCAGACGTTCATTCCAAATTCTCAAGTTTTATTCCATATATATAGAGTTTTCCGTCATTATATATATATATATATATATATATATATATATATATATATATATATATATATATATATATATATATATATATATATATATATATATAATTATTTCCTACACGGCTTACCATCATACTTGATCGGGTTATTAGTATAGCCTGACCGGTTTGTCTTGCTTGGCTGATATTAGCTACCAGTGGTATTATCAATATCAGTCAATAATATTACTATTAATATTTAAATTAGTACCTGTTGGATTTGCTGGGATGCAACCTTACGGTCTCTAATTGTTGGAGCACAGTTTTAGAGTAATTGTCTGTCTAGGCAGCTCAGTATGAGTTACTATGTAATAAAACAGGCTACACTGGCAGAGGTATTACCTGATAGTAAGTATTAGCATTACCAACTTTGGCATATGAATAATATGATAGCTTTAAGTTATGTATGTAGAGAACAGATGGAAAAAAAAGAAAGAACCCAAGGCTTTCTGGGTAGTCCAGGCTCTAGTTCTACTAATATACTGTTCTGTAGGCACACTTGCTAAAATGGTTTTAATGGTTGTGGAAGAGCTGAGACGGGCTTCTGACCTCCAGCTGCCTTTCCTGCTGTAGTTGTAGCTGCAGGTACTGCGGTGGTTGTTTGTTTGTCTGTGCTTGACAGAATAATCAGGTACAATTTAGTTTCATTTGGGTTCAAACGGCAGCCTTTCCTCTTTCATCCTACTTCTTCTTTTTTTTTTCTTTCTTTCTTTCTTTTTTTTTGGAGGTTTTTTAGGTAAAAGGTCAAAGCGCGGGAGTGTCCCTACTGCATACCGGGACACCTGATCACTCTGTATAATCGTGGGCCACTAAAGACCACACGGAGAGGCTTTTGTCTTGTTTGTTTTAGCTTGTGTAAACTTATTTGCTCACCTTCTCGTGTTAAGCGGTGAAGATTTATCAGTCCGGCCCCCTGACGGGTGGGTACACACCTCTTTAAAGCCAGTCGTCCTGCGTTCACTCACACAGTCAACAGGCTGAAACGGGGGCTGTGGAGAAAACCTCTGTGTAGCAGAGATGGTGAGTTTGTCTGGGGGACTGAGTTGGTGGAGGGGGGGATGGGGGGGGGTGGTTGTGCTAAGGTTGATGAATGATGAGACAGTTTTGCTGCGAGCTTCGTTACGCCCCCAGTCTTCGCTCCTGTGCTCACCTTTGGCCGCAGGCCCGCATGTCACTCATGTTGCAAAGCAGCCTCACCCAGTTCACCTGTAGAGCGTTGCTGTTTGCACACCGCTCATTAAAAAGAATGTGCACTCATTTTTCATGACCCGCTCCACAAAAGTTCAGGGTGGAATATGATTGATAGACTTGAAACTGAATTGGGCCAAAGTTGAACGTTACGATTCCCTTCAGGGCGTTCGTGTAGTCCTAGTGCACCGTTGCCAAAGTAAAGAAATGAAATGGGTCCAAATGTAAGGGCACGTAACATGTTCCTTACTGTTCAGTCAAACAGGACACAGAGCTGAGGCTGTCCTAATACATGTCCGTTATGTTAGTTATGCAAGGATGTAGGTTTGCATATGGACCGTAGGCTCATAATTGGTAGGGACCCTATCAATATTTTGGCTTTAAAGAGTCGCCCCTACCAATAATATGACTTTAAAGAATTGTCCCTATCAATATTTTGGCTTTAAAGAATTGTCCCCATCAATATTTTGGCTTTAAAGAATTGTCCCTATCAATAATATGGCTTTAAAGAGTCATCCCTACCAATAATATGACTTTAAAGAATTGTCCCTATCAATATTTTGGCTTTAAAGAATTGTCCCCATCAATAATATGGCTTTCAGGAATTGTCCCTACCAATATTTTGGCTTTAAAGAGTCGCCCCTACCAATAATATGGCTTTAAAGAATCGTCCCTACCAATATTATGGCTTTCAGGAATTGTCCCTATCAATATTTTGGCTTTAAATAATTGTCCCCATCAATATTTTGCCTTTAAAGAATTGTCCCTATCAATAATATGGCTTTAAAGAGTCGTCCCTACCAATAATATGACTTTAAAGAATTGTCCCTACCAATATTTTGGCTTTAAAGAATTGTCCCTATCAAAAATATGGCTTTAAAGAATTGTCCCTACCAATATTGTGGCTTTCAGGAATTGTCCCTATCAATATTTTGGCTTCACATAATTGTCCCCATCAATATTTTGCCTTTAAAGAATTGTCCCTATCAATAATATGGCTTTAAAGAATTGTCCCTACCAATATTATGGCTTTCAGGAATTGTCCCTACCAATATTATGGCTTTAAAGAATCATGCATATCCATTTTTTTAGCTTTAAAGAATTGTCCCTGCCAATATGATGACTTTAAACAATTGTCCCTACCAATAATATGGCTTGTCCCTACCAATATTTTGGCTTTAAAGAATTGTCCCTATCAAAAATATGGCTTTAAAGAAATGTCCCTGCCAATGTTTTAGGTTTAAAGAATCATGCCTACCATTTTTTGGCTTTAAAGAATGTCCCTATCAGTAATTTGGCTTTAAAGAATTGCCCCTACCAGTATTGTGGCTATTAGTAGCTGCTCTGTGGGGGTCCTGTGGGGGTCCTGATCACTGAAGAACAGGGTAATAAAGTATGTAGAGAATCAGATGAGCTATTGTCTGTAGTTGTGGAAGTACAGAGTGCTCCTGTATTGTAAATGAACAGTGTGTGCAGGTTAATGGTGGGTTTAATGGTATGACTGATCGGTGTATAACCTGAAACTTGCGTAAGCAGTTGATGGATGCGCCACTCAGCACGCCTGGCTTCTGAATGCATACCTGCCGCAGTCACGCTCGACAGGGCATAAAACTCCCTGTAAAGGGCTCTGCGTCTGTGTAAGCTAGCGCTGCCTCACCTGAATCTCCCCCAAACAAACCTGCCGACGGGGCCGCCGACGGTTAATCAGCCCACCAAACTTGTGGTCTTCACTTTCCGCCTCTCTGTTCTGTGAAAGATGAGCTGTTGAAGGTGTCCTGCCCGGCCTGTTAATCCCGGCCCCTAAGAAAATAAAGCCCTACTGTTGCTACTGCTGCTGATAATAAGAGGTAAGAATAACCTGCGCCATGAGGAACTAATAGAGAAGAGAGGAAACGGAAGCCCTTCAAAACAGATACGTCGTGTTCGGCCTCCATTTATCTGAATAGGCTGGTATGGAAGGAGGGCGGAACTGATTCTGTGCTATACATACTTACTTCCTTGCTTTATTAATAAGCCTACAGCAGCTCTCCATGCTTTAACTGTTGGATTTAGCCACCGTCCTGTTCGAGCTGTAATGGCTCGGTCTTCCTACCATCAAGTAGTGTTACACACGCGGTGGGAAATGAAGAGCCTCCGTATGTTCTAAAGAGTTTACGTGGGGTCTTGAAGAGCAAGTCAGTTTGAAGGCGAGCGTGATGTCTGGGAATGCTTGGGAAGCGGTAGAGCTGGGCGATAAATCGATGTTATTGATTAGTTAGTAATTAAAGTTAAGGACGATGTCTTTTTTATGAAAATCGGTTGTCTCTCAGGATGTGTTCACTCACTCACCTCTTCAGGTACAAAGTGGTACTACAGTGACTCACTATCACCTCTTCAGGTACAAAGTGTTATTACAGTGACTCACTATCACCTCTTCAGGTACAAAGTGTTATTACAGTGACTCACTATCACCTCTTCAGGTACAAAGTGGTATTACAGTGACTCACTATTACCTCTTCAGGTACAAAGTGGTATTACAGTGACTCACTATCACCTCTTCAGGTACAAAGTGGTACTACAGTGACTCACTATCACATCTTCAGGTACAAAGTGGTACTACAGTGACTCACTATCACCTCTTCATGTACAAAGTGGTGCTACAGTGACTCACTATCACCTCTTCATGTACAAAGTGGTACTACAGTGACTCACTATTACCTCTTCAGGTACAAAGTGGTACTACAGTGACTCACTATCACCTCTTCAGGTACAAAATGGTACTACAGTGACTCACTATCACCTCTTGAGGTTCAAAGAGGTACTACAGTGACTCACTATCACCTCTTCAGGTACAAAGTGGTATTACAGTGACTCATTATCACCTCTTCAGGTACAAAGTGGTACTACAGTGACTCATTATCACCTTTTTAGCTACAAAGTGATATAACAGTGACTCACTATCACCTCTTCAGGTTCAAAGGGGTACTACAGTGACTCAGTATCCCCTTTTTAGCTACAAAGTGGTACTACAGTGACTCACTATCAC
This sequence comes from Megaleporinus macrocephalus, assembly GCA_021613375.1. NCBI lineage: Eukaryota > Metazoa > Chordata > Actinopteri > Characiformes > Anostomidae > Megaleporinus > Megaleporinus macrocephalus. The sequence continues at coordinate 6,782,156 of CM038702.1, forward strand.
CTCTTCAGGTATAAAGAAGTACTACAGTGACTCACTATCACCCCTACAAACTGAGATTACATGACAGATTGAGGCTAACTGGTTGGCATGCTAACCTCAGTAGATGTCTATGCAACATATTACATATATGTATTTCACAAAGCATCAAAACTGTAATCTCTTCACATACTGTTTATAGTTTTAGTCATTTTGGAACAAAAAATCGTACGTATTGCTCCTTCAGTCAGGACCCTAAATTAAATCCAGCGTGCTGCTTATAGAATGTAACCCACGACTGGAGAAACCTCAAACCTCAGAAACTTCAACTTCTCTTTTTTAAAAAGTGTTTTTGTCTGTTTTAATGATACAGGGTGATTGTACGAGCTGAAACACAGTTATTGTCAAGATAAATGGTCTTAAATAATATGTTTTGTTGAGTTTTACCCGGTGCTGTTTCTGCTGCCATTAAAATTGAATGAGCTGTACTTAATAGCTGTTTTGACTGGAAATGAAATCATGTGTATGTGCCTTTTGTAATATTGTTGTTTTTTTCTCCTCTTAAATATATGTGTCTCATCCATCTCGTGTGGCAGTGATGGGCCCCAGTTCGCTCTGCCTCTGTGCTCTCCCTGAGTAGATTGTTGTAATGAGGATTACTGGGCTAAATCCTGGCTGTGGCTCGGCTCCAAAAGATTTGGTTAGGGCAGGCTAATCTAATGAAAGTGCTGGGGACGGGGTGGGTAGGGGGGTTACACTACCCTGATCACATGTTGCTCTCCTCTCTCCATGCCTGACCCACCTCTCAGCCTGTGCGCGGGGACAATTTTATTGTCCTGTGATAAAATACAAATCCCATAATGCCGCAGTACAAATGTTATTCAGTCCAGTCCAATCTGTCTCCACTCAGTAATCATTTAAATCTGTCCCTGTTGAGGTGACACCGTCCAATTTGTGCGTCTGGGTGTCTGTCTGATCTCCTCGCGCTGATAAGTGCAGCTCAGCTGGACAGATGAAGGCGAGTTCAGCACTATTATTAAATCATTTTTAATTAAGGCTACACTCTGTGGACTAAACTCCACCCCTCAGTGTTAAAGTATATCACAGCTGCTCTCGCTGCACCTCTCTCATCCCGTGTGTTTACACCAAGCTGTAATTCGAGATGATGTTTGTTAGGTGGTGGGGGGGGTCTTGGTGGGAAGACTGGTGGGTGGTCTCAGGAGGGGCTGGACCTCCCATAAGGAAGACAAATCTGAACTGAGGGGTTGAGGTGTAAAACTGTTATCATTATGCAATTCTTGTGATGCACGGTATGCCATTTTTATATATATATATATATATATACACTACTCCTCAAAAGTTTGGGATCACAGTGAAATGTTCTTGTTTTAATGGAGTATCTTCTTCCTTAACACAACAATGTACTGACGGGTCTCTAAAGAAAGTTGTTTCTTTCTGGTCATTTTGAGTCGGTCAGCAAGCCATCAACTGCTGATCTTCAGATACTAAACTAACCTAGAATGTTGTTCCCTTTTATACTCACTTATTAGTAGAATGTTTTTCAGCTGTGCATCACAATTGATCAAGAGTGTAACAACCAATTAGTCCAATAACATCCTTAACTTGGATTGGTGGTCGTACCAGGAGATTTAGACAGAGGACTGAGAATTACTGATAATAGGACTATATGCAAAATAAGCCTCTATACAAAAATAGACTTTAATACAAACATTTTTATTCTTTAAAAATCGTCTGATACACTTACATTAATTGTGAAATGGACAATATTGTTTGTGAATTAAATGAAAATTGCATGAAATGAAATTCTAAAGTGATCCTAAACTTTTGAGTGGTAGTGTATATATGTGTATATAAATTTGTGTGTATATAAATTTATTTTTTTTGGTAATGTTTTTTTTGTAAGAGTTTGTTCAGAAGGCTACATGACACCAACATAAATGACATAACCCCTACATAAATGGTTTTAAATAAATAAAAAAAAATAAAAAAAAAAACTTTTTTCTGCCGTCTGATGAACTTAAATGAGCCAATTTTTCCCAAATATGACCAACATATATATATATTTTTAAACATTTTCTTCATACTGTACCACCCTTATTGTTGTAGTGTGTATAAGCTACTGGCTGCTAATTTTCCACTATTTTTCTTCACTATATCCAATAAAACTAGCCTAATTATTCTCTCTTGGTTTTGAAACTTTCAGTTGGAAAGTGTTTTTAAGTACTGTTGATAGGAATTATATACTCCGAGAAGCATATTGTCGCTGTCCAATGAAAAACATGTATCTGCATTTTTGTTGATTTTGAGTTTTCCACATTTGAGCACGCCAATGGTCGTTTACATTGTCTGAAAGTTTCATGATGAATAGCTGGACCAATAAAACTGCTCCGAAATATCTTGGAAAAAATTCTGGTTCCATTGACTTACATTAAAAGTAAAGTATGTTTTCTGTAACGTTGCAATTTTGGAAATGCTTGTATTTCATTGCACAGCAATGATATTGCAATTTACTGCAGTAGCCTAGGCCATTTAAAAAAAATGGTAACAAACCAGTTTCGACCATGACTTGCTTGGGCTAATAACTACATGTAGCCCTGCCGTGGCATATAGCCCCGCCCTCTATCGGTATCTGCTATCAGTCGATCGCACGGAAAGGTGATCGGTGTTCGGAATCAGCCTCAAAAACACTGATCGGTCCATCTCTACCAAAAACGCGGCCTAACCTCCCCCAAAATGTTCTCTGATTTCTTTCTCCAGGTATCTGAAGCGGTTCAAGGTGATGAAGATCAAGGTTCTGCGGAGCTGGTGCCGTCAGATCCTGAAGGGCCTTCATTTCCTCCACACTAGGACTCCTCCCATCATCCATCGGGACCTCAAGTGCGACAACATCTTCATCACCGGCCCGACCGGCTCCGTCAAAATCGGCGACCTGGGCCTGGCTACTCTGAAGCGCTCTTCTTTTGCCAAGAGTGTTATAGGTACGGCCTAGCGCTTAACTTCTCCTCATCTTCTCTTCTCGCTCTGAATGGGGGTCCACAGCCGGACTGGGAAAGTGGGCAGCGGAGAAGGTGTTGCGTGTGCTAAGATTTCTGTTTGTGATCTACTGTTGCGTGAAGACCACAGTTTTCCTGCCAGCCGAGGCGTCAGATCATACATCATTGACTCCTGGTGGAAAATTTGGAATCGGGGAAAGTCCAGATGTGCTCCCGCTGTGTCAGCTTTTTTCTTTTAAAGTGAGAAAGAAACCACCTTTGAGTTCTGGTTCCCAGTCACGAGCACAACAAACATCTAATTGGCTTGTAAATAAATCTGGTGGGAGCACTGAACGTTTCTGTAAACGCTTGGGTTCAAGGATCCCAGTTTGATCCCAGTTTGAGAAGTCTGTTAGTGGTTCGGCCGTATGGTTTGTTGGCCGTATGGTTTGTTGGTGGTTGTGCTACGGCATGGAGAGCTGTGGACTTGTGAACTATTATATAAAAAAATAATAATAATAAAACAAAAGCTAGTTTTGCTTATAATGTTCAAAGTTTTCTCCCAAGGTTTGCCTCATCACCTTTGTTTTCCTTCCTTCTCAGGAGTTTGAGATGCTGTTCTTTCTTTCTTTATGGTTGCCTGTACCTTCATTTCTCCCCCACCGAATTGCCTCTTTCCTGCTGTTGACTTGCTTCTCCTTTATTTTGTTTATAAATCCCCCCCACCCCCTTTTTCAGTATTTGTTTTTCCCCAAAATTGTAGGGCTATAAGCTCAAGTGTGGCTCTCTGTGCTGTATGGATTATTTAATGTTCTGCAGTTCAGACAGTAAGTATGCTGAGAGTGGACTGGTAAGTTAAAGTGGCCCACAATTAAAAAAAAAAACAAAAAAAAACAAAACAACAACACAAATAAACATTTGCTTTTTCTGTGCAAGGCCTTTCTTTCCTTTCTCCTGACCTGGTGCGCAGACACACCGAGCTCTCTTGCCTTTGAGATGTGCTTTTCTGCCCACTGTCTGTATAACCCTTCCTCGCAGCAGGCTGACCGCCAGGTGAGTGGACGCCTGCTTTCCTAAGTCCTTACTTTCATCTCTGTTAAAGCTGAAGCTGCGCTGGTGCTGCTCGCTAGCTGTAGAAAGGGGTCTTCTCTCTGTGCACCAGCCCCCGTAAGCCAGAAAGCAGTAGGAGGCCTTGCAGAGAAAATGCTGAACCCTTTCTCTGCTGAATAACTGAGGGCGGTTTTTCCTCCTTCCCCTCCTTTTTTTTGATTTCTTTTATTTCTCCTTATCGCTCCTTTCTGCTCCTCTCCTCTCTCGCCCTCTCCTTCTCTCTCTTTCTTTCTTCTCAGGGGTCGGACGGCGCGGCGGCACCACTCTCCTCCCGCCCCTCTCCCCCTTCCTTCTGGCCCTGCTGGGTGAGTACGGGTCCGAGCCTCAGAGTTCTGAATGGTTCTTTTGATTTAAGGTACCCCTGAGTTCATGGCGCCTGAGATGTATGAGGAGAAGTATGACGAGTCGGTGGATGTGTATGCCTTTGGGATGTGCATGTTGGAGATGGCTACCTCAGAGTACCCGTACTCCGAGTGTCAGAACCCCGCTCAGATCTACCGCCGGGTCACCAGCGTGAGTATCCCGCCTCAGCTCTCCTCTCTCTCGCCCCTCATTCCATCACTCCCTGTTTTCTCTCTTTCTGAGTTCTCTCCGTCCCGCCTCTACTTATCCCCCCCCCCCACTCTTAACCAGCACCCTGTACTGTCCTTACACCCACGTTGTCATCAGCTTTGTTCTTCAGACCCACGCGTAGAGCCTCGCCCAGCAGTACTCAAGCTTATTTAATAGTCGCCTGTTTGTCTGTTCGTCCCTCAAGTGGGTTAGAAATGAGACCGTGTGCCAGAAACTTCTCCGTCCACTGGCGGCGGAATCTAATCAGACGTACCGGCGAGTAAGCGCTGTTACATTCACCGCCTTCGATACGTACGAACTGAGATTCAAACGTCTACGTTTATGGTCCAGTAGCTTTGAAGATATTGTGATGTAGCTTCCCTGATGTGCCGTTTATAGATGGACAGAGTTTTAAGCCCACTCAGCTGAGGTCGTTGACCCCGAAGACCATTGTTTTAGACCTCCAGTCCTCCTGCTGCTGTTTCTGTGTAAATCCAAACTAAATCCTGCCCGGGTGGCTGGCCTCTCCTCCACTTCCACAAATGACTTGTTTTGCTTTCGCAGGCGTTTGGAAGAAAATAAGGCAGTCATGAGTCTCCTGGAGGTCAGGCCGAGTCAGTTGAGTGGTCATATGATGCTTTGGAAAACTGTTTTCTTCAAGCTGGGAGTTTTTTTTTATTTTATTTCCAATCCATTAAAGTAGAAATAACAATAATACATTAGTATAATAATAATGATGATGATGATGATGATGATGATGATGATGAAGAGGAGGAGGAGGAAGAAAATGGTAGTTGTGGTAGTAGTAGTTATTAGTATTAGGAGTAATAATAATAATAATAATGAGAAGAATGATACTAGTAATAATAATAAGGAGAAGAATTGTAGTAGTAGTTGTTGTGGTAATAGTAGAAATAGTAGTAATAATAATAATAATGAGAAGAATTGTTGTAGTTGTTGTGGTGGTAGTTGTAGTAATAATAATTATAATAATAACAATAATAAGGAGAAGAATTGTAGTAGTTGTTGTGATAATAGTAATGAGAAGAATAGAGGTAGTAGTAGTAGATGTAGTAATAATAATAATAAAAATAATAATAAGGAGAAGAATTGTAGTAGTGGTTGTGATAATAGTAGTGGTAATAATAATAATAAAAATAATAATAAGGAGAAGAATTGTTGTTGTGGTAATAATTATAATAACAATAATAATAATTAGAATGGCGGTAGTAATAATAATAATTATAAGAAGAAGCAGAAGAATTGTAGTAGTGGTTGTGATAATAGTAATGAGGAGAAGAATAGAGGTGGTAGTAATAGTAGTAGTTGTAATAATAATAATAATAATTATAAGAAGAAGCAGAAGAATTGTAGTAGTTGTTGTGATAGTAGTGGTAATAATAATAATAAAAATAATAATAAGGAGAAGAATTGTTGTTGTGGTAATAATTATAATAACAATAATAATAATTAGAATGGCGGTAGTAATAATAATAATAATAGTAATAATAACAATAACAATAATAAGGAGAGGAATTGTAGTAGTGGTTGTGGTAATAATAATAACAATAATAATGAGAAGAATGGTAGAAGTTGTTGTGGTGGTAGTGTTAGTAATAATAAAAATAATAATTATAATGAGCAGAATTGTAGCAGTTGTTGTTGTGGTAGTAGTAGTAGTAATAATAATAATAATAATTATAAGAAGAAGCAGAAGAATTGTAGTAGTTGTTGTGATAATAGTAATGAGAAGAATAGAGGTAGTAGTAGTAGTAGTAATAATAATAATAATAATTATAAGAAGAAGCAGAAGAATTGTAGTAGTTGTTGTGATAATAGTAATGAGAAGAATAGAGGTAGTAGTAGTAGTAGTAGTAATAATAATAATAATTATAAGAAGAAGCAGAAGAATTGTAGTAGTTGTTGTGATAATAGTAATGAGAAGAATAGAGGTAGTAGTAGTAGTAGTAGTAGTAATATTACTATTAGTAGTAATGATAAATGCACTACTGTAAAGTTACTGCTGACCAGCTTGTAATCCCACTTTGTGCTGTAATGTGGCGTCAGATGAAATGAAGAGGCCTAACTGTGTATTCTTACCTCACATCAGTCACAGACCAGTAAGATATGAAGAGGAAGGAGGACGAACTATAAGGCAGAGCGGTGATCAAACCTGTGCTCATGTTAAATACCTGCAGAGGCTTTTCTAAATCTGTTGCTTATATGAGATGTGTTATTATTATTAATGGGTTATATAGTGTATAGATTATAGGGTATGGATTATAGTGTATGGATTATAATGTGTGTAACAGATGTGAGTGTATTCGTCCTATACAGTGCAAAGCTCTTGCACGTGTTAGTCCTGAGCTGGACAGTAGTCGGCTGCTCTTTGCTTTATTCCGGAGTGCAATTGAATTTCTTGGACCGTATCATTACGGAGGTGTTTGGAAATTGAACCAGGCATTAATCCCTGATGAGTCACTCGTTGGGGGCAGTGCTGAGTGTGTGGTTGTATTGTTCTGCCTGTCTCAGCGCAAACGTGTTATTTACAGCGAATCTCTTTGTGCCGGATGTTTGTAGTTTTCATTTTAGGTTAGCTGGAACCCAAACAACTCCACCCACCCGTACCCTCGTTGATTTTAATCAGCGGGCGTCAGATGGCCTTCACGCGGCTGACTGACGTGTTTCTGTAAGCCACAGTGATGCGTATCTCTGCTACTTCCTGCAGCGCTCACCTGAACGCAGCCTCTGTCTCCCCCACGCTCGTCCTTCTCCAGCGCCACAACAGAGGCAGGAAGCGCTCGCGCACAAACAGCTGTGTTGCTAAAGAGGATCCAGACATCTCCTGAATCAGCTCGGCTCGAGGCCTCCGAGCCAGACGGTAGCGCCCGACGACAGGAGGCTCTAGAGAAGCGCTGGTGCAGCTCGCCCGTTATCCTGTGTTTGTGCTCTGAGAGAGAACCAGACGGACAGGTGGCAGTTTTCATTTATTCCTCCGCACCTGTGGGCGAAAAGGGATGTCCAGGGCACGTCCTGGATTCCGCTGCCCCGGCCCGATCAGAAAAAAAGCAGCCGGACGTGCGGCCGCGTGGCATTTTAATCTCCCGCAATCCAATAGTGCCGACACAACAGGCCGCCGAGAGAAGCTGTTCAGGTTTGATGCAGTCGGGGGGCATTTAGTTGTGCTCAGCGGCCCTGAATTCACTTCTCTAGACAGATCCGTCCCTCCTACCCTTCAAGTTCTGGGTTACGTAACTGAGATTCACATTATGAAGCGCGGCGGCCTTTAATCTGAGGCAGTGGAAGTGCTTTCATGTTTCAGTGCCGTTAGAATCTTTCTTAAGCTGCAAGTGTTTTCATCAGCACTTTCTGGATGTCCCGACAGTGTCCCTGTCCAAAGAAAGACATGCATCTCCATTACTTTGTCCCCCACCATTTGAACAAGGCAGATCTACATTGTTTGAAAATGTTCTGATGTCCAACAGAAATTCTTCATAATTGCTCAGAATGAAAGCTCTTCACATTGACTAGTATTGAAGTTAAAGCATGTTCCTGTCCTCCGCTGCTTTAGTCAGTCTATTGAAAATGAAAGGGTGTGTATTTCCACCTAGTGGTTCAGATAGGAATTGCAGGGAGCTGATGGGAGTGGGTTCTCCTCTTCCTGGATGAAACGCTAGCTGGAAATACAGAAATTAGGCTCATTTGTTTAACACCATCGATCGGCTCCCGGGATCGGCTTAATTGGAGAAATATCGGCCGATCACATATTTTGATTAAAAATCGTCCGATACCAATACATAGCCGATCGATCCTTCCATCTCTACTATAAACATATAAACACTAATGTTTTTAGTGATGGTAGGTTGAGTGTTCCTTGTACATTTACCACATTAGTTCTCTGAAAATCTCTTTTCATATTCAAACAAAACATATTATTGTAACTGAAATATCCCTAAATGAATCAATATTGAATTGAATTGAATCGGAAGTCGAATTGAATTGGGACCTTGTGAATCGGGATTGAATCGATCGGGGAAATCAGTGGCGATACCCAGCCCTACTGTAAACCGTACCATTTTTTGGATTGGAAAGTGATGATGGACAAAACTAGATTAATCTTTTTAACCTTTTGATGCACAACCTGCTCAAAAGTGACCCGACTAAGATTTTATTTTCTATATCTCTGCAATAAATGAATTTAATCATTTTAGCTTCGATGCATTCCTCCATTTACTTGTTTTTGATCATCAAAAATCCTGATTTCAGTTTTATTCATGTTTGTATCACAGCATTCTAACGCAACATGAGTCCGAATTAACCCTTATGTTTTCAATATAGAGTTTGATAGGAATTAGTGACATTTGTAAATGTTTGCAGTTGGGAATATGTTTACAAACCCTGTTTTTGTTCATATAGTAAATAAATATGAATTAAAATAAAGATTTAAGATCAAAAACAAGATTTTTAATGATAACTTGGACCGTTATATAATGAAATAAACTGATTTCATTCAACTTACCAAAGAGATACTCAGCAGTACCTACAATAGCATAGGAAATGAATACAAGTCAACAAAGGGTGCATCAAAGGCTCAATAATGAAAAAGCAATTTAACCAAATAGCATAGAGCTTAATGGGTTGCCAACCAGACAGATGCAGCTGTAACTGGTTGTGACATCACAACCACAACTTACTGGCTGCATGGCCCTTGATATTATATTATAGGGCACTAAATTGGAGCTTCAAGCTTCGATACTCTTCTAGTCTTCTTGGCAAATATTTATTTTTGGCTGTTTAATTCTAAGTTTATAAAATCACTATGAGGTATTTTCTCCAAACCGTACAGCCCATCTGCAAGATACTGGAAGAAGTTGCAATTAAACCCACTTCAGGAATTATGGGAGAGTATATGGAATAGTAGATAATAGTCCAATAATAGTATCTAGATCTATAAATACAGTCATTAATATTCAGTACTTTACATACTACACTAAATACAATTAAACAGGACTTTATAATGAATGGATACTGTGTGTTATGACATGATAATGATCACATAATCTATAAAATATGATTATATTTTCCAGACCTAGCTAGTAAATGACTTTCAAAGTGAAAAGTGTACCAATTCTTTGGTGTTATTGGGATGTTAATGTTCATTCTGAGTAAATTGATATGAGATTGTTCATATACGACCAGTTGAGTTTAATTTTGTTACAGTGGTGGTGGTAACCAAGAGTCTTCAAAAAACACAGATAAAGTCATTAATTTGCTCTACAGAGTCTCTTATTGTTATTATTAGTGCAGCAGTGATGATAAAATAGTGGCGAATGATGAAAAATATGTCTTACTTACCCTGCATGTACCTCCCATACCATAACACTGCATACATTCAGATGTCTGGTTCCCTTTACAGCCACTTATAATAACTTTCTTTCGCTTTGCATCAAGCCTCTCTGAAATTTTAAAAAGGTGGTGGGCTTGCCATTTAAAAATGCCTGTGCCGCTATATTAATAACCCATGCTTGCCCTCAGGACACTTCCAATTAGTGAGCTTTCTGCAACATTAACATTGTTTGGAGAAGAAGTGGTGTCTTTGGTCTCGGATCTAACGAGTTGCGCAGCTGTTCATGCAACATTAGCACTGAATGAGTAACATCAGGGCATGTCGTTCCTGTGGGCTGTTTTCATCATACGACACATAGAAACGTGCAGTAAACGGAGTGAGAGAAGACGGAGAGCACAAAATCATCAAAATAAGGGAATAAGCGACGCCTGGACTAGAAACAGAGTGAGCACCGGTGACTGCACCTGGGTGGAGCAATGTATCGGCTATGTTTCAGTATTGGCCGATTTTTAATCAAATTATGTGATCGGTGATTGGCCGATATTTCTCCAATTTAGAGCCGATCCTGAGAGCCGATCAATGGCTTTAAACAAATGAGCCTAATTTCTGTATTTCCAGCTAGCGTTTCATTGAAACCCCCTCCAGCCAGGTCCCTGTAATTCCTATCTGAACCACTAGGTGGAAACACATACCCTTTCATTTTCACAGACTGACTGAAACGGCGCGCCTCGCGAGAACAGTTTTCCTTTGTGTTGCGTTGCATCCGTATGCCAGTTTGTTACCGTATGTGACACCGACTCATCCAGAGCGTTTTTTAAATCTGTAAAATTAACCGTGTCTCATTGAGGAACAAAAACAAAGACATTTAACACACTAATCTGATACAGCAGAGCTAGCAGGCGCAGTTAGTTCAAAACTAATAACCCAGAACACCATACAGACCAGATCTGACCGGTATGAACCGAACAGCAGCAACAATTCAATATTCTACATTTAATGATTACAGATTTAGTTTAAAATAACAGTCTGAGTGTAATGACTGCAGTTTTTACTGTATTTATTTAATTATTTTTTTTAGTTTTAAATTAAGGGTCTAAATGTAATGATTGCAGTATTGATGATATATGTTTGATTTACTTTGTTTATTTACTGTTAATTTAGTTAAAAATATTATACTGTTTCATATGAGCTCGTTAAAAATGGTAATAAATCAGTTTCGACCGTGTTTCATGACTTGCTTGTGCTAATGACTACGTGTAGCCCTGCCGTGGCATATAGCCCCGCCCTCCATCGGTATCAGCTATCGGCCGATCGCGCTGAAAGGTGATCGGCGATCGGAATCGGCCTCAAAAATGCTGATCGGTCCATCTCTAGTTAAAACAGCTGAGAAGGAGCATGCTCAGCTTGTTGCGCAATATGCTCTAACAGGCAGTAGCAGTGGTGGGTTGACTGAATCACCTGTTGTTGTGGTGAAGTATATTAATATCATAGCACGAGCATTGTTTGGTTCATCAGGTTTCTCCGCACTTGTCTTTTAACAGTAGCGTGATTTTTATTTTTTAATGCTCTCGTTGTGCCCGGCAGCCCCCCGTCCCCCTTCCCTGCCGCCAGTCCATTAACGAGTAGCTCTTGATGAGCAGTTCACAGCTTGGACAGTCGGAGTGGAGCTCAGTCATTTGGAGTTAATGTCCGAGTTGTTTCGGGCTCTCCTTGTCCTACCGGAGCCGTCTCGCTTAATCCACCGGCCCCTTAAAAGCAATTACGGCATGTGCTGCTGAGAGAAGTCGAGCAGAAAATACTGAGGGGGTGGGGTGGGTGTATGGGGGACGGGGACGGGGGGCACAAGTTCTTTTGTACATCCCTTACAGATTCGCAAGAGTTCATAATTACTTTTGTTCTTTTATCAGCCTCCACCTTCCAGTCCACCTCCGAGCGTCTCCCAGCGCTCTCCTCCCTCCGCTCTTTCAGGAGAAGTACGAAATGATTGCCTCTAATTTTCCCTCTTTTGTTGGCCAGTCAAGGAGTGGGAGGTGGCGTGCATCCGGCTTAAAGGGACCCTTTCACTGGAGGCATCCGTAATGAGCTTTTTTAATCACCTTGTTATTGCAATACTTCGCCTTTCTGACTTAATTCTATTAGACCTTCCGTCGCGCTTAACTTTGTTTGGCATTGGAATCTGACGGAGGGGACAGGCTTATATAAGGAGTGAACGCTGAGGCAGGTTTTTTTGGTTGGGGGGGCACAGGGGGCTGCCTTGGTAAATAGTGCAGCAGACCACAGCGTACGGCCACAGCACGTAGCCCTCAGCGCTCGGTGTACCAGGTTATCTTCGGTAAGTCCCTCAAACTACTTCCAGACAGCTGTTTTGACAAGCTGACAGCGTTGCGTAGTCACTCGGATGTGAAGGGACTCGACTCGCGCACTCGGAGAGAAGTTGGACAAAAGGAGGAATGTTTTTTATTAGTAACGTTGCTTGAGATTCTCGCTGGATTATATGGATTTTGAAGCTTTTGAGAGAAACGGGTTCGGTGAGAGTTCCTAGTTGCTATTGGTTGGACGCGCTCGGCGGTTTTCTCAGTGTAATGGATGTAATGCTGTGCAGCTCGTTGCCCTGACCCTGCCGTAATTACTTCCCCGCATCAGTAATCGCTCCTAATGACTTCGCGGATCCGTCGTCTCGTCGCATCACATCTTCCACGCTTGTAATCCTCAGATTTAAATCGTGAATTGGAAACGTTCATGGATTAATTTTTCTAGGCTTAGCCAGTTCTGTCTGTTAAGACCACTCATTCATCTGCATCGTGCTTGTGTTTGAGGTTCACACCCATGTTTTCTGGGTGTTGGTTGAAACATGCCACAAAATACGAAGAGCAAACACGGTCTATTGTGTGGCGCGATATGGTATCTGTTGAGAATATGCGATACGGCCATGTTGGAAGACCTGGATCAGACAATTTAGTGGCAGGTTTGAAAGAAAACAAATATTACTGTGACTACATTAAACCGTTTTAAACATTTCTACACTGTGTTTAACTAATTCCACCAATCAGGCCAATTATTCTCTCTTTGGTAGTAGGGGTGTGTCATATCGTATCGTACACAATAATATCGCCAACAGTTTTGAATATGGTGAACGATATTATACCCTAAAATATCCTGCCATATCACCTATTACTAATTATCACATCAGGTACTACTTTTACTGTTTTTAGCAAAAGAAAAATTCACACTTTTCTCATTTCCCATTATATATCTACTAGAGACAGATTTTATCTGTCCAGTATCATTCACTTTACTTCAGTTCTGGATATATGGAGATATTTGGAGTGCATTATTTAGTATCGTGACATTCTGGATCATTGACTTCTGTTACAATCTGATGAAAATTCTTGTATTTTTTAATATCTCAGTTAGGGGTGTGCCATATCATATCGTATGCAGTAATAAAATTTAATTTTCATTTTGTTGCAGTAGTGTATTCTTGAAATATTTTTTTTAATTCAATGTTTTGTCATATCGCCAAGAGTATCGTTATCACAGAAATTCCATAAAATATTGTGATATTATTGTAGGGCCATATCGCCCACCCCTACTTTGTAGTCAAGCAGGCATTTTGTGGCATATGTTATCACAGTATGGGTATATTTCCCAGTGCTGTTGGGGTTTAAAGAATGTTAAATCCTTTCACAACCAGTAAGACCAGCATGCCATTGTGCTCAGAACACAACCTCTGATCTCTGTTATTACTTATTTTATACGTTGTAAACAAAGTAATGCAAAATGACTTGGAAAGACGTCTGGTTCCATTGACTTGCATTAAAAATAAAGTATATCTTCTGGAAAACAGCACAACAGCTAAATAGCAGCTTTCGCACAGCACAGCAGTGGCAGTTACGTTAGGTGTGTGCGAGTCGTGAAGGTTAATGCTGCTGTATTACAGAGTATCTGTAGCTGGACACATGTCCTCCTCACTGGAGTGACATGATCGGAAGCCTTGCCGTTCTCTGTTGTTGAGTATGTGGGCACGTTCTGTAGTCTACAGATACACAAGCTCTCAAAAGTCTGGACACATCTACCTAGATTATTCCTATTTGTACTGTTTTAATAGTAATAATATTAGTTGATAATTGTGAATAGACTAGAACTAATTAAATAAGACATATGGAATTATTGCTGGAGCAGAATAAAACATCTGGTTGTGTTTAAAGAATGTTTGTGTTATAGTTAGAAATGAGCTCATTTGCTCTGATGCAGGCTTACATACTTTGAACATTCTGACCAGCAGCTTCATGAGGAGCCACACCAGCTGCTTCTCTAACAGGACTGAAGAAGATAGTGTACATGTTGAGATCTTGTTCTGATAAACATATTAAATATAAAATATACATTCTCATTTTATATTTAAATACAGTCAAATGTTTGCTTTAGAAGTATTTTGGTTCATGGTCTTCACTATTTACACTCATATTAAACTCTAAACACATTCAAATCAAAACATCTTTATAGTTTTAAACATATATACTCAGTTAGGTGTGCCCAGACTTTTGACTGGAAGTGTACATACCATATATACTGTCATATTTAAAGCCTGTTTATTTTACACAGTCAGGTTTTATGTGTTGTTCGTCCAGTTGAAAGCAGATTTAATCAATAATAAAATATTTTTTTCTTCAGTGGCTTCGTTCTTAGGTTTATTCAGAGGCCTCAGAAGGGTTTTGGGGGTCGGGCAGATGTACTGAATTTAAGTTTTAGTGTCGGACAAGTATTAATGTTTGGATGCATCACTCGAAAGTCATTCTCTCCAGGATATTTGGTGTAATAATGATGATATACTGTAAATGACCAGTTACCGTATGCATAAATGCTTTATTTTGATAGGTCCCTGTAGATGACCTACAGATGTGAAGGATGTAGGGTTAGATTTAGTTAGTTTTAGGTTAATTTAGTTAGTATTAAGAGTTTAGACTGAGCGTCTATAGTGGTCCATCAAAATGAAGTGTTGCCTGAACCGCCTACCAGTCTTATTCCACAGATCTACTGGACTCCTGTCAGATAAATCAAAGCTGTTCCTCGTGGCCTCGCTGCTCTCAACACTTCAGCTTTTCATGACTTTAAGATGCAGAGTTTGCGTTTCCTGCCGTTGACGTTGCATTGACGCAGCAGTCTTGTCTCTGTATTTCTGCTCTGTAGGGAGTGAAACCTGGCAGCTTTGATAAGGTAGCCATACCGGAGGTGAAGGAGATCATTGAGGGGTGCATTCGACAGAACAAAGATGAAAGGTAAGCACTTCTTCCTTCCTTCCTTCTCTTTCTCCCACTTTCTCCCACTCTCTCACATCGCTCTTCATAACATTCAGACTCCAGCCTCGCGTGTAATGACCCTCAGGTGCTCTAAGGAGCCGTTTCCTCTAAACCTTGCTGATATGAGGGTCTGTTGGAGGGTCTGGCAGACCTGTCTTCAGTGTGTGATTAACTCTACACAGTTTATTACCAGCTACGAGTAACATCCCACACTGAGAAGCCACTCGCTCTCACCACTCTCTCAGACCAAGGTGTCTGAGTAGAGCAGTACAACACCAGCTGCCCCTCTCGGGGTTCCTGGCAAACGCTGTTTTTGCTGAACTCGTAAACAAAGCCTATCAGAGTGGTTTGGGAGAAAGGATGAACCCCTAATAGGATTCTCAACAGTGGTGGTGATGGGCACCAGGGGGCACAGTGTCTACAACACAAATATCTATCAAACCACCAATGAACTCTTGCAAGTGTTCATATGGGATGATGATGGTGAATTAGTGATAAATAGTGATTAAGTAATGATAACAGTCTGGCTGCACCACTCCACCATATATGGAATCTCTTGTGTTTATCCAGAACTATAATAAATCAGTGTCTCAGGCTTCAGGCCATATGTCCAAAACCTAGTGTGCTCCCGACATGTAGACTGTCCCAATTCTTACATACCTTAAACATACTGTCTACTGAGGAACCTTATTTAGACCTGATTTTAAAGAAGCGTTGAACTCTTCCTCAGCCACTAAGACAATCCCATGATGCAACACAGGCAAATCTACGAGCAGTGAAGTTGTTTTAAAATGTTTTTAATGTTTTAATGTTTTAAGAGTTTTAATGTGTTTCTGGTCATATAATCACACAAAACAGTATTTAATTATCAACTCTGTGACGAGTCCTTCACCATTTACACCTTTATACTTCAGACATTAGCATTTATGCTAGCGGATTTTTAAGCCTTGGGCTATTGTTTTGGAGGCAGGTCGGTAGCTTAGCAACCAGCTAAACCATCAGAGGCGTGCTGCAGTGGGCGGGAACAAGCCGTGACGCAGTCTCTCTCTAACTAGAGCGTCTCAGTAATCTGTTTTATGAGGAGAGATGAGGAGAGAACACTGATACTTACACAGCTGCTACCTAGACAGCCTACTTACACACTCACTAGGGTTTGAGACATACTTTCAGTGAAGGACGTCTTCCTTGGACGTCTGGTTCCTATCGCCTCCACTGTAAACATTCTGCCTGTTGAACTTTCTCTACAATAGCACATTTCACACCAAAACCCTTCAGAACGACTTTGATTACGTCTTAACAGTTCAATTCTACAGAGTTTTGAATTTATAAAGTACTGCAATATTCCATAGAATTGAATACCTGGTGGTATACAGGACGTCTGTGAGCAGATTCCACTCATTAGATTTAGCCTCCATCCCTCCAGATGACATCTGTGCTGGTTTTTGTTGTGCTGTACAGTAAATCTCCCGGAGCTGAGCTGGTTGTGTGATGAAGTGGCTCCATTGATTGGTTTCTGCTTTGTTCTACACCGTGTTTGAGTGCACAGCGCCTGTGAATAGGTTGTTTACCGGAGGCTGTGTTGGTTTGGCCTGCTCTGTCACTGTTTGGCAAGACCGCTGAGGCCTCACAAGGTCAATAAATGTCAGTTTGATCATGAGACAAATTGGATGCAGAAGGTCATCAGTTTTTTGGTTACGGCGTCATGCATCAGCTCAATCTTTTTATTATGTGTGCAAAATTGCTTTTTCCTTCTTTTTTTTTACTAGCAGATGACCTGATGTGGCTTCTCCATTCATGTGAATACAAGTTTATGAAATTTGGAAGCCTTGATGTTTCTTCTTTTTGTTCCACAGATACGCCATCAAAGTCCTGCTGAACCATGCCTTCTTCCAGGAAGAGACGGGGGTGCGGGTGGAACTGGCTGAGGAGGACGATGGGGAGATGATCGCCATCAAGCTCTGGTTACGCATTGAAGACGCCAAGAAGTTGAAAGGCAAATACAAAGACAACGAAGCCATCGAGTTCTCTTTCGACCTCAGTAAAGATGTTCCTGAAGATGTGGCCCAAGAAATGGTGGGTTTCCTATAGTTTCCCAGATCTAGTCTATGAGCCAAGACGTGTTAACGACTTGGCTAATGATAATATATAGCTTATATCATCTTACTGTGAGGAGACCACTACACCACCGTACTGACCACTACACCACCGTACTGACCACTACACCACCGTACTGACCACTACACCACCGTACTGACCACTACACCACCGTACTGACCACTACACCACCGTACTAACCACTACACCACCATACTAACCACTACACCACCATACTAACCACTACACCACCATACTAACCACTACACCACCGTACTAACCACTACACCACCATACTAACCACTACACCACCATACTAACCACCACACCACCATACTAACCACTACACCACCATACTAACCACTACACCACCATACTGACCACTACACCACCATACTAACCACTACACCACCGTACTAACCACTACACCACCATACTAACCACTACACCACCATACTAACCACCACACCACTATACTAACCACTACACCACCATACTAACCACTACACCACCATACTGACCACTACACCACCATACTAACCACTACACCACCGTACTAACCACTACACCACCGTACTAACCACTACACCACCATACTAACCACTACACCACCATACTAACCACTACACCACCATACTAACCACTACACCACCGTACTAACCACTACACCACCGTACTAACCACTACACCACCATACTAACCACTACACACCATACTAACCACTACACCACCAAACTAACCACTACACCACCATACTGACCACTACACCACCATACTACCCACTACACCACCTTACTAACCACTACACCACCATACTAACCACTACACCACCATACTAACCACTACACCACCAAACTAACCTCTACACCACCGTACTAACCACTACACCACCGTACTAACCACTACACCACCTTACTAACCACTACACCACCAAACTAACCACTACACCACCAAACTAACCACTACACCACCATACTAACCACTACACCACCATACTAACCACTACACCACCAAACTAACCACTACACCACCGTACTAACCACTACACCACCGTACTAACCACTACACCACCTTACTAACCACTACACCACCTTACTAACCACTACACCACCAAACTAACCACTACACCACCATACTAACCACTACACCACCATACTAACCACTACACCACCATACTAACCACTACACCACCATACTAACCACTACACCACCATACTAACCACTACACCACCGTACTAACCACTACACCACCATACTAACCACTACACACCATACTAACCACTAC
>CM038702.1:6805812-6843312 GCA_021613375.1 Megaleporinus macrocephalus
GTTTGGCTGGTAGTGGATCTAAAACGTTTGACTGGTAGTGGATCTAAAACGTTTGACAGGTAGTGTATCTAAAACGTTTGACTGGTAGTGTATCTAAAACGTTTGACTGGTAGTGTATCTAAAACGTTTGGCTGGTAGTGTATCTAAAACGTTTGACTGGTAGTGTATCTAAAACGTTTGTCTGGTAGTGGATCTAAAACATTTGACTGGTAGTGTATCTAAAACGTTTGACTGGTAGTGTATCTAAAACGTTTGGCTGGTAGTGTATCTAAAACGTTTGACTGGTAGTGTATCTAAAACGTTTGGCTGGTAGTGGATCTAAAACGTTTGACTGGTAGTGGATCTAAAACGTTTGACTGGTAGTGTATCTAAAATGTTTGACTGGTAGTGTATCTAAAACGTTTGTCTGGTAGTGTATCTAAAACGTTTGACTGGTAGTGTATCTAAAACGTTTGACTGGTAGTGTATCTAAAACGTTTGGCTGGTAGTGGATCTAAAACGTTTGACTGGTAGTGGATCTAAAACGTTTGACTGGTAGTGTATCTAAAATGTTTGACTGGTAGTGTATCTAAAACGTTTGTCTGGTAGTGTATCTAAAACGTTTGACTGGTAGTGTATCTAAAACGTTTGACTGGTAGTGTATCTAAAACGTTTGGCTGGTAGTGTATCTAAAACGTTTGACTGGTAGTGGATCTAAAACGTTTGACTGGTAGTGGATCTAAAACGTTTGACTGGTAGTGGATCTAAAACGTTTGACTGGTAGTGTATCTAAAATGTTTGACTGGTAGTGTATCTAAAATGTTTGACTGGTAGTGTATCTAAAACGTTTGACTGGTAGTGGATCTAAAACGTTTGACTGGTAGTGGATCTAAAACGTTTGACTGGTAGTGTATCTAAAACGTTTGACTGGTAGTGTATCTAAAACGTTTGTCTGGTAGTGTATCTAAAACGTTTGACTGGTAGTGTATCTAAAACGTTTGACTGGTAGTGTATCTAAAACGTTTGGCTGGTAGTGGATCTAAAACGTTTGGCTGGTAGTGGATCTAAAACGTTTGACTGGTAGTGGATCTAAAACGTTTGACAGGTAGTGTATCTAAAACGTTTGACTGGTAGTGTATCTAAAACGTTTGACTGGTAGTGTATCTAAAACGTTTGTCTGGTAGTGGATCTAAAACATTTGACTGGTAGTGTATCTAAAACGTTTGACTGGTAGTGTATCTAAAACGTTTGGCTGGTAGTGTATCTAAAACGTTTGACTGGTAGTGTATCTAAAACGTTTGACTGGTAGTGGATCTAAAACGTTTGACTGGTAGTGGATCTAAAACGTTTGACTGGTAGTGGATCTAAAACGTTTGACTGGTAGTGGATCTAAAACGTTTGACTGGTAGTGTATCTAAAACGTTTGTCTGGTAGTGTATCTAAAACGTTTGACTGGTAGTGTATCTAAAACGTTTGACTGGTAGTGTATCTAAAACGTTTGGCTGGTAGTGAATCTAAAACGTTTGACTGGTAGTGGATCTAAAACGTTTGACTGTGTTCCACTGATACAGGTTTTTTTTTATTGGACAGCGACTGTATACATATTGAGGGCATCATTTTGAATTCCAAGACTGTCACGTCCTGAACTTCTACTACAACAGTGTATGTATAGTTTTACATTCTGTGACACCTTTAACTCATGTTCACGTCAGACTTTGGCACATGCCTGCAGCTGTGTTCAGTGTTGAGATGAAAAGTAATCACTATAGAATGGAAGTCTGGGTCTAACTAGTCAGACTTCAGCCCTAGCTAGTCTTCTCTCTGGGTCTTTACAGGTACCTGGACAGTAAGCCTGCTGTCTGAGGGAACTTTTGAGATTAGGCTGATAGGCTGTATAATAAATGCACACGTTGGAAGATGTCAGTGGCTTTAAAGCAGCGCTGACTCACTGGGTTGTAGATTTTTATGAGTGCCTGTGGTTGCATGTCTTAACCTGATTTTCTTTTTATGGTGTGGAGACGTGGTTTGTTTGAGCCTGTGAAGGAATGATGCATGCGAAGGCGAGCAAAGCCGGTGACGCAAAACCATAAACGCTAATGGGGTTTGAGTTCTTTTCAAACAGTCCATTCTTTTATCTCTCTGCCTCTCTCTCTCTCTCTCTCTCTCTCTCTCTCTCTTTCTCTCTCTCTCTCTCTCTCTCTCTCTCTTTATCTCATGACATATACGCTGTTGAATCTCTACCACCACTCACAGGCCCTCCTCATCATTACTTTGAGTTCCTTTACATGTTACACTCCTGGGTTTGGTTTTTGGTTGTTCCAGACCATGTCTTCAGTGGTTCTCCTGTCCAGCAGTGCTGTGCTGCCTGCCAGGCTTCCATCACTCCTCTGTGCTTCAGTCCAACAGTCAGTTCCACTCTAGCGCTCAGAGAAGTGAAGACTCATCTTGGCTCCCTCCGTTCCATTGCCCATGTTCACTCCTATGGGAGGTCCCTGTGGCCACCCAAGGAGAGGACACCACCATTAAGCTTATCATGTGTTTTGTCATTCACTATTTTTTTTAATGGTGTACGTCAGTTTACCACATAGATCAGATCAGCTGTATGTCACCCAGAGGGTG
This sequence comes from Megaleporinus macrocephalus, assembly GCA_021613375.1. Classification (NCBI taxonomy): domain Eukaryota; kingdom Metazoa; phylum Chordata; class Actinopteri; order Characiformes; family Anostomidae; genus Megaleporinus; species Megaleporinus macrocephalus. The sequence continues at coordinate 6,808,411 of CM038702.1, forward strand.
TCATTGCCACGCCCCTTTTTAGGGGAAAACAAGCCCACAGCTCACATTGATGCCAATAGCAAAGCACTATAAAGCCATGCTGAAGAGTTCTGTCGTGGTTGGTTGGGTTACCAACAAATTTAATATCTGCTGATCTCAGATTTGTTCTGTCATGTCCTGGTAGGGGCTCAGACTAGAAGACAGGTGTACTGTAGCCAGGTAAGTTTGCCAGAGCATAGTGTTAATGCTAGTTAACATACCGTCTGTAGAGCAGTGCTGAAAAATGAAATATTTCAAGTTATGTTGTGTAATATTATTAAATATTTCAAAAATAGAATATTTTACTGGAAATTATCTGAAGTGGACACAAAAATTGATTGCACCAGCTTGATACTGGGAGACTGAGGGGATTTAAACTGCAATTCATTGCAGCAGAGTGGATGCATGCTCATCTGACACAGTTTATAAGTGACCTAAAGACACTGATTGAGTTCTGGTCGGGCTCTGTTGGTTGTGCTGATCTGATATATATATATATATATATATATATATATATATATATATATATATATATATATATATATATATATATATATATATATATATATATATATATATATATATATATGATTTTGGTATCAGGTGGTCTCTGCTCTGTACGGAGGTGCTGATGAGAGGACTGGAGTCTGCACAGCACTGATGCTTTTGTATTATTATTATTTGTTATTGTTTTGTTTATTGGTTTAACAGAACCCCTGTTTATTTGTCCTGATGTGTTTGTTGTTGTCAAATGCAATCTGTTTGTAAGCAACCCTGTTTGTTTTCCTCTAAATCCTCTTTACTCTGTGCTTGAAAAGATCTATAGTGTCATGATATTCTGAAATGTTCTCCTAAGCCTGGTAGCACATTATGTTAAATTACACATCCAGAACTTGGGCTGTTAGAAACTTAGTCTTGTTTATGTTGTAAGGATGGTGTTTACTTCTCTGTGGACATGTAAACAATACAGGGTTAAATCTCTGTTTCTGATTTTTAGAACTATACAGTAGCCTAAACCTGCTTTTCAGAAACATCTACAGATAAGTGTTCCAGTAGAGGTGGAATCCATATGTTTCTGTCTTTAATAAATGGAGTAATGAATTAACCCATGGTATCTCTCTTAAACGGGTATTCCACTGATTTTTTCCCCCCAAAGTTCTTCATAGTTCTGCTACTGAGAGTCATTCAGAGCAGTTTGGCCATGAAATGGTTCACTGTAGAGAAACTCACATATTTCTTTACAGTGGTGGTGATGGGAACCAGGGGTTGAGATGTCTGCTGTTATTTACAAACCAGAATAATAGGGCTGTGTATTGGCAAGAACCTGGCAATACGATTCAATATATTATGATATATTGCGATACTGCAAGCAAAGATATATATTGAGATTTTTAAAATCCTTCTATTAAATCACACCACTGTATGAACAGGTTTGTCAATGCTTACAATAGTACTACGTCCTTGTGCTGCTTGTTAATGTTGCAGTGGGGCTGAAAATGGATTACAACACTGCCATCTTGTGCTTAAAGGGTTAAACACAACACACAGATTCACTGTCTGCCAGGAATCTGTGTATGGATACTGTGTTTTTGAGAAACGATACAGTATCACCAAACATAATATCCCGATATTTGATATTTCGATATTTTCTTACACCCCTACCGAACTGTAGTCTGAAAGGCTGTAGTCTGAAAACACCCTTCAGGAAACATACTTATATCATAATGTATGTAGGTTTTTAGTTTTTATGTTTTTTATAGTTATAACTGTACAGTACATTAATTTGGACAGTGTATGTGTCCTCTGTGTTTGAATATGTAAATATTGAAGATGATAAAATAGCAATACATTTATAAATAGTAGTGTCTTCGGCAGGGACCATGCCTCTCAGTGTCCTGCATGCAGCTCTCTACTGTAACTGGATCTGAAAAAATAGGTTTTAGGCCAAAGTCTTGTTGCAGGACTATCATAAAACAGTATCTCAGGCAGTGTATTCGTACTCGATTCCTGTAATAACTTTTTATGAGGGATATTTTAGAGGCATAAATCTCTTTAGACGTCTGGTTCCCATCAGTTCCACTGTGAGCAATTCTGACTCGCATTGAGTATTTCATCCCGAACTCCTCTGAATCTGTGTTCCTCTTATTGATTTGTGTACTGCTAGTGCTCCCTCTTCAGGTTCCCTCTGTTTAGATATATAATCAGGACTTACATTTAAGTTGTAATTGGTTTCTGTTTGTTTTTCTTTCTTTCTTTTTCTTTGTGGCAAACATTAGTTTGTGTTCCACTGTGTTTACATTTCTGTTCCCCCTCCTTCACCTGCAGCCTCTTCCACCTCCCCCCGCCCGTCGCGGTCGTAGCATGTCCGTTTGCGTGCCCTACTTTTCCTCCGCCCCTCCTCCGTCGTGCCCTCCCAAGCCACCCTCCACTCCTCCTCCGGCGCTGTCAGCCCCGCTCTCACCCCGGCCGGGGAAGCCAGACGGCGAGACGTTTGCAGGCCGCCTCTCCAAAGCTCTGGAGTGTGTGCTGCCCCGCCGCCGTGCCAGCCTCCCAGCACTCTTTGCCAGCCCTGTATGTTAGTGACTCGGAGTGAAACAGGGGCCTCCTGCTGGGGGAGGACTCGCTAGGACGGAAGGCCACGAGTACCTGAAACTTCATTAGCTTATTCAGCTCAGAGCGTGTTTTCCCTTAACCAGTATGAATTATTAGGTATGTCGTTGTAGTATTTATGAGAATGAGAAGCTGACATGTAGAGCTTGAAGTGGTAGCCTTGTTAGGAAGAGATGGAAGGGAGGCTGTTAAGGCCGTTATACACAAAATGCAAATAAAATTTTAAAACTAAAAACAAATTTTAAACAATCTAAAACCACACACAGGACGTGATGTAGTTTTTTGCCTTTTTGCCACGTTTACACTATAAATGAAAAGGATCAAGTTGAGCTTTTTTTGGATGTGTTTGGAGTGACATTGGGTGGACGACTAAAAGAAGAGCATTATTTAGACTGAGTAACCCAGTTGAAGTCCCATATGAGCTGTTTTTAAAGATGTAATTCTTTTTGACCCCTTTAACCCCTGTCATTCATCATCATCATCATCATCAGTGTTATCTGTATAGGGTCAAATAAAAATGCTAGTGCGAGGACACATTTGGCCCATGAACACATCTGTCTCTCCAAGATACATTCCCCAACCCAAACCCCTCCCAGTATAACCCAAACTCGTTTACGTGCAACCCAAACCCCTCCCAGTACAACCCAAACTCTTAGGTACATCAACAATCTCTCTTAGTCACAAGCCTGACCCCTCTCAATACAACATAAACTCTTTTATGTGCAACAAAAACCCTCACAGTACAACCTAAACCTTTTAGATACAACAAAAACCCCTCCCAGTACAATGCAAACCCCTCCCAGTACAACCTAAACTCTTTTAGGTACAACAAAAACCCCTCCCAGTACAATGCAAACCCCTCCCAATACAACCAAAACTCTTTTAGATACAACAAAACCCCTCCCAGTACAATGCAAACCCCTCCCAGTACAACCTAAACTCTTTTAGGTACAACAAAAACCCCTCCCAGTACAATGCAAACCCCTCCCAATACAACCAAAACTCTTTTAGATACAACAAAAACCCTCATAGTACAACCTAAACCTTTTAGATACAACAAAAACCCCATCCCAGTACAACACAAACTCTTTTAGATACAACAAAAATCCCTCCCAGTACAACCTAAACTCTTTTAGATACAACAAAACCCCTCCCAGTACAACCTAAACCTTTTAGATACAACAAAAATCCCTCCCAGTACAACCCAAACTCTTTTAGATACAACAAAAACCCCTCCCAGTACAACCCAAACTCTTTTAGGTACAACAAAACCCCTCCCAGTACAACCCAAACTCTTTTAGGTACAACAAAACCCCTCCCAGTACAACCCAAACTCTTATAGATACAACAAAAATCCCTCCCAGTACAACCAAAACTCTTTTAGATACAACAAAAACCCCTCCCAGTACAACCAAAACTCTTTTATATACAACAAAAATCCCTCCCAGTACAACCCAAACTCTTTTAGATACAACAAAAACCCCTCCCAGTACAACCCAAACTCTTTTAGGTACAACAAAACCCCTCCCAATACAACCAAAACTCTTTTATATACAACAAAAATCCCTCCCAGTACAACCCAAACTCTTTTAGGTACAACAAAACCCCTCCCAATACAACCAAAACTCTTTTATATACAACAAAAATCCCTCCCAGTACAACCTAAACTCTTTTAGGTACAACAAAAACCCCTCCCAGTACAATGCAAACCCCTCCCAATACAACCAAAACTCTTTTAGATACAACAAAAACCCTCATAGTACAACCTAAACCTTTTAGATACAACAAAAACCCCATCCCAGTACAACCCAAACTCTTTTAGATACAACAAAAATCCCTCCCAGTACAACCTAAACTCTTTTAGATACAACAAAACCCCTCCCAGTACAACCTAAACCTTTTAGATACAACAAAAATCCCTCCCAGTACAACCCAAACTCTTTTAGATACAACAAAAACCCCTCCCAGTACAACCCAAACTCTTTTAGGTACAACAAAACCCCTCCCAGTACAACCCAAACTCTTTTAGGTACAACAAAACCCCTCCCAATACAACCCAAACTCTTATAGATACAACAAAAATCCCTCCCAGTACAACCAAAACTCTTTTAGATACAACAAAAACCCCTCCCAGTACAACCAAAACTCTTTTAGATACAACAAAAATCCCTCCCAGTACAACCCAAACTCTTTTAGATACAACAAAAACCCCTCCCAGTACAACCCAAACTCTTTTAGATACAACAAAACCCCTCCCAGTACAACCCAAACTATTTTAGATACAACAAAAACCCCTCCCAGTACAACCCAAACTCTTTTAGATACAACAAAAATCCCTCCCAGTACAACCCAAACTCTTTTAGGTACAACAAAACCCCTCCCAATACAACCAAAACTCTTTTAGATACAACAAAACCCCTCCCAGTACAACCCAAACTCTTTTAGATACAACAAAACCCCTCCCAGTACAACCTAAACCTTTTAGATACAACAAAACCCCTCCCAGTACAACCCAAACTCTTTTAGATACAACAAAACCCCTCCCAGTACAACCCAAACTCTTTTAGATACAACAAAACCCCTCCCAGTACAACCTAAACCTTTTAGATACAACAAAAACCCCTCCCAATACAAGCCTGAACAACTCCAGCACATCAGTGGGCACTGTACAGCTGCTTGTCTGGTTAGTCTGATGTACTGCAGTTGTTCTCTGCTGTATTTGGTCCACTGTTTTAATAGAGCATTCTGGAATCTTGACCAGCCAGTCAGAATAGTATGATCCCCCACTACTGGCCATTTGTGAAAGCTAAAAAAAAGAATACTGGTTCCACAGTGTTTTTAGATCACAGTCATTTGGTAGATAGAGTGAACGGACAGTACCTTTAAGCTCTTTCAGGTGCTCGTGTGCCGTGCGTTCCCTTGGCCTACTCAACAGGAGCCCTGTCTTCACATTAAATACAGAATGCAAGGCGCATTGCATTCCTACACTAGGACTGACTGCTGCTGCCCCGGTGGACGGCGTATGCGACGCTGATACTTTTGCATTTTTTAAAGTGCGTATGCTCTTTGTTGCCGGTGCCTCAGTAGTCAGTCGAGCTCAAGCTGCACGGCCTTCGCCAAATCTGTATTTAATTCCATACCTGTACGCTACCACTCTGTATCATCTGTACATTTCTCTTTAGTGAAAGCATTTAATATCTCTCTTCTGTACTCAGAAGACCTGCTTATGTTTTTGTCTTGGGGTGTCTTTGCTTTGTGATGAATATTGCTGCAATTCTCTCTCTCTCTCTCTCTCTCTCTCTCTCTCTCTCTCTCTCTCTCTCTCTCTCTCTCTCTCTCTCTCTCTCTGCTTTGTGACTGTATGATGCTGCCTCTTTCTGCTCCCTCACAAAGATGCTGTATGTTATTGTCACTGCAGCCGCAGTCAGTGAGTCAGCACTATGGCGGCGGTGGTGGAGGGGGCTCGGCTCTGGCCCCAGAGCCCCCGTTCTTTTTCCCCGCCATCCCCGAGCGACCCGTCTCCTTCTCGCCCCCGCCGTCCTGCCCGCCCAAAGGCTTCAACGTGCAGCGCCGCAAGAGCACATCAATCTTGGAGGCCCACACGCGCCACTTTCAGCCGGCCTACCGCAGCTACGGCAGCAGCCTTCACCCCTTCTCCGGCATGGAGGCCCTGGAGCCCTCGCTCTTCTTGTTCCCCAGCATGGCTGCCCAGAGACTGGCAGAACCCCTGCACCTGCCGGCCCCGTCCGAGTCCCTGTATGGCTACAAGGAGCAGCAGGAGGAGGCCGTGCGCAGGCTGAGCCTCAACCAAGCCACGTTGTTGGACCATTTTGAAAGCATGGCGGCATACGGCGGCTACCAGTTGGCACCCCATCAGCTCAACCCTCTCGCACTCCACCAGCATATGCAAGCTGCCGCTGCTGCGGGCCTGGCTTTTGAGGCCCCCCAGCCCAATCCGGCCTACTTACACCCTCACATTTCTGGCCACATGCGCCTCACGCACAGCCCTGTCCCACAACTGACCCCCATAAGCGTGGCTCAGACAGTTCCCTCTGTGGCCCAGCCGCCTTACGACCAACCTCACTCTTCATTCCCCCACTCTGCTCCACCAGTGCTCGCCCACGCTGCCGAACCCACCGGTACCTTTGAGTTCCACGTCCACGGCCTCCAGGCGGACCCGAATGCTCTCCCCTCGAGACTGTATAGAACCCGACGCGGGTCCATGGATCTTAACCTCGAGGAGGCGTCCGGCAACTCTGCACTGGTCAACCGGCTTCAACCGGTCACAGAGGAGTACAGCAGCTACGTGAGCCCGGAGCTCCCTCTACCCCCAGGCAGCCTGCTGCTGCATGGACACAAAGACCGCAGTCCAGAACCGTCCAGCGACTCGGTGGCCTCTTCAGACGCTGGAGAGTTCAACTCCCCGCCTCCTCACACGGGGCACCCTCATCCGGACGCCTCTGCCGCCCAGTCCATCCCACAGACATCCTATTACGGGGCAGACGCGGGCAGCAGCACCTGCGAGGGCCACCCGCCCAGTCAGCAGACATTCCTCTTCGTCCCGTCCTCGGAGCTGGCCGGAGCTCCCAACTCCCACATCGGCATGCTGCACAGCGCCTGGGCCAGGCAAACGTCCCTCCAGTCCGAGCTTTCGTACCACGAGTCTGGCCTGGCCCTTCAGGGCTCTGCTTTGGTGATTACAAAACCACCCCCCTGCTTTTCTCTTCCTACCCCTTCTTAAAAAATAAGCACTCCCCCTCTTACCTGATTCAGTTTGTCCAGTGGTTGTGGTTTTAACCCTCTCCAGCCATGCTTAGTTGATTTGTCTACCTCAGAGGGGCTTAGATCAGAAGTTCATGTAAACCTGCCTCTTCAATCCCCTCGTTCTCTGTTCAGGTATCAATTGTTTGTTTGGTTTTTATTGTTGTTTTGGTTTGTTTTTGGTTTTCTTTTGTTTCAAACAGCCAATTGTGAGTCTCCTTTTGTGCTTTTTTTTTTTTCCTCCAGTTCTTTGTAAGTAAGTAATACTTTGTGTGTATGTTCATATAATAAGCCTATATGATGCGAGTGTGTTTGAATAGAGATATATGGTCCAAGCCTAACCTGTATATCTATAACCCAAACATGCAAATCCAAAGTTGAGGAGCCCCTTTAGGGACCCAGTGCTGGAAGCGCTGCGTGCAGAATGGGTCAGCCGGTTCAGCTGACTGTTTGATTTGGCTGAAGATGCGAAATTCTTATTGAGATGAAAGGGGCTCCCAAGGAAACGGAGGATTTGTATACGCAAACACACCAACATACAACACAAACAGGGGGTTTGAGCAGGTTTACTCACTTTGGTCAGTTCGCTTGTGATTGTTTGTTTTCCCCCTCCATGTTTTTGTTTTGGTTCCCAGTTTTTATTATGGTTTGATAGGAACTGCTGCTTCCGTAGAGCTGCTATCACGTCATAGTTGGCTGGAAATGGTTAAAACGGTATTGCGTAATTTTGTATTGTCTCTCTTGTCGAGGGCGTCTATCACGACTCTTGAATTGTACCCGTATAATTTATGCCCATCCGGTTCAGGGTCTGATCTTCAGGGTGAGAGTTCATCTGTTAACCCTTAGAAATCTGACACGAGCACCATTCTGCAATTCCCCCATCCTCTCCGCTCTCTCCTCTTCATCTTTTTCTTTGCCATCTATCTTTTTTGCATCGTTTTGTTTCGTTCTCTCCTTTTCCCATCTTACTCGCTGGGCGTAGCGTTCCCGCTTGCCGTTTCTTGCTTCTAATGAATGGCTCTTTGGATATGAGGCCGAGGGCCCAAGGTAAGGCGATCTGCCTGGCGCAACTATACTTGTTGTGTAACTCGCTCCGACATGGGGAGACCGGGAGACAAGTATACTTGCGTGCAGCTTTCTAAGGGTTGATTCTGTCATGATCCTCATGGTGGAAGGAGGGGTGTAATCTAGGGACGTATTCCAGGGTTACAATCGGCAGCAACGGCGCACACAACCTGCTTCCCTGTGATAACAAAGTCTACCTAAACTACAAAATCATCTAGAGTCCCATGTGCATGAAGCCCACTCACTCCCTGACTAACACAGTGACCGTGTTTTGGATGTTTGTGTGTGTATTAGTGTGTATGTATGTATGTGTGTGTGTGAATGCAAGGCATACACAAAGTGTGAAGAGAGAATCTGAGCGCTCGTGAAGTTCCTCAGAGGGCTCGCACTTTGTGTATGCTCGTCTAGATCTAACCTCGAGTCGGTGTGCGAAGCTCGTCTTGTTCTGACTTGGACCTGTTTCTCTCTTGTTTACATCTGTTTCCATCGCTACCATTTCTCTCTATCTCTTTCTCTATCTCTCTCTCCCTGCCTCTACCCACACTTCACTTCAGCAGATGTCTGCTCCCCAAGCCGGCAGCGCTGTTCCTCTGGTTCCCAGCAGCTCCCAGTCCGCACCCTGGACGGACCCAGTCAACCCGCAGGTACGGCTTCTCTCTGTTCTCCCGCCACTCGCTGTTCCTCGTCTCCTTGTCAAGGTTCCACAGCGAAGGCAAAGCCTGAGCACTCATTGCCCTTCCATCAGAGTTTTTAAGTTCTTTCCGTTTTTTTGTCTCTCCGTTCTCTCCTGCGTGTGAAAGCTGTGGACTCCAGAGGTTGTCTCCTCTCTCTCTCTCTCTCTCTCTCTCTCTCTCTCTCTCTCCCGCTCTTACACTGTGTTGTATTTGTTTCTTATAGTATGGAGGTTACTACGTCCCAGCGCTCCCTTCGCAGGTAGAGAAACCCCCCCATTCCTTCCAAACACACTCTATTTCACTCTCTCTCTGTTAATGCGCTCTTTGGCCTTGCGCTCTTCAGTTCTCAGTCTCTCTCCTAATGCATCATGAATGAGGCTTGTCAGTTACATGAAGCTGAAGCGTATCTTGCTTAGAAGCAAGTCGCTCAAGGCTGCGAGAGTTACTGCATTGTCTAGGTAGGGGCCCAGTGCCTTCTGACGTGTGCTGGTGTTTGGGTTGGGTGCAGAGGGTTTGGGCATAGTGATAACCCAACGAGAGAGCTGGCAGCCTCAGGGTATCTGAGTCTGCTGAAATGAAATGCTTGTAGCTTTTTTATATACAGTTCTGTAAAAGTCAGAGAACATATTTGGTTTATTTAAATTCCAGTCAAAACTGCTATTAAGTACACTATAAATATCTAATAGAAAATTAAGCTTTAACAACTATATATATATATCGATACAGTATCACTAAACAATATCCCCATATTATATATATATATATATATAGAATATGGGGATATTATGTTTGGTGATACTGTATCGATTCTCAAAAACACAGTATGGATACACAGATTCCTGGCAGACAGTGAATCATTATGTATTGTGTTTGAACCTCTGACCACTAGATGTCAGTGTTGTGATCCATTTTCAGCTCCATTCCAACATTAACAAGCAGCACAAGGGCGCAGTGCTATTGTAAACATTGGCAAACCTGTTTATATAGTGGTGTGTTTTAATAGTAGGATTTGAAAAATCACAATATATTATAATATATCACGATATAGTTAATTGTGAGCGCTGTATCATGATATATATCGTATCGCCACATTCTTGCCAATACACAGCCCTAGTACATGGCAGCTTCTTCTCTGTTCAGGAGGCTTGCTTCCAGCTTGCTTCAGCATTTTCTGCTTCTATCAATCCAAGTACCTTCAGAGGTGTTGAGGTCTTGTCTTTGGTGTGGTCAGTCCATTGGTCTGAGATGACCAGCAACTAGTTTTCTTTTCTCAGTGAGAAGCTTCTTAAACAGGTACACATCCTTTCAGACCCATAGCACTGAGGTGTCTCCTTACTATGAAAGGGTGGACACAGCTAATGGAGTGCTTGATTTTCTCCTGATCATTCAAAGATTACATGCTGGTCATCTCATAGGGACAGTTTTGGTTTGCGTTGGTCCCATTTTCTTTCTTCTATATTTTATATTATTCACTCAGATTTCTCTAATGTTCCTTTAATGTTCTCCATTCACACACGTGGATTATCTTGTATCTAACCTTCTCAGAAACATCTCCATGGTTTACTTAATGGCCGTTTTGACTGGAAGTTTAAAATAAATGAGGGTCTCTGACTTTTGCGCGGCGTTCTATTAATGTGACTCTTCGTTTCTGTCTTGCAGGTGGCTCTGTCACAGCAGGTTTCTCTGGGTCCTGCCTCGCAGCCCAGTGTTTCCCTGCCTCAGCAGCAGCCTCCATTGCAGCCTGCCAGCTCAGGCCTCCAGAACATTGCTCAGACACACGTCCAGCCGGGACCTCTAGCAACTCAGGTAACACAAACATAAACACATCTAGGTGCTTGATCAGCTGCTTAGTTCAGATTTCTCTGTCCACAGATCCACAGATTCAAGAGTTTTATTGTCATTTGCAGAGCAGAACAGACAGTTACACTGTACAATTAAATTCTTACTTCCTCCATTCACCAATAGATAAGATAACAAAAAAAAATAATAAAAATATATACAAAATATATAAAGTATAATAATGTAAGTTGAAGTAAATAAAATGTAAGTATTTTTTTATAGTTAAAAATAAAAAATAAAAGTTATGTGTGCTTTTATGTGCAAGTATGAAGAGCAGCAGCCATAAAATGCAAGTTTGCAAGTAACAAATGTAAACAATAGTGTTTTTGTGCGAGTAGTGAATGTAAACAGTATTGTATGTAAACAGCAGTACAGTTAGTGTAAGGTGCAGTTAAAATCAGACCAGTTAAAACCAGTTCAGTTCAGTATGAGACTCACTTTCTGAAAAACATTGAGCTAACCAAATGTTATATTCTCACTTGATTGTGTGTGTATATATATATATATATATATATATATATATATATATATATATATATATATATATATATATATATATATATATATATATATATATAATACAAAGTATAATAATGTAAGCAATAATAAACAATAATGTTTTTGTGCGAGTAGTGAATGTAAACAGTATTGTATGTAAACAGCAGTACAGTGAGTGTAGGTGCAGTTAAAATCAGACCAGTTAAAACCAGTTCAGATAGGAGAGGTTAGAGAGGTAGTGTGTGAGGTGTTCACAAGTCTGATGGCCTGTAAGTAGAAACTGTTAGTCAGTCTTGTGGTCCTGGACTTCACACTCCTGTAACGTCTGCCTGAAGGTGTGAAGAGTGTGTGCTGGGGCTGTGTACTGTCCCTGATCTATATACATCTATATACTCAGCATGTGGACACATACTCAAATAAATAATGAACAGTAAGGAACCATGCATAGCCTCCAGGATACTTAAGTTTTAAAAAAGAAGACGTAAAGATTTAAATAGACCTACTTAAACATTAAACGAACTCATTAACGTCACTGCTGGACATGTAATTACTGCAAGACGGACCAGGAGGTGGATTTAAAATCAGAAATGATCACGCCAAACTCCTAGAGAAGCACTGCAGGCTGTTGGAGAATATAAATTTTAGTCACAGTAGTTTTAGTTTAGTAGTTATGACCTCCCTAAGCCTAGTTAAACTGAGCCCTCAGCAGTAACAGGGTTCAGATACTGCAGTAACAGCAGGTTGGATTCTGTATATCAGTGATGTGCACTGGTTCTCTTAAGCACTGCTTCAGCCTATCTGTTCTATACAGTTTCTCAATATGTGCTCTTTAATCATCTCCCAGTGTTTATCACCACAGCTTGTGAGCCCAGTTTACACGTGTTCTGAGGAGTAGATTCTCGGCACGCTCTCATTTCATTCTCCTTTGCTGTTTCATCTCCGTTCTCCTCCTCATCAACCTGCATCCTGCGCTCTGACTCTTTCTCTGTCTCGCTCGGCCCCTCTGATCTGATGCGTCCCCCCGGCATGCTGCCCCGCGTGTGTGTTTTGCATGACCGTCAGCAGTGTGCTAGTGATCTGAGTCCTCCGGTTCAGTCCCCGACGCCCTGCGCGGAGCGCCTCTTCTTCCTCTACCAGGCCGCCCAGCTCGCTCTGGTGCAGGTACAGCGCAGCAGTACCGGGGAGGGCCCTCCCCTTTTTCCCCGTGTGCATTAACCCACCCTGTGTGTGCTCCTCACTCTGACACAGCCACTGATTTGAGTGGGGTTTGAACCCTTGTGGACCACCCAGTGTTGGTGTGTAGTGTGTTTTTGGTGTGGTTTGGTATATTCGTTGGTGTGTGACCATGCGGGCCTGTTTTGGCACTCCCGAGCGACACGCTTTGCAAGATCTAATCCAAGAGGATCGTGCTGGTTTGAGTGTTTGAGGTGTAACTGAATGTGTTCTTGTTGTAAATATGAGGCATGGTGTCCAGCATGGTGTTTTGATTTGCCTTATTATTTTTTTGGTAATGCTTGTATCCAATTTTTTATTTAATGGGACGTTTATTTCTTCCCTTCACTGGATTTGGGCCCTTCCAGTCTCCATTGTCCCCGCCGACCCAGCCTGTGCAGACCAATCCATTCCCCCAGTCACCCTCCATCTGCCCAGTCATCAGCCTGACCTCGCTGCCCCTCTCCTATCTCCCCCAGCCGTCCACCCCTGGCTTGGGCACCATGGCCTCAGTGGCACTGCCCCCAGTGACAGTGGCCCAGCCAGTCCCTGTGCCTGCCCCAGCAGTGCTGAGCCCCCCTGCAGTAGCAGCAGCAGCAGCAGGAACTGTGCCGGCTGTGTCTCCTTCAGTGCTGCCTGCCGCCATAGCCACATCACCCACCTCGCCTTCGCAGCCCCAAACGAAGCCTCCTTCTTCTCCTCTGCCGCTAGCCACCACCGTGCCGACAATCCGTGTGGCCGCTGCCCCCACCCCAACTGAGCAGTGCGGTCTAGCTTCAGAAACCCCGTCCCAGGTACCTTTTGGACCCCTGAAACAACCCCAAACCGAGCTGAACTTAGGTTTTTTCACGTATCTGTTATTGTATTGGCCATCTTCTGTTTCTTCAGTTTCATTTCTTTGGGTTTGTGAGACACCCGCTTAGATGTTTGACGTTGTGTTGAGCTGGAGACGTTCTCTGTCAAGGAAGCAGAAGTATTTAGGCTTTGGGGATGAGATGGTCGTGAGATGTTCAGACTTATCAGTACTTACTAAGTATTTAGACTGTGCTTACCTGTGTTTTTGTTTCCTTCAGCTCATTATTCTGCTGCTCTATATTGTCTCCTCAAACCATTCCTCTACCTAACTTGCTTTTGACTGCTGTCCAAAGAAAAACAGCTATCTCTAAAATCAGTTCTTACTTTTAATGTAAGTCAATGGAACCAGAATGTTTTCCAAACTGTTTTGGAGCATCACCATTGGCCCATTAACCATGAAATTATCACCCAGTATAAACAGCATCCATCGTGTTCATATAAAAATATATAAAAATCAACAAAACTAGAGATGCCTGTCTTTCCTTGGACGGCGACGTGTTTTGTTTTGCTGTGTAAACCTGTGCCGTTGTTGACTTTCCTTGTTTTGCTGCTCCAGACCTCCCTGACTGGATCCCAGACAGTGGATATGTCCCAGCTCCAGCCTCCACCGGGCCCCTGCGCTATGGAAAGGTGAAACTCTCTCGCCTCCTGCCTTGTCACTTCGTTCATACGAGATTGAATCTAATTGGCTATCGGCTGTGACAGGCTTTCACTTATCGTTCTGGGTTCTATCATCATCATGTTTTGTTGTTCTGTCCTCTGTTGTCCTCAGCAGCCATTCCGATGTGGCGTCTGGTCTGAGCGATGGAAACGAAGGCGTGACCGGCGGCAGGCACGAGGGCCGTCCGTCCAAACGGCACCAGCGCAGATCGGTCCGCAGCCGCTCTCGGCATGAGAAGATCACGAAGGCCAAGCTCAATGTCCTCAACGTATGTCTGATTGATTTTCCTGCTATTACGAGAGTAGGTGAACAGGTACGGCTTGATGATGCAGACTTCTGCCATCTGCTTGCTAGATCTCCAACATGGGCGACAGGGTCGCGGAGTGTCAGCTGGAAACCCACAACAGGAAAATGGTCACCTTCAAGTTTGATCTGGATGGAGACAACCCAGAGGAAATTGCTCAGATCATGGTAATGTTTGTTGTTGTTTATTATCTATAATCAGTTTAACTGATCTTATTCGTATTATTGGGTTTCATGTATGGCGTCACATTAATGTCAAAACACGAGCGTGCAAAACGCGAGGTGAAAGATGGAACACACACACACACACACACGTTTGTCTTACTATATTAGTGAGGTCGTCCATAGGTTTCCAGATAGATAGATAGATAGATAGATAGATAGATCTTTATTGATCCCTTTGGGAGGGTTCCCTCAGGGAAATTAAGATTCCAGTAGCATCACAATAAATTACAATAAACACACAAGAAACATATGAAAGGAATATAAATAAAAAAAAACAAAACAAAAAAAAACCAATGTACAAAATAAAGAAAAAAGAGATAAAAAGAAAAATCTAACTGTGGAGGTATTGCACACTATTATTGCACTTGTTTATGTTAACTAGTGTTATTGCATTTGTTTAATGTTAAATGTTAACTAGTGTTATTCTGTTGATCTTTGTTTTACTATAACTAAATAACACTACACCTAAACCTAACCCTAACCTTAACCCCAGTACCCAAAAGACTGATTTTCTGCTCTATTAGATTTTTTTTTTTAAACTTGATTTTTGGAGCAAGTGACATGTCCTAAAGTGAGGACCAGCAAAATGTCCTCACATTACCAAAAAAAATCTGACTGTACTATACTAGTGAGGACATGTGGTCCTCACAACTATACCTCTACAAGAACACACACACACAGCTAGCACTACCGCTACAGAGGAGGACACCGTTGCAGGTGCCATCAGCCAATAGTGTTTGACCCATGTCCCGCCCCGAAACTGTCCAAACTACCCCTGCTGAAAACTCGAGCGCAAAACATTCTCTAAAAATATCAAATCGTGAGAGTGAAAAAGTAGTACAGTTTGAGTGTGTTTCTGAAAATAGCGTGTGCGGGTCCTCTTTCTGTGCTTTTGACATTAATGTGACGCCCCTCTCGAGCACGTCCTCTACATATTCCTCAGAAGCGCAGACAGAGCTGTGAGATGTTCGGTTATTTATAAGGAGGAACCTTATTTAGCTTAGTAAGTTATGTGTGTTTTTTAGATGTTATTGTTTGTTGCATTCTTCTCGTCTCATTTTTTGTTTCTTGACTAGCAAATTATTAGGAGAGGAAGCATTTTTTTTTTTCAGACGGTGGTTTGGGGCGGGGGCGGGGGGGGTGGGGGGGTGGGGGGGGGGTTGAGGGAGAGGTTTAAGGGTCACGGTTCGCTACTGCCGCACGTAAACGCTTCTCTCCAGAGCGCAAATGTGAAACTCACAAGCACAGAAAGAGGAACCGCTAATTAATCTCGTTAATAAGTTCTTGTTCATTGCGTGTAAATGTATCCTAATTAAATGACTTGATGACAAGGCACCCACAATTAGCCTTTAGCATAACGAAATTCTAAAAATGTTTCCCTTTGAGTGCTTGTGTGCCAGAATTAAAGGCAACGATGCACAATTTGCCCGCACCTGATCCCCTTTCCTTTCCAGTCCCCCACATCACATACACAGTATTGTTGAATTACAATTAGATTTGGCCAAAAAATACACTTAGATTGGGCCAAAAGGTACTGGTCTATGGAAAAAAACAAAAAAACCTAGAAAAAAAACCAATATGGTTATGTATATTAATGGCTGAAGTGTGTCCGTTTCTCACTAATATGTTGGTACAGCTGTTTCTCAACTGTTTTTTTTTTTGTTTGTTTGTTTGTTTGTTTTTTGTCCTTTTTTTTTCTTGTTATTGGTTTTTGGTTTGTATTATGTATGTGTTTTTTTTGGTATAATAGAAAAGTGAATAGAACTATCATTGCAAAGGAGGAACCGCATGCGCAATTTTCATAAACATGCAGTCAAACTGCGTCAAAATGCTTTTTTTCTCACGTGACTTGATTTTTTTACCTCAGAGGGGCTTTCAGAGGGGGTGGTTTCCACAGTTTGCGGGCGGGACATATGACAAACGCTATTGGCTGATAGCACCTGGTTTTGTGACTGACTGCTCACTCGACACACCTCTCAAACTATAGCAAACAGCAGAGTGGATAGAAGAGATAGATAGAAAAAACTCTGGTTTATCTCACTTACAGTAATGATTTAACAGTCTTATCACTTCTTATCAGCACGTATTCACTCGTTCCCGCTGCCGCTCGCTCAGTTAAGCTCATATATTTGGTGGATATTCACGTTTCGCCGCTGCTGTAGCTCACAAACAAATAAACAAACTATCAATCAGACAAACAGCCTCCTAAATCACTGAAACAATGTTTTGTAAGTGGTGGTGAAGCAGAGAACAAAGTATGATCACTACATTTCCCCACAGTTCCCCATCTCTCCATTCTCCCAGTAGCTTCTATCTAACTAGGTGGAAGTAACGCTGAAGCCGGTAAGGGACCGTCTATAAAGTGTGGCCTTGAAACAAGATATTTAGATGTAGTTCTCAGTGTCCTGCAGCTGATTGGTTGTGGTTAGAGTTGTGAGTATAGTATGTGTTTGTGTGTGTGTGTTTTAAAATACTACTTCTATTTGCTATCTGTGAACGCACCAGGTCGAGAGTGAGTTCATTCTGGAGAGCGAGCGGGAGTCCTTCATCGAACAGGTTCGGGAGGTCATTGAAACTGCAGACGAAAGAGGGCTCGAGAGGGAGGGCAGCCAGGTAACTCATAACCGTCCCAGTTTTTCAATACTCTTTAAACTTATTTTTGCTTTAACCTCGAGCACCTCCCTCCTTTTCATGCTTTCAGACTGTGAGCAACCCTGAACAGCAGATACCCACCACATACACGCCCCTCCAGCCAGGTAGGGTCTCTCTCTCACACACACACACACACGAGACACTTTCAGAGCTTTCTCTAATTCTCTAACTTGAGTTAACTTGAGTTTCCACTGTCCGCTCAGGCGTCGGCGTGAGTGCCACTACCCAGGTGGTCCACTCAGCAGGCCGCAGGTTCATCGTTAGCCCTGTACCCGAGTCCAGACTGAAGGAACAGTTCTTCAGCGCAGCCCAGCCCACAACACCACTCCTGGAGTGTAAGCAGTAATGGGAATGAGTGGGAAGGGAGATTGCTTGCTGTATGTTTAAAGATGCTACAGGAAGAAACTCTTTTTATCTTTTTAAGTGCATCCCGGATCCAAATGTACATTTAAAAAGAATTTAGTGACGTTAAGAGTCTCAAAACCTACTGAGCTCCTACATAGGCAGCATTTTACGTCATAGTATGCGCTCCCGACATGTAGACTGTCCTAATTCTTACATACCTTAAACATGCTGTCTACTGAGGAACCTTATTTTGGTTGAGTAGTAAGGAAGCTTCGAATGGTTTCTCAGCCGCTAAGGCTAATCTAGGAGCAGTGAAGTGGTTTTAAAATGTGAGTTATTTTGATTCTCTCTGGAGTTTTAATGTGTTTCTGGTCATATAATCACACAAACCAGTATTTTATCATCAGCTCTGTAACAAGTCGTTCACCATTTTACAGTTTTATACTCGAGCCATTAGCATTTCTGCTAGCAGATTTTTAAGCCTCGGGCTATTGTTTTAGACGGACACACAGATCGCCAGTGATATACAGCAAGAGCTTCATGGCTTCAGATGTCACATATAGTCTTGTGATGAGATGGAATGGAAAGAACAGACTTTAGGAAATTCAGGAACTGCAGTAACCGTATTTCTTACATATATAGAAGTAGTGAGTTTACTGCCTGGTTAAGGTGGTAGACCCCAGAGGGTTAAAGTGAGATAAAACGTTTAAAGTTAGTCTGTCCGCTATTTTAGTTGGTTTTATTGTGTTTTAATGGGACTATAATTGGTCCCTGACTAATTATAAAACTACATACATTTACATTATACTTGTTATCTGATTGCACATCAGCAGTTCAGTGTCTATCAGTTTTTCTTGCTCTCCTGGTTCATGCCCTGAGTAAATATCTCATTAAAAAAATGAGATTGACTATGGATTCAGTATTAAAAACAACATTCATCTTAATCTGACTTAATGTCGCAACCTGATAGAAATAATCTGATTAAGTTTTCCTTTTGGAGTTGTTATGTAACCGGATGCCGGTTTAACTCTGTCAACTGTATGCTTGTTTTTCTCAGCAGCGACTGTGGGAGGATCTGCCCCGGGTCTGTCTCAGTCTGCCTCTGCGGTCAGTCTGCAGCGGGCCTTTGCTGAACTGCGCCAGAGCCAGTATGACCCTGGACCCAGCACAGCGCCCCCTACCCTACACACCTCCATGCCTCCGCTGTTACCTGTAGCAAGCCCCCTCCCGCCTCCATCCGCTGCTGTGCTCTCCCCTCCCTCCCAGCCCTCGGAACCACCTGCCACCACTCCCCACCCCCCTCCTTCCTCACTCCCTCCCGTAGCTGCCTCTCTGCCTTCTCAGCCCCCGCCACCCATCAGTCAGCCTGCCATCTCCGCAGTTCCCAGCATGATGTCTCCGCCCTGCTCGGCATCTCCTGCTTCCATGGTTCCTTCAGCCTCGTTCCCTCCGTCTACAGTCCCCCTGCACGTGGTCATAAACACCTCAGTGCCCAGCACTGTAGCCCCAGCCCCTCACCCTGCTTCTATCACAAGCAGTGTGAACTCTCTTCCTGCCGAGCAGCCTCCTACCCCTTCCGCTGTAGCCCAGCTCACTCCAGCTGTGGTCCCAACCACGGCCATCCAGACTCCCCAGCTCATCCCCTCCAACGTTCCCAGCAACAGCACCCCGCCTGCTTCTATGGCAGCCCCCTTGCCACAGGTGCCTAGCCTACAACCGGTCACCACCAACATCCCTGTAGTGCAGCCCACACCCGTACACAGTCAGCCCCAGCCCTCCACGCTTCCCAACCAGAGCCACACTCACTGCGTCGAGTGTGAAGGAGACCCCCAGGGCAAGACCCCTGGAATTGACGACATCCATGCCCTGGACAAGAAACTGCGCTCCCTTTTCATGGACCTGGGCTCAGGCCCCGCTTCGGCACAGGCCGACTCTGGAGCCCTGGAGCCCAGCGTTCCTGGCACGTCCTCCCCTACCAGCTCTACCACCCTCTCCGGTGGCCCACCTCTCCCTCCCTCTAGCTTGCCACTGGGTTTTGCTGGCCAGCCAGCAGGCTCCCCTATGACCACCCCAGGCTCTACTTCCACGCCCGTCAGCTATGGCCAGAGCACGCCGTCCAAAGCACCGTTGTCAAGATTGCCGGTGAGTGAGAGTGACCGACTCGTCTGGACGAGGGTCTTATGGCCTTGGGGCTCATTGTTTTGTATGGAGAGAACAATGGAGTTAATATTTGGTGCGGTGGACACTCATCTCTTTTCTCTACAAGTCTTTATTAACCTCATTCACTAGGACCACTAACCTCTTGTGGAATGAGAATGTTTCTGCTGTTTAACACATGTAACGCATGGCCTTTGCTTATACACAATGTATAAGATAATGGTGATTATTAGTAGTAGTATTATTATTATTATGTAATAATTATTACACTTATTAGGCATGTGCCGATATTCAGTCTTGGTAGATCTGATACCAATCCAAGGAATACAAATTCAAGGAAAGGTCATTCATTCCAAGGCTGGAGTAGCCACCCCGACCTCCTCAGTACCAAAGAGTGTCTCTCGTTGGTTTTAGTCAAACAAGGGACAGTTTCATCCAAGATTTGTAGACAACATGGAACTCCACCACAGCACAGCAGACAAAGGGAAAGGTCTGATGTGAACTTGCCTGCTACCCAGTTTAAACACTTTTGAGTAGAGATGGACTGATCAGCGTTTTTGAAGCTGATTCCGATCGCCGATCACCTTTCAGCACGATCGGCCGATAGCCGCTACCGATCGAGGGCGGGGCTATATGCCACAGCAGAGCTACATGTAGTTATTAGCGCAAGCAAGTCATGAAACATGATCTAAACTGGTTTATTAGCATTTTTAACAAGCTCATGTGAAACAGCATAATATTTTTAACAAAATTAACAGTAAATAAACAAAGTAAATCAAACAAATATTCCCAAATACTGTAATCATTACATTTAGACCCTTAATTTAAAACTAAAAAAGCTAATTAAATAAATACAGTAAAAACGGCGGTCATTAAACTCAGACTCTGTTATTTTAAACTAAATCTGTAATCATTAAATGTAGAATATTGAATTGCTGCTGCTGTTCTGTTCGTACCGGTTAGATCTGGTCTGTATGGTGTTCTGGGTTATTAGTTTTGTGTTAGCTGTGCGTGCTAGCTCTGCTGTTTGCTGATACTCACTGTATTCAGCTGCGTTGTGTTCTCTTAAGTGCCGTATCAGATTAGTAGTGTTAAATGTCTTTGTCTTGGTTCCCCCGCGAGACGTCTTGGATAAGTCTGCATCACATACGGTAAAACTGCCAGACGGACGACATGCTTTCTATCAGCACATGCCGTAAAGGCCGTAAACTGTTCTCGTGAGGCCGCTGCTTTAGTCAGTCTGTGGAAAATGAAAGGGTATGTATTTCTACCTAGTGGTTCAGATAGGAATTGCAGGGACCTGGTCGGAGGGGGTTTTCTGGATGAAACACTAGCTGGAAATACAGAAATTAGGCTCATTTGTTTAATGCTATTGATTTGTTCTCAGGATCGGCTAAATTGGAGAAATATCGACCGATTACTGATCACATATTTTGATTAAAAATCGACCGATAACGATACATAGCCGATCGATCCTTCCATCTCTACTTTTGAGTTCATATAAGAGTGCAGTTCTTATGTTGCACGTCCAAAACATGCTGATTGAGGGAAAAATAAATATATATATATATATATATATATATATATATATATATATATATATATATATATATATATATATATATATATGTATGTATGTATTTATGCCATTCAAAGCATTACATTTTCTTAAAAATGTCATTTTGTAAACAGTGATAAAAGATTAGGTAATTATTGTGATTAAAAAAACAATATATCGACACATGCCTAGTGCTAACTGAATCATTACATAGCGTCAGTCTCCTCTATTGACTTTCTAAAGCACAGGTCATCAGTCCCAGTCCTGGACTATTCCTGCCCTGCACATTTACATGTCCTGGTAATTAACAAAACATGGATTAGGAAGATGTGCAGGGCTGGGATACCACAGAGAGAGAGAGAAACTTCTCCTGCTGATACCCAAAGTTTGTACCACATAGTAGTTGAACGGCAGCTGCATGTGGCCTGTAAGTCGCGCAGTAGCCTCTCTGCTAGCGCTCTGGGCTAAAGTGCTGTTGGTTTGATCTTCATCTTCGTTTCATCAGGTGTTGCCTGTCGGCTCCGAGCAAGCCGGCACGCCACCCACAGAACACCCACCACCCTTCCCAGGACCTTGTCTAACTCAGGTGCATTTTTCTTCCCTTCTCTATCGGAGTGCTTGTGTCCATCGTTGCCTTCTCTGACTGTTAGTCTCCCCTTGCTGTGCTAAGCTAAGCTATGACCCCCCTCTCTCGCTGTGTGCCCTCCTCTACCTTTTCCCGGTGCCACTCTTCTCGAAAACAAGTGAGGCATGAGGAGAGATTTCTAATCGGATCAGTATCAAATCACTGCATGGCATTGGCTTTCTCTTAGCATGACCTGTGATTCTCATTAACTCTGACTGGATGCTCTTTATCTCTCTTTATCTTTCTGTGTCTCTCGCTCTCTCCCTCCTGCAAGGAGTGAAGGAAAAAGAAGGAGGAGAGTGCAGTGCTACCGAATAACATATAGAATATTTGGTTGTTTGGGTTTCTTTGAGTTGAAAGCAACTTTGTTTATGGTTTAGCATGTTTTAGTGTAAACTAGAGATGGACTGATCAGCGTTTTTGAGGCCGATTCCGATCGTCGATCACCTTTCAGCACGATCGGTCGATAGCCGATACCGATCAAGGGTGGGACTATATGCCACGACAGGGCTACATGTAGTTATTAACGCAAGCAAGTCATGAAACATGATCTAAACTGGTTTATTACCATTTTTAACAAGCTCATATGAAACAGCATCATATTTTAACTAAATTAACAGTAAATAAACAAAGTAAATCAAACAAATATCATCAATACTGCAATCATTACATTTAAACCCTTAATTTAAAACAAAAATATCTAATTAAATAAATGCAGTAAAAACTGCAGTCATTAAACGCAGACTCTGTTATTTTAAACTAAATCTGTAATCATTAAATGTAGATCTTGAACTGCTGCTGCTGTTCTGTTTGTACCGGTCAGATCTGGTCTGTATGGTGTTCTGGGTTATTAGTTTTGTGCTAGCTGTGCTGTTTGCTGATACTCACTGTATTCAGTCTGTGTAAAATGAAAGGGTGTGTATTTCCACCTAGTGGTTCAGATAGGAATTGCAGGGAGCTGGCCGGAGGTCTCCACTTCCTGGATGAAACTCTAGCTGGAAATACATCAGCCGTCGATCAGCTCTCGGGATCGGCTAAATTGGAGAGATCACTGATCACATATTTTGATTAAAAATGGACCGATACATAGCCAATCGATCCTTCCATCTCTAGTGTAAACACCCTGAAACGTCCTGCTTTCAGTTTTGTCCCACTCTCAGAATGTCCTCCTTACTTAAGGTGGTTTAGCTACTACCAGAGAGTTTTCCTGATTCTTTAGATTTAGGTGTAACATGCTTTTGGATAAGAAGGGACCGGAAGTAGGGTCTTGGCTCCAAGCCACCCACTCCACATGATCCCAAGACATACGGGATGCTGCCCAAATAGAGCAGTTAGTTTCCGTCTTTATGATATACAGTATGAAATGAAAGAGGGCACCACCCAGCAACACCCCCAGTGTGCTGCGTGTCCATCCGAAGGTCATCAGATCTTTAACGTGCATTAAGAACGTGTGTTCATGCCGAAGCCGGCCGGGTAGCCTTTCCTCCTGCTGTATGTGTTTGTGCTGCTGTAAGGAGTCGTTTGAGTGTGTGTGTTGTGGCTCTGCGCCTGAGTGGACCTGACTAATTGCTGAACCGGATTGTTCCTCAGTCCCAGCAGCCCCTGGAGGATCTGGATGCCCAGTTGAGACGGGCTTTGAGTCCAGAGACCGTGTCTGTCAGCAGTGCTACTCATCAGGTACACGGTGCACATGTACTCACAAGCATGAGGCTCAAAGAACAGAGCCCGGCTGAACTTGCGTAATCATTCAGAACTTGAAAAAGTTTGTTGTTTTTTTACGAACAATTACATCTTTATCGTTCATCTGATTCGCTGCATAAATTTTTTTATCCCCTTTTACCCTGTTCTTTAATGCTCTGGACCCCCACAGGACCACCATAGAGCAGGTACTATTAGGGAGGTGGATCATTTTCATTTTCATAACACAGACTAACATCCACCATGTCAGTGTCACTGCAGTGCTAAGAGTGATCCCCCTCACCAAGGGCGTAGGAGCGGGTTTGACATTGGGGGTGGAGAACACATGTTCTAATATGAATCAAAGCCCACCCTATCCCCTAAAATATGAGCTATAAGCTGATTCCACTGTAGGTAAGGTAGTAAATCACTGTATGTATAGTGACGTAGAACAACATTTGTGGAATTACAGTAAATTACAAATAAATAAACTAAATACAACATTATCTGTACTTCTGATTATTATTATTATTATTATTATTATTATTATTATTATTATTCTGTAACCAAACACAAATTCCTTGTATGTGTGAGCATACTTGGCAAATAAAGTCTGATTCTGATTCTGATTATTAGATAAATCCAATTAAAGACCACTTTACAAACTAAACTAGATACTCCACATTTCATGGTGCTGTCAAAAAACTTTTAAATGATACATGCAATGTTTGGATTACATACACATATAACTAACAAAAAATATTTTTTATTTTGGAGCATAATACTGGAATGAAATGTCAAATAAATGTAGGTCTTCTGACTAGATAAGACTAACATTAATGTTAGACAGTAAGGCTGTGTCCCAAACAGCACCCCCTCTGGAACATACATACTGCACTACTGACAGCACTTCTAACGATGGTGTCATTTTATTCGTTAATTAATTTATTTCATTAATTATATTTTATTTTTTATGTATATAGTGTAGTAGCACTCTGCAGTTTGGGGCGTGGCCAGAGAGTAATGTAACTTTACGTTTCAGAGTACTTTCTGACTAAACTTAATATAAATGTTAGCTAACCCAAACCCTCCTAGTCTGTAACCATAGCAACACATTATACTAAAGCTGTTTTATTACAGTATATATGGTCATCATTGCTGTTCACTGCTCTCATCACTGACCTCGCGTTTAAAGCTGGCGTGAGCTACCCGACACTCCAGCGAGGCGAGAGCTTGGCTCAGTGAAGCTGCTGATGCAGGATATTTCTGAACAGGCATCTCAACACAAGCCTTAACCAAGTGAAAGACCACCTAACAACCAGAGCCTGTTGCTAACAACAAACACAGCGTGTGAATTGCGAGGGCTGCCAAAACACACTTTTCAAAATAAAAGTCTTTTTAAACGTCTTTTAAAAGTATTTTCTTTTTCTGTGGTTTAATTTTTGGGTGGGATAAATCTACCTATTTCTGACACCCCACCCCCCGGTTCCTACACCAGTGCCCCTCACTATTAGTACCTGCTCTGTGGTGGTCCTGTGGGGGTCCTGATCATTGAAGAACAGAGTAATAAAGTATACAGAGAATCAGATGAACTACAGTCTGTAAGTGGAGCTCCTGTATGGAGCTGATTAAATGAGTGTAGATAAAAGGAGATAGTTTTAATGTTATTATTAGGGATGCACCGATACCAGCTTTTCAGGTATCTGCCGATACCAATACCAACTCTGACTTAAATGCTCGATATATAGCTATAAATCCTGATATTTATAGTGTTCCACTTTTTATATGTTGTATTTTTTTATGTCTTATCCTGAATAAGATATAATAACATTTAAAAGAACACCATTTACTGATTGAGTAACTGCACATTTAAAAGTTTGAGCTATGAAAAAATAAATTGCCACAATGCAGAAACACGTGCAGCCATTTAGTCAATAAACTTCATGGTATCGGCGCTCTCTATTGCCGATACCGATACTGTGTGTAAGTGCCAGTATCGGCGTCGATACCAATACGGTATTGGTATCTGTGCAACACTAGTTATTATTGTTGTATGTGTGCATGCACGTATGTTTGTGTTTGGTGTGTGTGGTAATATGGATTTTAGGAGAACACTTCAAGAACATACTGGAAATCCCTGATAATATCTGAGAAGAAGAGCAGAGAAAAGCTAGTTCTGGCTGCTGCACGTGCACATATCTTTCCTCACAAATAGATGTTCATATTTCAATCAAGGGCCTGTCTCCTCATGTACAGCGTCTATGGTTCATATAGACCAGATAGGCCTGCCTCTGATAAAGACACATGGTATCAGTAGTTGGTGTTAGTTGTTGTATTGAATGAGTGCACTCTGTGACTATATGTAATATGACTCATGTAATTCACCCCCATATCTCTCGTTCCTCTGTAGTCCTCTGTTACCGGGGTGCCTGCTGGAGGACAGCCAGGTGTGTGCTACCTCTTTCACTGAACCTCAGTATCTGAAACATCTGAAACCTTAACCCAAAAGACTTAAAACAACATATAAATTCTGAAAGTCAGTCACACAGTGTATGTTTTTCTGGATTTCTTGGCCGCACTTAATGTTGTTATCACTTTTTCAGTTCCATTTTCTCTGGATGGGGAACCAGTAGCCACACCTCTAGCTGGAGGCTTCAAACTGGGTCGATTCCAGGTATGAAGCATTGTTTCATCATTGGTTGTTTATGTTGCTCAGGGTTATTTTTACTCTTGAATTCTTTGTCATAGTGATTAACAAGAGGGATTTCTCTCAATGGCTGCGTCCCAAATCCTAGTGAGCTCCTACATAGGCAGCATTTTACGTCATAGTATGCGCTCCTGACATGTAGACTGTCCCAATTCTTACATACCTTAAACATGCTGTTTACTGAGGAACCTTATTTAGACCTGATTTTAAGGAAGCATCGGACGCTTCCTCAGCCGCTAAGACAATCCCATGATGCAACACAGGCTAATCTACGAGCAGTGAAGTGGTTTTAAAATGTGAGTTATTTTGATTCTCTCTGGAGTTTTAATGTGTTTCTGGTCATATAATCACACAAAACAGTATTTTGTTATCAACTCTGTAACGAGTCCTTCACCATTTACACTTTTATACTCCAGACATTAGCATTTATGCTAGCGGATTTTTAAGCCTCGGGCTATTGTTTTGGATGCTAGCCGGTAGCTTAGCAACCAGCTTAATCACCGGTGGCGTGCTGCAGTGGGCGGGAACAAGCCGTGACGCAGTCTCTCTCTAACTAGAGCGTCTCAGTAATCTGTTTTATGAGGAGAAATGAGGAGAGAACGCTGCTACTTACACAGCTGCTACCTAGACAGCCTACTTACACACTCACTAGGGTTTGAGACACACCCTATGAGTTCACTGCAGTGATTTGATGTGTGATAATTTCTATGCCCTCTCTCCATTCAGGTGTCACTGGCAGCTGAAGACTCTTCCCTGCAGGCCCCCACCACCTCCAGTGACTCGTCTTCTTCGACCACCTCTTCGTCCACCTCTTCCTCCTCCTCCTCCTCTCCCTCCACTCTCTCCAGTCCGGAGAACACTCTGCACAGGGCCTCGTCTCCACGGCAAGAGCTGAGGGGAGACGTTGTGGACGGCCTTCTTCCGGGACAGCCTGGCCAGAAGGCCTCCTCCCCGCAGCCCACGACCATCGGCCGCTTTCAGGTCACCACCAGAACCGACACCAAGGTGGGACGTTTTTCAGTGAGAAGAGCCTCGGAAGACCCTCCGGCAGGGGCTCCACAGGCTGCAGGGTCTCCAGAGCCCCAGCCTCAGGCTCTTTCCGCCATGGGAAACGGCCCAGCTCTCAGTCCCGAGGGCAAGAGCCTGGTCAGCCTGAACAACTCCTTCAACTCCTACTTCAGCAGCGACAATGACTCTGAGTTTGAGGACGAGGACTTCAAGCATGAAGTCAGCAAACTGCGAGAGAAGTAGGTTTATTTTTTTCAGCGTTGGTTTCAGTGATGAAATGCTCTGCTTCATATTTAATATATATTAATTTTTTTTTCATATTTAATAAATAAAGAAGCTGGCTGTAAAGAAAGCTGCACAGGTTACATCATTCATAACCTCTGTTATTGTGCTCTCAGGCACATGATGGAGAGTCAGGCCCTCTACACACGGCAGAAAGAGGAGATCGATGCCCTTTTTGCCCGAATGGGTAAAGTCCCGCCTGCCACAGTGAACCCACCCGCGGTGACCCTGGCCGGCCGTAGACGGCGACCCACCAAGAGCAAAAGCAGCAAATCAAGCCGCGGGAGCTCACAGGGCAGCAAGAGCCCTCTTCAGCCTGGTATGTCGTCCAAACTGCTGGTTCTTTGGTAGATAAAACAATGTTCTTCTAAATTTTAGGGCTGCAACTAACCATTTTTATAATTAACAAACTAATGATTTATGTAATGAATTGTCTCGTCAAACCTTCACGCTTCCTGCAGCTTCATCTATTTGTGCCTCTGTCGTCATTGATCTTTTATAATCCACCAAAAACCTCATCATCCTCCTTTAGTTTGGGTATCCTGGTCAAAATTAGTTGTTGTGAATAGTTAAAAATGAGTGAAAGATAAAGTGATGTCCATAAGACATAACGATGAAATGCTCTGACTCTGCAAACCTTGCTCTGATAGTCAGCAGCCATCAACTCGTTTAAACAGCTGCCCAGCACATTCTAAACATTTGAATTAGTGCCTACAAAGCAGGAAAAGGCCATAAGGAGGCAGCAAAGCATTTTCAAGTAGCCGTTTCCTCGATTTGTAATGTATTTAGGAAATATATTTTTTGTCTGCAATAAACAAAGAGGTTTGGAGAAGAAAAGGATGCAGAAATCCATGAAAAGGACAACCACCAACTGTTAAGTACAGAGATAGATCAAATCAAATCAAATTTATTTGTATGGCGCTTTTAACAGCTGATGCCGCCACAAAGCAGCTTTACAGGAATTTAGTTATAAGAAAAATTCAATAGAGCATCAATAAGCCCAAGAAGAAAATAACACAGAAGGAAATCATAGAAATTATAGAACAAACATAGAAAACCCCCCAGTGAGCAAGCCAGAGGCGACAGTGGTGAGGAAAAACTCCCTCAGAGCTGGAGGAAGAAACCTTGGGAGGAACCAGGACTCACAAGGGGGGGGGACCCATCCTCCTCTGATCTAATCTGAACTACTCCAACAGTTCTGATATTGTGACTGTACCACCATATACTTCTGTTCAGTTGAGAACAGTGAGAGTAATGATGACAGTTAGTCATCTAGAGGGAAACTAGTTAGAGTCCATGTTAAGTTCAGTAGAGTCTGTAGTGAAGGTTAGACAACTAGTCTGAGGCTAGGTAGCTGGTATGACACGGGTGACAGCAGGGCCCGACGATCAGTCTGGTGGGTGACTTGGGTGGCAGGGGATCAATCATGCTTTGGGTTTTTGTTACAGCCATTGGCACCAGGAACCTTCCACTGTTACAATCTAAAAACAAACATCTGTCTGTAAAAACACTGAAGGTGAGAAAGATGGCTTCTGCAACAGGATATAATGATCCTAAACACACCACAAAAACCACAGTGGATGGCCTCATGAGGTGCAAGCTGAGGGTTTGCCATGGGCCTCACAAAAATCTGTGGATAAACCTGAAAACAACAGGCTAGTGTGAGAAAGTAAATCTTTTATTTTCAAGACTTCTTTCTATAATCTTCATCTGAGAGTAATCGACTCATAACTAATTAAGGCAGACTTAATGAACTTGATCTTTGAGTTGGTAATAATGGGTGTGTCTCAAAACCTAATGAGCTCCTACATAGGCAGCATTTTACACCATAGTATGCGCTCCCGACATGTAGACTGTCCCAATTCTTACATACCTTAAACATACTGTCTACTGAGGAACCTTATTTAGACCTGATTTTAAAGAAGCATTAAACGCTTCCTCAGCCACTAAGACAATCCCATGATGCAACACTGGCAAATCTATGAGCAGTGAGTTTTTAAATGTGAGTTATTTTGATTCTCTCTGGAGTTAATGTGTTTCTGGTCATATAATCACACAAAACAGTATTTTATTATCAACTCTGTAACGAGTCTTTTTATAGTCGAGTCTTGTTTTATACTCGAGACATTAGCATTTATGCTAGCGGATTTTTAAGCCTCTGGCTATTGTTTTGGATACCGGCTGGTAGCTTAGCAACCAGCTAAACCACCGGTCGCGTGCTGCAGTGGGCCATGACCCAGTCTCTCTCTAACTAGAGCGTCTCAGTAATCTGTTTTATGAGGAGAGATGAGGAGAGAACACTGCTACTTACACAGCTGCCTACATAGACAGCCTACCTAGACACTCACTAGGGTTTGAGACAGACCCTAAGTGTGTGCAGAGTTATAATCATTTTGAGTTTCTGATAATAAATGATAATGTTTTTGCTATGTTTTTGTCTGTCTTTGTTTCAGCGAGCAGCACTTTATCGGCGCAGAGTGCTCCCTCAGTGTACCCAGTGCAGCAAGGCTTCCTGTCCCCCGGGGGTCTGGTTGATGCAGGGAGCAGCCCCATCCTTCAGCCCTACAAACCCTCTCCCTCCAATGAAAACCTGTACTCAGCCTACACCAGTGATGCCACACTGTCCGCCCCGAGCCTCTGTCTAGCCGCACAAGGTAATGTAGCTTATTAGTGGGGTCTTGACTAACATGGTCTGTGTGAAGGAGTCAAGGTTTTCCAAGAGCAAAGTCAAACATACTGGTGTACCAAAACTTACAAGTCTCCAAGTCTGTTAGTGCAGCACTGGGCAAAAGTCAGAGACCACCCTTCATCTATTTCACTCCCACTCAGAACATCTATTGAGAACAAGTTACTAGATTGTTTGCTTTAATGTCAGATAAAAGCAGAAATCTAATCAACTAAATTAAATCAGTACTTTATTACTATTGTTAACTACCTTAATTTAAAAAAAGTCCATCCCTGTGTTATCTTCTGCTTTAGATAGATAGATACTTCATTGATCACAGGGGGAAATTTAAGATCTCCGCATTTAACCTATCTGTGCAGTGAAATACACATGCACATACACTAGGGGGCAGTGAGCACACTTGCCTGGAGCGGTGGGCAGCCCTACCACAGCGCCCGGAGAGTAGTCAGGGATTAGGTGCCTTGTTCAAGGGGACTTCAGTCGTGTCCTGTTGATTCACAAGGCTGGTTCCCTAACCTCCAGCCCACGACTGCCTCCTACTAGTCAGCGTCACGGCGGCACTGGAGCCAATCCCAGCATCATCGGGTGAAGGTAGGGTACACCATAGGACAGATCACCAGTCCATCGCATGGCCAACACACACTCACACCTACAGACAATTTAGAGTGATCAACCTAACATGCATGTGTTTGGACTGTGGGAGGAAACCGGAGTACCCGGAGGAACCCACTCAAGCACGGAGAGAACATACACACTCCACACAGAACCACCCAGACCGGGAATCCAACCCAGATCATCTTACTGTGAGGAGACAGCTGTGCCGTCATTTGTAGGAGTCCTACAGACTCAGCTCATTTAAAGATGTGGCGGAAAAAATCGACCCTGCATAGAATTGTAGTAGTATTGGGTCTGTCTCAAACCCTAGTGAGTGTCTAAGTAGGCTGTCTATGTAGGCAGCTGTTTCAGTAGCAGCGTTCTCTCCTCATCTCTCCTCATAAAACAGATTACTGAGACGCTCTAGTGAGAGAGAGACTGCGTCACGGCTTGTTCCCGCCCACTGCAGTACGCCACAGGTCGTTTAGCTGGTTGCTAAGCTAACGGCCAGCATCCAAAACAATAGCGCAGAGCTTAAAAATCCACTTGCATAAATGCTAATGTCTCGAGTGTAAAACTCGTCACAGAGTTGATAATAAAATACTGTTCTGTGTGATTATATGACCAGAAACACATTAAGAATCAAAATAACTCACATTTTAAAACCACTTCACTGCTCCTAGATTAGCCTGCATTGCATCATGGGATTGTCTTAGCGGCTGAGGAAGCGTTTGATGCTTCCTTAAAATCAGGTCTAAATAAGGTTCCTCAGTAGACAGTATGTTTAAGGTATGTAAGAATTGGGACAGTCTACATGTCGGGAGCACATACTATGACGTAAAATGCTGCCTATGTAGGAGCTCACTAGGATTTGAGACACAGCCATAGTCTCAGATAAAACAGACGTGGCCAGTTTTCCTGTGGTGACCGGTGCAGGTGAGAAAGGTGAATAATCTCAGTGTATAACTCAGTATGTAAAGTACTTAAAGCACTGGGATGAAATCCTGACTGTGAGTTAACAGCCGTTCAGACTGAGGGTTTAATGAAAGGTGGTCTCGGGCTCTTGTTCCTGGTTGGGCTGTTTCAGTGATATGAGATGTAGAAAGCTGCTGCAGGTGGGATAGTGGTCAGTGTTCTCTAAGTTAAGCCTGCTGACCGTCAGTAGAGGGTCCTAGAGTTGCGGCGTGTAAGACTCATCACTGCATGCTTTGATGTGAGTGTAGCTGCAGTGCAGATGCCGCTCTCTGCAGGGTCTGCTGTTGCTTACGCCCTGCACTGTGCAGCACAGCTCTACGCTCACTTCTCCTGCACTGTGCCACAACTTCCACACCTTCTCTCTCTCTCTCTTTCTTTCTCTCTCTCTCTCTCTCTCTCTCTTTCTCTCTCTCTCTCTTTCTCTTTCTTTCTCGCTTTTATCTCTCTTCATTTCTCTCTCATTTCTTTCTTTCTCTCTTTTCTTTCTCTTTCCGCACTCTCTGCCATTTCTTTCTCTCTCAGTTCTTTCTTTCCTTCCTCTCTTTTCTTTCACTCTCATTTCTTTTTTCTCTCTGCTTTTTCTTTCCTCACTCTTTCTCTCCATTCCGATCTCTTTTCCTTTCTCCTCCTCTCTTTCTCGCTATTTCTCCTTCAGTCTTTCTTTCTCGTTTCTTCCTTTCTCTCTTTTTTTCTTTCTCTTTCTCTCTCTCTCTCTCTCTTTCTATTTTTCTCTCTCTTTCTCTCTTTCTTTCTCTCTCTCTCTCTCTTTCTATTTTTTTCTCTCTTTCTCTCTCTCTTTCTCTATCTTTCTTTCTATTTTTCTCTCTCTATCTCTCTCTCTCTATCTCTCTCTTTCTTTCTCGCTTTTTATCTCTCTTCATTTCTCTCTCATTTCTTTCTTTCTCTCTTTTCTTTCTCTTTCTCACTCTCTCCATTTCTTTCTCTCTCATTTCTTTCTTTCCTTCTCTCTTTTCTTTCTCTCTCATCTCTTTTTTCTCTCTGCTTTTTCTTTCTCGCTCTTTCTCTCCATTTTTTTCTCTTTTCTTTCTCTCTCTCTTTCTCTCTTTATTTCTCTTCATTTCTTTCTCGTTTCTTCCTTTCTCTCTTTTTTCTTTCTCTTTCTCGCTCTTTCTTTCTCTCTTTTTTCTTTTTTCTCTCTTTGCTTTCTCTCTCACTCTTTCTCTTTCTTTCTCTCATTTCTTTCTTTTTCTTTCTTTCTCTTTCTCACTCTCTCTCCATCTTTTTTTCATTAATTTCTCTTTCTCTCTTCATTTCTTTCTCATTTTTCTTTCTCTCCATTTCTTTCTCTTTCTGCATTTCTTTCTATCTCTTTTCTTTCTCGTTCTCACTCTTTCTCTCTTCATTTCTTCCTCTTTTCTTGCTCTTTCTCACTCTCTTCATTTCTTTCTCTCTCATTTTGTCTCTCTCTCCTTTTTTTCTCTCGCTTCATTTTTCTCTCTATTTTCTTTCTTTATTTTTCTTTCTCTCTCTCTCTCCCCTTTCTCTCTCTCTCCTTTCTCTCTTTCTTTCTCTCTCTCTCTCCCTTCTTTCTCTTTTCTCTGGAGCTCACGGCTTACTGACCTCTGTTTCCATTCTTACTGTATATATTTGTGTATGTCTCCTTCTACCTCCTTTTCTGTACCTCTCTCTCTCTCTCTCTCTCTCTCTCTTTCTTTTTCTCTCTCTTCCCTCTTTTTATGCCACAGGCTGTGTAAAGTTCAGCTGTGGGTCGGAGAGAGTGACCTTCAAACCAGGTGGCAGAAGGACCCGTTTTCTGAGTACGCCCTGCTTGGCTCTTTGTGTGTAACGCTTTTCCTTTGTCTCTTTCCTATTCTGACTGGTTTTCTTGTGTTTGGGAGCCATTCTGACTGGTGCCAGTTCCAAATGATCAAACGTCACCTCTAAACCAGTTTAACGCTCATATTCAACACCCCAGTCGCGTAACATCAGCAGGGAATAACTCTTTACCTCCATCTGTAAAACAGAACTCAGGTCTGGTGTGAGGTCCGCTGCAGTAGGTGTGGCAGGTTCGCCGCTGTTAAGGATGGATCATTGTTACTAGGCTCGTAGTATATATAGAAGTTATGTAGTCGTATAGCCTCTCCATGGAGATGAACGCTACTGCTGAACTATTGGATAACGAGGCATCTCCATGCTTACAGTATTCCAGAACTGCTTCACCTAGTTTTAGCCCTTCCCATCCCTGCACCCATGACCCCACACTCCCCCCCACCGCTGCAACAGAATGGCTGCCCCTGAAGTCCAAAACCAACCCCATCGTTTATTTACCCCACCTTTTAAATGCAGGGTACCTCATTCAGACACTGCACCACCTTGGCCCCATAACTTCCATCACCCTTTTAACTCATTCATACCATGACGTTACTGATCTAATAACACAGCCTCGTCCCAGTTTGAGGGCAAATTCTTGTAGGAACATCTCTTCACATCCCCCAAATACCTTCAGCGATCTTAACATGCTGATTAATTTTTACTTTCTATGACTATTTTGATTATTTCATGACTGTGAAGCTTTGGTTGTGATGATTTGTACATGCTTGTGGTTGAATATGTGACCTACTTTCAGTTTAGTGGTTAGTCTGGCCAAGACCTGGAAGGGATGAGCTATGAAGTGCTGTTGCAGTACAAAGCCAGTCAAATGTTCAAAGCCTAAAAGCTTCAGGAGCTCTGCTCTACAGTATACCTACTCTAAAGATGTAAGGGCCTGTATCTAGAAAAAGAGAAAAAAGCTAACTTTTCTTAAAGAGCCAATATTCTATAAAAGAAAAAAACTCTTTAATAAAGGGCCAATGTCCTAGAAAAGGAAGGAAAAAACATTTTCTTAAAGGGACAATACCCTAAAAAAAAAAAGAAAAAACACTATTTCTTAAAGGGCCAATATCATAGGAAATAAA
>CM038702.1:6848312-6905812 GCA_021613375.1 Megaleporinus macrocephalus
GTTACTGTCGGGCTAAACCAGGCTCCCGGGACGGGACCTCTGAGTCAGTGCAACTTGAAACGAACTCAAAGTGAATGGAAGTCATCCAGGAAAATGCTGAAGTCAAGCTGTGTGTGCAGCTTTCCTCCCGCACCTCCCTCCTCTAAGCATGGCTTTGCTCTGGACTCCATCCCCCAGAATTCCACTGGTGCTCGAGGCTTGGTGCAGTGTATGCGCTTGTCTGTCTCTATCGCTGCTGCATCGGAGGCTGTTTCTTGTTTGGCCGTAGATGCAGACGGTGGTTTTAATGTGAATCGAAATTCTTGTTCTGTACCCGGCTGTGCACCAGGTGTTCGTTCATAAAGACCAGTGGCTTTCATCGTTTCGTTTTCAGCTTTATATATTTATTTTTGCATTATTATTATTATTATTATTACTATTATTTTAACCCCATTCTTCACAAATGCACTGGCTTCGCACTCACACTCACATAGTCATTTAAACAGGGCAGTCGATTGATTTGCATGTTGGATGGTTATCCTCAGACATGTCCAAAGGAGCCAAGCTGCTCCATCTGAAGATGAATGGGAAATACAGTGAATGAATAAGCACTCCCTTAAGAGGTGTCAAAAGTATTCACATTCATTACTCAGGTAGAAGTATAAATACTGGATTTAAAAATACTTCTGTAGAAGTTGAAGTATCAACTCAAGCTTTTTACTCCAGTAAAAGTGGGTGCACTAGCCCACCTCCTTCCCAAAAACCCCATTCTTCTAAAAGCCATACTGACTATAATGTTATATTAAAATGTTAATGTTGATAAATTTGGGATGCGCTAGGCTTGTAAGGAGTAGAAAGTACTGATAATGGAGTGTAAATGTAAGGAGTAGAAAGTACTGATAATGGAGTGTAAATGTATGGAGTAGAAGGTACTGATAATGGAGTGTAAATGTAAGGAGTAGAAAGTACTGATAATGGAGTGTAATGTAAGGAGTAGAAAGGTTACAGATAATGGAGTGTAAATGTAAGGAGTAGAAAGTACTGATAATGGAGTGTAAATGTAAGGAGTAGAAAGTACTGATAATGGAGGTGTAAATGTAAGGGAGTAGAAAGTACTGATAATGGAGTGGTAAATGTAAGGAGTAGAAAGTAGCTGATTATGGGAGTGTAAATGTAAGGAGTAGAAAGTACTGATAATGGAGTGTAAATGTAAGGAGTAGAAAGTACGTGATATTGGAGTGTAAATGTAAGGAGTAGAAAGTACTGCTAATGGAGTGTAAATGTAAGGAGTAGAAAGTACTGATAATGGAGTGTAAATGTAAGGAGTAGAAAGTACAGATAATGGAGTGTAAATGTAAGGAGTAGAAAGTACTGATAATGGAGTGTAAATGTAAGGAGTTGAAGTAAAAAGTCATCTGAATAATAATTACTACTTGACACCTCAGAGAGTGCTTATAGTCCTTACAGACCAATTATAGTGGAAAAGGTACTGAGCTGCTACTTCAGTAGTAGTTCCAGTACTTTACCTGTTTATGGATGAACAGACGTGTCAGAGGAAAACCTTCTCTGCTTCCAAAAAAAGAAAGAAACAAACACAATCCATGTTAATGGCACCGATCCATTAAGAATTTTTGAACTTGAGTCACTGCAGTTCATTTAAGGTCAATGCTGTGGCGCTAATGATGAACTCCATCGCCGTGCGTTGCTCTTTGGCTCCCTCTAATGTCATAAACGACTGCTGTAGCTCACTGCAGCAACCCTGCCATGAGAAATGCGAGTTGGAATCCTAACAAGAGGTTGACTGTAAAACCCATCTTAACTCTTTCACCATGCCCTGTTTTTCAGGCTGGAGTCAGAGAGATAAAAATTCCCCCTTAGCCTCAGAGCGGACTCCCAGGTGCTCTATAGGGCCTCTCACTGCCATGACTATCACCATACACATACAGACGTATATGTATATGAAAATATACATGAACACCTTGACCTGGTCTTCTGTGGTTAGATTGTGTCACTTCAGCGGTTTCTGGCCAGAATGTGTACGAATGACCTCCCTTGTTTGTTTTTTTCTTTTTCGTCTTTGTTCTTTCCGTCTTTCCTCCTCCTTCTCTCCTCTCGCAGGGACGAGCAGCACCAACACGGTGGGTGGGCCGGGGCCAGGCCAGAACCAATCTCAGCCCCCGAGCACCGCGCCCCAGAGCCGCAAGGGCACGTTCACCGACGACCTGCACAAGCTGGTGGACAACTGGGCCAGGGATGCCATGAACCTGTCCCAGGGCAAGAGGGGCTCCAAGCACCAACAGCAGGCCCCCTCTCAGGGCCACAGCTATGAAGTATGAACCCGCCTTGCCAGTACATGCCAGTATGGTGAACTCAAGCGTTAACCACTTGACACTTCGCTGAGATCACTAGTCTCAACAGCTTGTTTCTCGTTTCTCCTCAGATGATCCCTCCGGCCAACATAGGACGCAAGTTCTCGGCTCCCGGTCAGCTGTGTCCCAACATCGCTTCATCTCTGAGCGGCCACACGCCCATGTCCAACACCCCTGCTACCTCGCTAGGGGCCCGCAAGGGCTCCCTGTGCCCTACACCGCAGTATGGCTACCAATCCGCACCTTACAGTGGCCCGTGGGCCGGCGGCTCAACCACGCACACCCAGGCGGCGGGCCTGCTGGTCGGCTCGCAACCCCTGGGCCAGTTCGCGCCGGCCCCGGCCGCCATGCAGGCCTTCCACATTAGCACTTTGCAAAAGTCAGTCAGCAATCCAGGAGGCCCCAACCTGAGGACCACGTAGGGTTCGGCCCACCCAGTGCTGGGCCGTGACGAGTCTCGACTGGGGAAGAGTGGGGCAGAAAAACATGGACCGGTGGTGATGATGTTGCCGTGGGCTTGGGTACACGAGTTGGGTTGCATTGCAGCTTTGCAGACTCGGACTTGTCAAAGGGGCTCGCATCAGGACCGTTTGCCCTTGAAAGTATTCTGGTGTTGTTTTCTTTTGTTCTTTTTTCGAATTGGGGAGAGAGTGAGGAGCGAGAGAGGAGCCAGCAGGAGAGGACCGTGCCAGGAAAAGCCAGGGTTTGTGCACACACGTTTTCAGAATCACACGCCTCTCCCGTACCTCTCCTGAGGACTTCTCATCACTCCTGCACTCTCATGGACGTGCCACCAACGGCAAACGCACAGCATCACAAAGAAAGAGAGTGAAAGCGAGAGCGAGCGAGCTAGTGAGAGAGAGAGAGAGAGAGAGAGAGGAGGAGGAGGAGAAAATAAACAAATAACAAAGAACGGTGAACACAATGAGTGCAATGTAAAGTGGCCAAAGAAGGTTGTGACCATTTTTATTCTTTTCTTTTTCAAAATCTCTAACGTGTGTAGTGATGGCTTCCTTCGTTGACTGCCCCCAGAGTGTTTGACCTGACCTGACCTCACCCGACCTGAGGGTCCAGGACCAGGGCTTTGAGTTGTACCTTACTAACCATTCAAGGAAAGGTGTCTCTTCCCCCGGTCTCCAGGCTCGTCCCTGTGAGCCGAGGTTCCTGGAGACTTGTCAGTACTGCCGGCGGTGAGAGAGAGAGAGTGAGAGAGAGAGTGAGAGAGAGTGAGAGAGAGAGTGAGAGAGAGTGAGAGAGAGAGAGAGAGAGAGAGAGAGAGAGAGAGAGAGAGAGAGAGAGAGAGAGAGAGAGAGAGAGAGCCCCATATCTCTCCATTACAACCCTGCTGCCACCCCATTGTCTGCTCGAATGCCATGTAGTGATGCAATAATTCTAGTCATAGAAGAAAACCAAGCCCATCCCTTTGAAGAAACTCCTCCCCCACAGAAAGTGGCCTTCAGTAGAGCAGATGTAGAAACCCGTGTACAGATTCTCTTTTTTTATGAATTAGGTTACGAATTTACATTTTAGTAAGGATGCGTGCAGCCCCCCAACCCCGTGTGTTCTGGACCACAGAGCTGGGTCGCGGTCATGCTTGCTGTACTCCTGTCACATTGGAGAGTTTTGTTAAATCTGGGCCCTCAAATCAAAAGCGTATCCAGAAATAATTAAATATGTATATCGGAGCGGAGGAATGGGTATGAAGAGAAGTCCTTCTTCTCTCAGGGTTCAATGGTGGAAGACGAACTAGTTCCCCATTAAAAAGAAAGAAAGAAAGAAGGTAAAAGGAGATGTGTTGGCTTCATACCTACGCATGCTCCGTCCAGTATTCTCGATCGGTATCGACAGGGGGGAGATGAAGCGGAGGCTCGGTTTAAACGGGGGTGCCAGTCTGGCTGCTGAGAGCCGGCGAAGCTTTAAATCTGTTATCTATTACTAACGTAACAGCTTTTCTAATCATGACCGCGATAGGTGCCTCTTTAGGACGGGTTGATTTTGAATCGTACGTTGGAATGAGATTTGAGTCGCATTCTGTATGGACCTGTATTTACCCATCAGTTTTTGATGTTGAAACACTGTGATTTATTATAAATGTTGTTGGACAACATTAGTTTAAAACGAAAGGGTGGAAATTGGAGGATTGTTGCTATTAGCTTAAAGGTGAAGAAAGGCTAGCTATTACCTTATACAGAACTTATTGGAGACACTTTAACCTTTATTTTTTCCCTTTGTACTTTCTTTGTATTAGATAAATAAATGTGAATGTAAAATGGTTTCAATTAACATACTTGAATAACCGGTCCGTTGTCCCACCCCCCGAACCTACCCTCACCCTTAAACCCCAACCCAGTGCCCAGAACGTGTGCTGGAGTTTCTAGTGCCTTGCATTCATTCAGTTTTTTTTTATTTTCCTCTTTTGTTTTGTTTAGTTTTCGGCTTTGTGGTGGGATGTGCAGGCAGCCGAGGTGGATTTGCTGGTATGTGGACTGAACAGGTTACAGTGGGGAAGGTTTTCTGCTTTCTGTAGATGCAGTGGAGGCTGAAGTGAATTATGTGAAGGGGTCCGCAGACTGTTTTGAAGCTTGGATGCGACCGCGCTTGCTAACCGCCTTCACTGCTTATGGGTTCCGCAGGTAGCGTGAGATGAAACATCCAATCAGCGAAGCTCCAGCTGATTGCATTGTCCGGGACACAGTAGACCAGGACAGTTTCAGACTTTGAGGTGAGGCAGTGAGCTGACTAGGATTTGAGTCAGTTGTATTTCCCTGTTAAAACCTGTACAGTGGCCTGTAGCTGAGGCAGTGTGCCTGTAGCTGAGGCAGTGTGCCTGTAGCTGAGGCAGTGTGCCTGTAGCTGAGGCAGTGTGCCTGTAGCTGAGGCTCTGCTTGAGGAGATTTGTTGTTCTGAGTGGAGGTCACGTGGCCCACGGCAGCCTTGTGTTGGCAACAGGTCAGTCAGATAGAGATGCCAGGATGAAGGAAGTTGAGGAAAGGCGTAAGTGTGTGATTTTCTTGCAGAAATAGTTCAGATGTTGGTCGTTCAGAGTGGTTTGATGTGGAGAAGGTGCCTGACGTGGTTTTATGATGGTTCTAAAAGCCTGAATCGAATACATTTTACAATTTTACCACTATTTTAGCTCTATCTACGTTGCATGTTATAGAAACCTTTCAGGAATGTGTAGATCCACTGGTGGCTTTGGATGGTGAATAAACCTGGCTGTATATTCATTAAAGATGAAGGTTGTGACCCTCTGGTTCCTCTCGCCACTTGTAAACAAGTGTAAAGGGGTCCATAAAGGCGTCTTCACGTCAGACCACTCTGAATGTAGAAATGTGGAAACGTCCAGGAGTTCTTCTTTAGCCAGTTGTATTTGATCGTGACTAACCAGGTATGTGAGCCCCACTGGTTGCGACAGCATTCAGGTACGTTGAGAGATGGGTTTCCTTTGGGTGCTGGACCAGTGAGGCAGTGGATGTGATGCAGTGCAGAGGTCAGCTTCGATGTAGGACTAGGAAGGTCTTAGGTGGCCCCTCACCAACACAAGATGCAAGGCGATGCTCTACCACAACAGCTCTTCTACGAATCCCCTCCTTTCATGCTGCCCCACGTCTCTTATGGTTCTCATTTTGCTGTACAGATGATATCTGCCTTCTCGGACTTGGCGCAGATCAGTAGCTTCTTCTCTAGAGGATCTTTTTAGTAGCAGTCACACGACGCCACTCACAATGTAAAGAAAAGGGTTGGTCAATCTCCACAGTTCTTCTATCGTCGTTCATGTAGGTTAGTTCCAGACTACTGTACAGCAGCAGACCCGTAACTAGATCCTCCACGTCTTTGTGCTCCGCTGGATGTGTCTCCAAGCACCGGCTGAACTCATGCTGAGCAGAAGACTTGCGATAGAGCGGTTCGCAGACCGCAGAGCAGCGAACCTAGCGGAGATCCACCCGTCACCGTAACTACTGAGCCGCTGATAAGGACTGCTAGATTACAAGCCTTCTACTTAGAGCTTAGCCGTTCAAGTGCAACGTCTGGTACAAGAAAAGTTCACGTTACGCCAGTTATACGGAATAGATTATCAACTGTTTACTGTCTGTGAGTGGCTATAATCGTACTTTCAATATTTAATAACAGAGCCGTTGTTTTAGATACTTTCATTTTGTGCTCAGTGCTTTACCTGTAATCCTAGAAAACAGTCAGTTCGGAGCTGCATAGTTTGGTTGGTTGGCGCTGTGAACAAATCAGTTGTTTCAAAAGTTCTCAAACCCCCGACCCCCCCACAATGAAATAACACAACAGCTTACCAAACGAGTGCCATTCCCTTCTAATTAATCCGTTTGCTCTCATTCCACAAACTGAGCTTGTTGTTTACCATACAGTGGTTTAGTAGCTGCAGTGCAGAATGTGCGCTCTATATATATATATATATATATATATATATATATATATATATATATATATATATATATATATATATATATAGCGTTAATATAAATTAAGGGGCTCCCTTGTTTACTCAAATAGTAGGGAGAAGTTACTGAATTCAGAAACACATCAAACTCCAACACCACCTTTTGGAATGGAGACACTTCTACTGTCAGTGTTTTCTTGGGTTTGTTTTTTTTTTTGTTTTTGTTTTTGTTTTTTTGTTTTTTTCAATGATTATCATTATTAATATTATTATTGTTATTATTTCTGTTTACTCCTGTCGCCTTCCCGTTATAAACCGCTTAGCAAAGTGCCGATATGTGGAAATGCCATTCAGCGCACCACCTGACACATTCAGATACTGAACATGCTCGTCTTTCTGGAGAAAAAAAAACAAACAAACAAGAAGACCTTGCATGCTCGGTCTCGGATCCTGTTGCCACAGAGCACCACAAGCGTGCACACATGCAGATTTGAATGAAACGGTTATGTGTTTTATTCTCCATTTGATCTCCTGTGGAAAGAAATCCAACCACAGAACAACATGTTTACTTAATGCTACTGACCTGTCATTAAGTTATTTTGTTTTGTACTACTATCTGATTTGTTTTGCAATGTCGTGTCTCTAGGTCATCTAGTGACTTCAGTTCAGTGGGTTTTCCATATACTATTTAACATTGTACAAAATGTTTAAAAGATAAAAAAAGCTGAATAAACTCAAAACCAAACAAAAACATGTAGGGAATCATTGGCAGCGTTTAACTGTATGTTTTGCACTAAGTGTATGATGTTCGAGCTCCGTATAAAACTGCGCTTTGCGCTCCAATAAAAAAAAAAAAAAAAAACAGATTTGTTACCGTATTTGTAAACTTAATAAACAGAAGTCATTTAAATAAATCATGTTTGGCTGGTAAGTGGCAGTGCTATGTTTTGGTATTCTGAAGGTCTTGGTAGCTGTGGTCTAAGCTCTGGTCTAAGCTCTCTACATATTAGAGTTGCATCTGTTTGAACTATGCTCTAGGGGGCAGCAGATCACCAGGACCAGGGCTGGTCG
Source organism: Megaleporinus macrocephalus (assembly GCA_021613375.1). NCBI lineage: Eukaryota > Metazoa > Chordata > Actinopteri > Characiformes > Anostomidae > Megaleporinus > Megaleporinus macrocephalus. The sequence continues at coordinate 6,856,140 of CM038702.1, forward strand.
CAGATCAGGGTTTGGTGTTGCTGAAGGATCTTTTTAAAGGAGTCCATAAACTGAACTGCCTTCCCTTTTCTAATATAAGAATTAGTCGTATGTAAACATTTTTATAGATTTAAATATAGACATAAATATAGTTTAGCTCCACCCCTTTCACACTGAAGCCATAAAGAGGCAGTCAATCAAAACAGAGCTAATTTGCATGCAAGTTTGAAAGTTTGTGAAGCCTTTATCATTTTGTGAGTTTCTACATACGTGACTGATCATAGTTTATACGTTTATATGGATAAAGAGAAGCCAGACAATACAAACAACTAAACAGCTTTTTATCTATTTGTTAAACAGACTGGTGTCTAGTATGATCAGTTGGGTATAGGTGATCATGAGGAGCAGGAGATTTAGTCAGCTAGAAGTGTGACTGACGCTCATTAGGATGCCATAAGTTCTCTTTTTGACTAATCTGGATCCACTGATTCTCTGTAAGGCAAATGGTGTACCAGTGGGGCAAATTTAATTCAATTCAAGTTTATTTGTGTAGCACTTTTTAAAAACTAAAGTTTAAAAACAGACAGTTACAACATATATTATATTATATTATATTATATTATATTATATTATATACAGGAGTTGGACAATGAAACTGAAACACCTGGTTTTAGACCACAATAATTTATTAGTATGGTGTAGGGCCTCCTTTTGCGGCCAATACAGCGTCGGTTGGTCTTGGGAATGACATATACAAGTCCTGCACAGTGGTCAGAGGGATTTTAAGCCATTCTTCTTGCAGGACAGTGGTCAGGTCACTACGTGATGCTGGTGGAGGAAAACGTTTCCTGACTCGCTCCTCCAAAACACCCCAAAGTGGCTCAATAATAATTAGATCTGGTGACTGTGCAGGTCATGGGAGATGTTCAACTTCACTTTCATGTTCATCAAACCAATCTTTCTCCAGTCCTGCTGTGTGTATTGGTGCATTGTCATCCTGATACACAGCACCGCCTTCAGGATACAATGTTTGAACCATTGGATGCACATGGTCCTCCAGAATGGTTCGGTAGTCCTTGGCAGTCCATCTAGCACAAGTATTGGGCCAAACCATCACTGATCCACCCCCATGCTTCACTCTGAGCATGCAACAGTCTGGGTGGTTCGCTTCTTTGGGGCTTCTCCACACCGTAACTCTCCCGGATGTGGGGAAAACAGTAAAGGTGGACTCATCAGAGAACAATACATGTTTCACATTGTCCACAGTCCAAGATTTGCGCTCCTTGCACCATTGAAACAGACGATTGGCATTGGCACGAGTGACCAAAGGTTTGGCTATAGCAGCCCGGCCGTGTATATTGACCCTGTGGAGCTCCTGACGGACAGTTCTGGTGGAAACAGGAGAAGCTGAGGTGCACATTTAATTCTGTCGTGATTTGGGCAGCCGTGGTTTTATGTTTTTTGGATACAATCCGGGTTAGAATCCAACATCCCTTTCAGACAGCTTCCTCTCGCATCCTAAGTGAATCCTGTTGGATGTGGTTGGTCCTTCTTGGTGGAATGCAGACATTACCCTGGATACCGTGGCTCTTGATACATCACAAAGACTTGCTGTCTTGGACACAGATGCGCCAGCAAGACGTGCACCAACAGTTTGTCCTCTTTTGAACTCTGGTATGTCCCATAATGTTGTGTTATTACAGTATTCTGAGCTAAACTGTGCTCTTACCTGCTAACTGAACTTCACCTCTTACTGGTGCAATGTTCAATTAATGAAGATTGGCCACCAGACTAGTCCAATTTAGCCATGAAACCTCCCACAGGTGTTTCAGTTTCATTGTCCAGCCCCTGTATATCCCCCAGTGAGCAAGCCAGAGGCGACGGTGGTGAGGAAAAACTCCCTCAGACTGGAGGAAGAAACCTTGGGAGGAACCAAGACTCCTCCTCTGGTCAAACAGTATTTACAGTTTAATAAACTAAATACCAAAGAAAAGCTGAGAGAATCTCTGTTTGAAGTCTGGATGGCAAAGCTTCAGAAACTGCACTTGTAGAGGCAACCTAAATTCGTAAATTCTTCCCTGGAGTGGTCATCCAACAAAAATGACTCCAAGACTAAGACATGGAATATGATGCATCACAAAGAGCTCCAGGGTAACATTTAGTGACCTCTAAATAGTATGAATGTTAGCATGGAGAAATCAAATACTCTCCAGGGAGAGTTTGTTTAAAGTGTTGAAAGCCCACCAGGATAAGCCAGACGACGACTGAAATAGCAATATGTCTGTCACCACCCAACACTGTATACCACCATAGCAGCCTGATCCCGGCTGTGAAACGTGGTGGTGGCAGTATCACAGTTTAATGCTGTTGTGTTATTGTAACAAGCAATTAACAGTAAGTGGGTCCTGCAGAAAGACAAGAACTCTAAAGTCAAAGTCCAGATCTTAATCTGAAAGAAACGTGGAGGCAGAACTTAAAAAGTTCCAAGGAAAGTCCAGCAACACAACAGAGCTGGAGCAGTTCTGTAAGAAGGAACAGGCCAAGATTCCTCCAAGTGAAAGTAGGGCTGAACAGTGACAGGGGCCGTTTAGTCAGAAAAAGGTTTTACTTACTTTTTCCCAACTAAAACATTTCCTGCTAGATCACTTTGTTCTACAGCAGAAAGACGTTTCTTCTGTTTTTGGTGTTGTCTGTTTAATTGGGTCCTCTGTCTCTGTTATAAAAGTCTGACCATATTTATGCCTCATTGGTGTATAAAGTCACAGAATGATAAAGCAGCTAATTCTAATTCTAAGAGGAAAAGGGAGTTTGACAAATAGCCATCTAAACTTTTATACAATGAATATCCATCATTGGCACATAAAGCTCACCCACATTATTGATGAACCTCAGTGGGAAATAAATACAAGGGAAAACGATTGTTATGGTTAGGACGGGGAGTTGGATACGCGTGCCTGACTAGAGCAGTGTCTATGCATGTATGTGTAGGACCAGCCTGCTGATCCCTGTTTTATAGAGTTGGTACTTTATAATAGAGGCGCAAGGCAGTATGGTGGTGTAGTGGTTAGTACGGTGGTGTAGTGGTCAGTATGGTGGTGTAGTGGTTAGTATGGTGGTGTAGTGGTTAGTATGGTGGTGTAGTGGTCAGTATGGTGGTGTAGTGGTTAGTATGGTGGTGTAGTGGTTAGTACGGTGGTGTAGTGGTTAGTACGGTGGTGTAGTGGTTAGTATGGTGGTGTAGTGGTTAGTACGGTGGTGTGGTGTTAGTACGGTGGTGTGGTGGTTAGTACGGTGGTGTAGTGGTTAGTACGGTGGTGTAGTGTTAGTATGGTGGTGTAGTGTTAGTATGGTGGTGTAGTGGTTAGTACGGTGGTGTAGTGTTAGTATGGTGGTGTAGTGGTCAGTATGGTGGTGTAGTGGTTAATATGGTGGTGTAGTGGTCAGTATGGTGGTGTAGTGGTTAGTATGGTGGTGTAGTGGTTAGTTTGGTGGTGTAGGGGTTAGTACGGTGGTGTAGTGGTTAGTACGGTGGTGTAGTGGTTAGTACGGTGGTGTAGTAGTTAGTACGGAGGTGTAGTGGTCAGTACTGTCTCCTCACAGTAAGATGATCTGGGTTGGGTTCCCGGTCTGGGTGGTTCTGTGTGGAGTGTGTATGTTCTCTCCGTGCTTGAGTGGGTTCCTCCGGTTTCCTCCCACAGTCCAAACACATGCATGTTAGGTTGATTGCTCACTATAAACTGCCCATAGGTGTGAGTGTGTGATGGACTGGCGACCTCGCCCGATGACACTGGGATTGGCTCCAGCCCCCCACATAACACCGACCAACGGGATAAAGCAGAAGATAGTGGATGGATAATAGAGGAGCATAAAATATCTTATTTTAAAATATTGCATTGCATCATGTCGTCTATGTAATGCAAGCACATGCACAAGATTAACTTTCACACATGAGGATTGTGAAGACTGTGTTTATTATTTTACTTGTTTTTATGTTTACAGACTTACACTTCACAACTGAATGTATACAGCCACAGTAATGCACACTTTACACCTTGTAGCTCCAGCGGCAGCACTGTCCTGTTAGTAAACAGGGACAATTCCCTGCTTGATATAATATGAAAACATAAAGTGCATCGTTTAAAAAAAAAAAAAAAGATTTTAAAGCTAAATCCACCCTTCATACTGAAACACCTGTATTCATGTTAACATAAATCAACCTGCTAATCATCACCAACAGATTTCCTCCCCGTTAGACATAAACTACCTTCTCCAAAACATGAAAGGCGATAGATAAGTATAGTTCCAAACAGAGTCTGTCTTCAAGAGATTGACCAGTCAGCGTTCCTCTTGGTATATAATACCCATTTTCTCCCTCTTTGACTTTATACAGATCCTTCTGTCTACGTTCATTGTCCCTTTTTTAGATTAGCTGCTATTATTATTATTATTTCTTATAATACTTACAATTCACACGCTTAACATTTCTAATCAGTTCTAATATCAGCTCTGTGTTAGTTTCACCTGTGCAATGCCATTTGCCCTAATGCTATTTACAAGAAGTAGCCCAGCAGAGCATTATTAGAATAAATAGTTGGGAAGCCTGGAGGGAGATTACGTTAGGTTTGAGCGCTGTGAGTGTTTACCGTAAGTGCGCTGTTGGATCTACAACTAGTCCGTCCAGCCGAAACAGAGTGCTTGGCGGGAGGGATGCTGACAGGCCGGTGAGGGCACCGGGGACCAGACTCAGATGATGCAGTCCATGATGTGGATCTGCAGTGTATCCAAATCTGGCAGGACTTCCCCGCACTTAGGACATGCGTGCTCCGGAATATTCACCTGCTGCTGCCAGTCAACTGAAAGAGAGACTGAGATCAGTGTACAAAACTAGACACAGACCTTAAAAGTCTTGGTTGCAGACCAGACCAACTGGCAACATGTCACAGGCAGGGATAACAGCAGTGCTGTGTTGCATTCAACCCACAGTTTCGATGAAACCAGCGCAACAAATGAGCACCGAATTGGTCCTGGGACTCTAAATATTCAAGACAAATTAGAGTGGGACCCCAAACAATAGAATTATACAGTGATAAAAGTAAATGCAGAGTTGAATAAACTATTGGTGCATAAGAAAATAATGTTCAAATGATATATACATATTGTCGCTGTCCAATAAAAAACAAGTACCTCCAAACATTGCAACTTCACAGGAGAGGACGAAAACCTACTTCACTTTTAATGTAAGTTAATGGAACCAGAATTTCTTCCAAGCTATTTTGGAGCATTTCTATTGGTCCATTCATCATGAATTTTCATTTTTCACACAACGTAAAAAGCAGCTGTCTTGTTGAAAGGATATAGAAATATAATAATAATATAGAAAACTAAAAACTGACAAAAATGGAGAAACATGTTTTCATTGGACAGTGACGATATATACAGTTGAAACCAAAAGTTTACACACCCTATATAAAAAGACACATATGTAATACCAAAATTATTTCTATTTGATACCTGCCAGAATAATGAGAGCGAGGAATGTTCAAAGCCATTTTATTACTTTCTTTAAAGTTAAAAGTTTTAATACACTAGGATTACTATTCCTGTAAACGATTGGGACAGCCCATATGATGATGTCTGGTTTACTGGCCACATCAAGAGGATGTATAGTAAGGCACACCTGAAACACACTGCTTCTTTGTGTAACATCATGGGGAAAGTCAAAAGTCATTAGCCAAGCCATCAGGAAGAGAACTGTGGACTTGTACAGGTCTGGTTTACTTTACTGGAGTAATTATTTTTACTCCTTACATTTACACTCCATTATCTGTACTTTCTACTCCTTACATTTACACTCCATTATCAGTACTTTCTACTCCTTACTTTTACACTCCATTATCAGTACTTTCTACTCCTTACATTTACACTCCATTATCAGTACTTTCTACTCCTTACATTTACACTCCATTATCTGTACTTTCTACTCCTTACATTTACACTCCATTATCAGTACTTTCTACTCCTTACATTTACACTCCATTATCAGTACTTTCTACTCCTTACATTTACACTCCATTATCTGTACTTTCTACTCCTTACATTTACACTCCATTATCTGTACTTTCTACTCCTTACATTTACATTCCATTATCAGTACTTTCTACTCCTTACATTTACACTCCATTATCAGTACTTTCTACTCCTTACATTTACACTTCATTATCAGTACTTTCTACTCCTTACATTTACACTCCATTATCAGTACTTTCTACTCCTTACATTTACACTCCATTATCAGTACTTTCTACTCCTTACATTTACACTCCATTATCAGTACTTTCTACTCCTTACATTTACACTCCATTATCAGTACTTTCTACTCCTTACATTTACACTCCATTATCAGTACTTTCTACTCCTTACATTTACACTCCATTATCTGTACTTTCTACTCCTTACATTTACACTCCATTATCAGTACTTTCTACTCCTTACATTTACACTCCATTATCAGTACTTTCTACTCCTTACATTTACACTCCATTATCTGTACTTTCTACTCCTTACATTTACACTCCATTATCTGTACTTTCTACTCCTTACATTTACACTCTATTATCAGTACTTTCTACTCCTTACATTTACACTCCATTATCAGTACTTTCTACTCCTTACATTTACACTTCATTATCAGTACTTTCTACTCCTTACATTTACACTCCATTATCAGTAATTTCTACTCCTTACATTTACACTCCATTATCAGTACTTTATACTCCTTACATTTACACTCCATTATCAGTACTTTCTACTCCTTACATTTTAAACATAGTCTCGTTACTCCTATTTCATTTCAGCTTGTTTTCATTCATGTACACTTACATTCCAGTAAAAATTATTGATAACATGTCTTTGAAGTTTGACTTCTTTACAATACATATAGACAACTAGTCATCATATCTTCTGCTCCATGAAACACATGTTAATGCTCAGTAGTAACAGATATGCTTCTTTAATATATTTACATTGTACTAAACTACATTCATGTTCAATGGGCGTATATGCGGCTGAAACAGGAAGCCTAGTGCATCCCAAATTTATCAACATCAACATTTTAATATAACATTATAGTCATTATGGCTTTTAGAAGAATGGGGTTTTTGGGGGAGGAGGGCTAGTGCACTATAGACCCCTGTGGTGGGCCTAAGCTTTTATCCTTCATGGTATTTTTTTCTTACATTACTTAAAAGCTTGAGTTGAACTTTTTAAAAAAATAAACTGTTTGGTAATAATGGCCATCGTTACATTTGGAGGAAAAACTGAGAAGCTTGCAAGCAATGCATATGTGTTTTTTATATAGTGTACGTAAACTTCTGGTGGCAACTGTATAAACAACAATATATGTATTTATGAGAGTGCAGAATTTAAATTGGGGCCCCATAAAAGAAAATGTTAAATATTTGACCCCAAATCAGCGGCGGTGCGTTTGAACAGTCGGTACAGAGTATACAAAAATCTCTCAGTAATCAGATTCCTCCTAAATATGAGAAAACAAAACTGATTTATGCTGGTCTAGTGCTGGTTTAGGACTCTTTACTTGATTTCTTAAATAAAAAAACTCAAGAAACTGGAGTATACTGTTCACTTGAATAATCAGAGAACTGCTGAAATCAGGTAATGATGGTATTACTGGAGAGCAGCATCAGCAGCTTACCTCTGCCTCCCTGCAGGTGGTGTGGTGAGGAGCCACCTGGATTAGCCCCACGAGGCACATGTCTCCTCTGCATCTCACTCATAGACTGCCTGAATGGAAAACACAGCCCTTCAGTGTAACATAGCAGGAGGAGGTAAAAACAGATAAAGACATGACGGAAAGGTCTGTACCTGCCCAGAGACTCCATCTCTTCTTGGAGCTGGCTGTTCTGTTTCTTAACAAACTCCAGCTGAGCAGCCAGACGCTCTTTCTCCTCATGAATCTTCTCTCGTGCTGCTCGCTCTGCGTAGAAGTCTGAGGAGTACACCTCCGCCTGCGTAGCACACGTACAGGTAAGCGTCATGTAAAACAGGCATAAGCCATGATTAACAGGGTGATTTCAGAAACTAAGCAGCCCTGTTCTGAGGAGAAATGTTGAAGATGTTAACTCGGTCTGCAAAGAAAATTCAATACATTTCAATTTACTGGTGTCTTGATGTGTTGATGATGAAACAAGGTGCTTCTGTTTTCGTCAGTCCAACAGGAAACAGGCAAAACAAGTTTTCTTTATTAAACTAAATGAGTCACCAGTAGAGGGCAGTAGCAACACCTTACAGAGATACAGAGAATCTCAACACCAACATAATGGAATAGCAGGGATTTATGATCTGCCGTTTTTTCATTTCGGTCATATCTGGCCAGCAGTTAGAGGGCTGACAAGACTTCCCCATGTTCCTAAATGTCTGTATTAAAGCTGTAATTTAAAAAAATGGTTTTAATTACTTGGTTTAATACAAGAGTTGGGAAAGAATCTCAGCAACCTGTTCGGGGTTTCCAAATTGGGCAGAATCCTCCAAAAAACATTCTTGCTATGACCCTAACAAGTGTCCATCACATTGCATGTAGTACTTCAAGATTCAATTAAAAAAAAACATAAAGAAAATTAATTCAGACTCCATGAGGGTGCTTGGACCCCAATGATTGCTGTTTGCAATGTGTTTTGTACACCCTCTCAGTTACGACAGTCCAGAGAAATCAATAAAACCAAATTCAGACAAAAGTGAAGTGGTAGCTGGGGTTGTGGTAGTAGGGGTGTGCCCTATCGTATCGTACACAATAATATCGCCAACATTTTCAAATATGGTGAACGATATTATACCCTGAAATATCGTGCCATATCACCCATCTCTAATTATCACATCAGGTACTACTTTTACTGTTTTTAGAAAAAGAAAAGTTCACACTTTTCTCATTTCCCATTATATATCTACTAGAGACAGATTTAATCTGTCCAGTATCATTCACTTTACTTCAGTCCTGGATATATGGAGATATTTGGAGTGCATTATTTAGTATTGTGACATTCTGGATCATTCACTTCTGTTACAATATGATGAAAATTCTTGTATTTTTTAATATCTCAGTTAGGGGTGTGCCATATCTTATCGTTTGCAATAATAAAATTTAATTTTCATTTTGTTGCAGTAGTGTATTCTTGAAATATTTTTTTTTAATTTAATGTTTTGTCATATCGCCAAGAGTATCATTATCGCAAAAATCTCATGAAATGTTGTGATATTATTGTAGGGCCATATCGCCCACCCCTAATTGTTAGTCGTTAATACTTTTCTTCCAACTGTTCATCAAACTACTACAGAAAGAAAGACATGAACTACACTGCTCATAAAGCATATAAACTATTATATAAACTATAATCTGTGTGTTGGTTGAATAATGACTATAAGCTGCTGCCGTACTGTGGGGAAGAATTCTCTGGTAACAGACCCCGCCCCCTTCCTAAAACAAAAAATGTATGAAATCTAATTAAATTAATTAAATCTAGTTGAGACGTGCAGCACCTGAGCTTGAAAGACAGAGATGGTCTCCAGGTCTTTCTCCTTCTGGAAGATCTCCTGCTTCATCTCATCAATCTTCTGCTGTTTGTCTGCCAGAGCCTGTTCAGCTGCAGCCAGTTTTTCCTGAAGCTCTCTATAGTCCTCCTGAGATACACAGCCCTGAAGATCACAGACACACACATCATCCTCATCATCATCCTCATCATCATCCTCATCCTGCTCTGAATACCTGCCGGACTACTAAAATCTCCATTACCATTTGGATCACACTTCTCTTCGATGGTCCCCTATTCATGCTATTTTCCATGACAACACTGGGGGGGGCATCTTTGTTTACTTTGTGTTAGAACTTCCGGTGTCCCCACGAATACGTTGATACTAATCACAAACAAAACGACAATAAACATATAAAATGACTAGCATAATATGTTCAGTTAGAGGGAGTCAGTAATTGGAAGAAGAGGAAAACTTGGCTTGAACAACAGAGTTATGAACACAGCACATAAAGATTAGAGTGTCGGGGGGCCGCCTTCCAAAGAAGAGGACCTGCGTCTCTGACTGAAGCTCTAAATTTAAAACATCCACCCAAACCTCCATATGTCTGCCCCTACCATTCTGTGGAGGAGACCCAGCACCAGAGCTTCCTTATCCAGAGAAATGTCTCACTTATGAAGCTCAGAGGAAGCAGACGTGTCGGGTGCTGGTGAGTCTATCAGTTAAGTAACCGTTTTCTGATCAGTGTCCACCGCGTGTCTGGACTGCAACTAACACCCACGCAGAGTGGCTCGGGCAGCTGGCTGGACTGGGGTTTAACCGGCTTTCAGAAATATAAACTCACTGTCTTTGTGTAGGAGGACACGCCCACCTTCCCACTGTGCAGGTACTGATACGCTTCAGTACTTTTATAGTTTTTCATTGCTGAACCGTCTACGCCTTCCGAGAGTACAGAGTAATTTAAAAAAATTTCACCATACGTAACTTCAGACCACCTTTTTATATCACCCACCCACTGTGTTATTAACCTCGGATGAGACAGTGTTGTCCCATTCGAAGTTCTTACTGCCTCTCTGCTCTTCTCCCATGTAACTGTATTAATTTTGGTTAGCTGACCGGAAGTTCTAACACAAAGGTGGAACAAACACCTTTGTTCCACCTTCAGTTGTACCACAATGTCTCAGAAATCACTATACACTGTGACAGCAGGGTGTGAACAGGGGGAGGCGCTACTGCTGTTCTAGTAAAACAGTTTCATATCCTTGAATTGGACCCAATGAAGACCAGTCAGGTGTAAAAACTAAGAAGTGAGTACACACTGTGTTTTTTATCAGGTATTATCTTGATTGTGTGCACAGTTACCTGATTTTTCTTATTCTCTTCCTTGAGTTCATTATAATCTTCAAACAGTTTAGTGTAAGCATCCTTCAGCTGCATCAGACTGTTCCTGTTCGGGGACAGAGAAGCAGAAAGATGAATCATAGTTTAAATCCACTCTGGTCACGTGTCAGTTCTCTACATTAATATATACATAGATCATTTAACTGTGGTTTACGATTAGCTGGGAAATTCCCAGCATGCGTCAATAGCTATGCTGGCACAATGCCCTGAGCTATCTGAAGCTATCTGTAATCACACTTTATTTTTATGGTTTATGGTAAGTGTGAGGTCGGCTACTTTGAAAATGTTATGACAGCACGGCTATCTTGGTCCTTTATATTATTACTCATTCTTTGTTAGTACAGTGAGGTATTTCCAGGTAAAGTCCAGTATCAGCAAGAGTCTCTGAGTGGGCACAGACGGACGGACGGACGGACGGACGGACGGACAGACAGATAGATATGAAGTCAGACAGACAGATGTGTAGTCAGATAGATAGATAGATAGATAGATAGATAGATAGATAGATAGATAGATAGAGATATGAAGTCAAACAGACAAATGTTTAGTCAGTCAGATAGACAGATAGATATGAAGTCAGTCAGATAGACAGATAGACAGGTATGAAGTCAGACAGACAGACAGACAGATAGATAGATAGATAGATAGATAGATAGATAGATAGATAGATAGATAGATAGATAGATAGATAGATAGATAGATAGATAGATATGAAGTCAGTCAGATAGACAGATAGACAGGTATGAAGTCAGACAGACAGATGTGTAGTCAGATGGATAGATAGATAGATGGATAGATGGATAGATAGATAGATAGATAGATAGATAGATAGATAGATAGATAGATAGATATAAAGTCAGATAGACAGATGTGTAGTCAGATAGATAGATAGATAGATAGATAGATAGATAGATAGATAGATAGAGAGATAGATAGATAGATAGATAGATAGACAGGTATGAAGTCAGATAGATAGATAGATAGATAGATAGATAGATAGATAGATAGATAGATAGATAGATAGATAGATAGATAGATAGATAGATAGATAGATAGATAGATAGATAGATAGATATGAAGTCAGACACACAGTCAGATAGACAGGTATGAAGTCAGACAGACAGATGTATAGTCAGATAGATAGATAGATAGATAGATAGATAGATAGATAGATAGATAGATAGATAGATAGATATGAAGATAGATAGATAGATAGATAGATAGATAGATAGATAGATAGATAGATAGATAGATAGATAGATAGATAGATAGATAGATAGATAGTCAGATAGACAGGTATGAAGTCAGATAGATAGATAGATAGATAGATAGATAGATAGATAGATAGATAGATAGATAGATAGATAGATAGATAGATAGATATGAAGTCAGACAGACAGTCAGATAGACATGTATGAAGTCAGACAGACAGATGTATAGTCAGATAGATAGATAGATAGATAGATAGATAGATAGATAGATAGATAGATAGATAGATAGATAGATAGATAGATAGATAGATAGATAGATATGAAGATAGATAGATAGATAGATAGATAGATAGATAGATAGATATGAAGATAGACAGATAGATAGATAGATAGATAGATATGAAGATAGATAGATAGATAGATAGATAGATAGATAGATAGATAGATAGATAGATAGATAGATAGATAGATAGATAGATAGATATAGATATAGATAGATAGATAGATAGATAGATAGATAGATGAACATCTAGATTTAAAACATACCTCTTTGGTAAAATAAAGCTTTAAGCCAAAGTTGCTGGGTTTAACACAAAGAGTACATCTAGCAGTACTTCAAATGAAGTGTTTGTAATTTGGTCTAATAACATGTTTTAAATGTAAGTACACTTCAATTATGTTCCTGTCATATCCATTACATCAGGCTATGTGCAATGGATCATGTCTATGACTGTAGGTTTGTCAGTGAACAATTAACCACAAAATAACGATGGTCGGTTATAAAGAGGTCTTAATCACTGTGTCAAGTGTTCTGAGACCTCCCCCCAACTCTGACTGCTCCACTGCATGAAGTGAGCTACTTGTGGTGGTGAGACGTGTGTATTTAAAACAACATGTTTGGCAGTAGTTCAGTTTCATTTAGTTGATTTGTGGTTTAAATATAATGGTGGCTGCAGTGCAGTGCAGTAGACTGACTTCTCCTCCTGAGCTTTCCTCTGTTCCAGTTTGTTGGCAGCGTGCATGCTGTCCAGCTGCACCTTCAGATTGTCATTCTCAGCCTGGATCTGCTGTCTCTCCCCGAGTTGAGTCTTCAGGGTGGTCAGATCCTGCTCCAAATCTTTACACCTACCAAGAGAGACAGAGAAAAGAAAAAAAAATATATTCCCATATTTGCTGTATTCTGATAAAGAGCTCTCCTATTTCATTCACAAGTCTGGCCCAGTCAAATGACTGATCATTTGGTTGAATTAACAGCTTTTTTAACAGCTACTGACTCAACTAAAATATATGAATAGAGGGTTGAACCTGTCCTGAAGGTTCCTCTTCATGTTCTCTGCCTCATCCAGTTTACTCTGAGCCTGCTGCAGCTCTTTAAACAAACTCATCATCTGAGACTTCAGATTCTCCACCTCAGAGGCTGACTGGAACACATACATGCCATCATTTTTACTTCTTATCACATTCTGGGAATTCTGAGTAGAGCTAAAACTCTGTCCTTTCAGATGCTGTACTGTTACCTTGGCTGAGTCCTCCTGAGGGCTTTTGCTCTGTGTATCTGCTGCAGTGGTACACGGCAAAGACGTCTGTGTTTCACTCTCAATGTTGGGCAGCGTCCGTTCCAATTCTGCAATCCTGCAGCGGAGAAAACCATCACTGCCTATCATCACTGTTGAAACCTCTTTTTGTAGAATTTGTGTTGCCCTTAAGAGTTTATGATGAACAGTAATTTTGGAGACAGAACAGTTCTAACAGCACCCAATACATATACACAGTTCTAAAATGTTTGACTGGTTGTGTATCTAAAACGTTTGACTGGTTGTGTATCTAAAACGTTTGACTGGTTGTGTATCTAAAACGTTTGACTGGTTGTGTATCTAAAACGTTTGACTGGTAGTGTATCTAAAACGTTTGACTGGTAGTGTACTAAAACGTTTGACTGGTAGTGATCTAAAACGTTTGACTGGTAGTGTATCTAAAACGTTTGGCTGGTAGTGTATCTAAAACGTTTGACTGGTAGTGTATCTAAAACGTTTGGCTGGTAGTGTATCTAAAACGTTTGGCTGGTAGTGATCTAAAACGTTTGACTGGTAGTGTATCTAAAACGTTTGGCTGGTAGTGTATCTAAAACGTTTGGCTGGTAGTGTACTAAAACGTTTGACTGGTAGTGTACTAAAACGTTTGACTGGTAGTGTACTAAAACGTTTGACTGGTAGTGTACTAAAACGTTTGACTGGTAGTGTATCTAAAACGTTTGACTGGTAGTGTATCTAAAACGTTTGTCTGGTAGTGTATCTAAAACGTTTGGCTGGTAGTGTATCTAAAACGTTTGGCTGGTAGTGTACTAAAACGTTTGACTGGTAGTGTACTAAAACGTTTGTCTGGTAGTGTACTAAAACGTTTGACTGGTAGTGTACTAAAACGTTTGACTGGTAGTGTATCTAAAACGTTTGACTGGTAGTGAATCTAAAACGTTTGACTGGTAGTGTACTAAAACGTTTGACTGGTAGTGTATCTAAAACGTTTGGCTGGTAGTGTATCTAAAACGTTTGACTGGTAGTGTATCTGAAACGTTTGACTGGTAGTGTATCTAAAACGTTTGACTGGTAGTGTACTAAAACGTTTGACTGGTAGTGTATCTAAAACGTTTGACTGGTAGTGTATCTAAAACGTTTGACTGGTAGTGAATCTAAAACGTTTGACTGGTAGTGTACTAAAACGTTTGACTGGTAGTGTACTAAAACGTTTGACTGGTAGTGTATCTAAAACGTTTGGCTGGTAGTGTATCTAAAACGTTTGGCTGGTAGTGTACTAAAACGTTTGACTGGTAGTGTACTAAAACGTTTGACTGGTAGTGATCTAAAACGTTTGGCTGGTAGTGTACTAAAACGTTTGACTGGTAGTGTACTAAAACGTTTGACTGGTAGTGTATCTAAAACGTTTGACTGGTAGTGAATCTAAAACGTTTGGCTGGTAGTGTATCTAAAACGTTTGACTGGTAGTGAATCTAAAACGTTTGGCTGGTAGTGTATCTAAAACGTTTGACTGGTAGTGTATCTAAAACGTTTGACTGGTAGTGAATCTAAAACGTTTGACTGGTAGTGTACTAAAACGTTTGACTGGTAGTGTATCTAAAACGTTTGACTGGTAGTGTATCTAAAACGTTTGACTGGTAGTGTACTAAAACGTTTGACTGGTAGTGTATGTAAAACGTTTGGCTGGTAGTGTATCTAAAACGTTTGGCTGGTAGTGTATATGAAACGTTTGACTGGTAGTGTACTAAAACGTTTGACTGGTAGTGTATGTAAAACGTTTGACTGGTAGTGTATCTAAAACGTTTGACTGGTAGTGATCTAAAACGTTTGACTGGTAGTGTACTAAAACGTTTGACTGGTAGTGTATCTAAAACGTTTGGCTGGTAGTGTATCTAAAACGTTTGGCTGGTAGTGTACTAAAACGTTTGACTGGTAGTGTACTAAAACGTTTGACTGGTAGTGATCTAAAACGTTTGGCTGGTAGTGTACTAAAACGTTTGACTGGTAGTGTACTAAAACGTTTGACTGGTAGTGTATCTAAAACGTTTGACTGGTAGTGTATCTAAAACGTTTGACTGGTAGTGAATCTAAAACGTTTGGCTGGTAGTGTATCTAAAACGTTTGACTGGTAGTGAATCTAAAACGTTTGGCTGGTAGTGTATCTAAAACGTTTGACTGGTAGTGTATCTAAAACGTTTGACTGGTAGTGATCTAAAACGTTTGACTGGCTGTGTACACATAGACAATTGGCAATAGTATTTAAATGGTTGTGGTGTGTTGGTACCTCTTTGATGCAGTCTGAAGTTGGAGCTGCAGTTGCTCTTTCTGCTGAGTCACTTGTCTGAGTGACTGCAGGAGCTGGCTCACTGTCTGCTCCTCTGACTCCAGCCGTGACACAGCCATGTCACACTTGACCCTACAGAGACAAACAGTACATACCAGATATTGTGAAACTCTCTTGATCTACTGAAATCTCAGAACAGCAGCTATCAAATCATATTCTTCTGCTCTAACAGACCTGGTTCAGGTCCTGCTGAGATTTCTAACTACCTCATGAAATTGTCAGAGCAGTAAAACACAAGAACATGGAACACAAGAATTAGACAGAACTATTGTGTTAACGTCTAAACTTAACATACGTGCTGGATGCGGAGAGCTCTTTCTGAGCAACAGGCAAATCTTTGGTCACATTCATCTCGCCCTCCTGCACAAAACAGCAAGGTCAGAAACCTTTTTGTCCATGCATATTAATGCACAAATAATACTCCAAATAAATGTTATTGTAAAAGTAGTTTCCTGTAGACTTGTGAAAGCAAATCAGTGTTTTAAAGAAATATATTTTGCCCAAAAATTACAGCTATAATTAAAAAAAGGGCAATAATTAAATTTCCTTCTTTTTACTCACATGTACACAAATATATAAAAGGTGTTCTATGTAAAAATAAGTTACCACAACCTTTATAGAGAACACAGTTTAATGTACAATCACTATTTATTACTGTTTAGAGGGGAAAACTGGCCTATGCTAAAGTTATGGTCCATTGTATAATTACTTTAGTCTTTTTTTATTATATTCTTATGTCAAGATCAACAAATAAACAGAAATGATGTACTACAATAACGTTAAGAAGAAATGGCATATAAGTGTTATATAGGATTTTAAAACTTTTGCACAGAATTGTGTGTATATACCCTCATAAAAGTTTAAAATCATTTTATATTAACAATTGCTGTAATGCAAGAAGATATTTTAAGATGTTTAATTCTATAATTTTGTTTGCTTGTTAGTTCTGTTTTTGTTTGTTTGTTTTTTCTAATCTTCTTTCATATTAGCTTGTATATGTATGTATGTTTGTTTTCACGTCCTCTCTCAGGAATAAATACATTATGAATAAAAAGGAAGTCTAAATAGTCCTCCGAAGAGAGGGGGGTGGCGGCCCACATATTATTATTATTATTATTATTGTTATTATAAATAAAATTATTATTATTGGTATTATTATAATTATAATCAACCTTTTGGAGAACCCCAACAAATAAGTAACACATTACACACATATAGTTATTTACTATATGTCCCATTACATTATTTTGGGGGTCCTTGATGATCAGAGCATGTTTGAAATACGCGACATACTGGATGTTACGTTTATTACATACAATTTTCACTTCAGTGTCTCTCAGATATTTCCAGCATAATTTAAAGACTTATTTGCTGCTTACTACATTTGTGACGTACACAGTGACCCCAAACCTTTGAATTCTAGTGTATTAAAGTGCAATTATCTGTAAATAATATTCTTTTTTGACTTCTATTATTTATAATGTTGTATTGTTTTACAATGTTAATTTATCTACTGTGTGTACTGAGTGTCTTGCTGTCCCTTTGCTGCTGTAACACTGAATTTCCTCACTGTGGGACTAATAAACGGTGATCTTATCGTATGTTTCTTATGCTTTATCTAGCGTAAACATGCTGTTATTTCTAAAATGAAACTGCCTCCTCCACCCCATAGCGCTCTGCTGCCAACCTGCTTTTCCTGCTGTGGTTTGCTTTGTAGTTTGCTGTAGAGCTACACAAATAAAAATCCTGTCCCATGACCTAATTTTAGGTAGAGCTGTATTAATGTTGACTGTCTATATCAGACTATTGACACATCTTGTTTGCATATTGGTGATTTATGTATTTCAGCATGTCCTTACAGCAATGCGGATCTCAATGAAGGAGTCTTCAGGTGATCCCTGGCCCATCTTCAGCTGGAGCTCCGAGTTCATAGCCACCAGGTCATTCTTCTCGGCCTGCAGACGAGCGATCTGGCTCTTCAGCGCCTCCAGCTTGGCCTGTACACCAGCCCCTTCACCCTAAAGCACAGAACGCTTATTACATCCAATTCCATTCCCCAAATTTAACAAATCCACAATCCTCCAGATGAAAGGTTTGATAACTATTCCATGTGGGCTTTAATGATATTTCATATATTGTTTTTTCTGCAAAGCCTTGTTTTTGTTTTGTATAGTTGGAATCAACTTACGCATTTTGTTGACTTTAAATTGAAAATAAGTTAATTTTTCACAGGAAGCAAGTGTTAATACAGATTTTCTACTCATTTTCATGCACTATTAATTTGTTTTAATACATTGCAATATAATGTAATAAGAAAATATAAAAACTAAAATGTAATAGCTTAATTTCTTGACACAATTTGTCAAAACCAGCAAATAAACATAACTTGTGAATTAATATGCAAATCTTTGTTGGGGATTGGTGATTACTTACACATCAACAAAAAAAAATCAACAAAAACATGTAATTTGCCCAAACTTATAAACAAATATAAACCAAGACCAAAGTATGAATGCAGTCAGTATATAAACTTTTGACTCTTTCAAATCTTTACTTAAAGGGCCCATATGATGTAAAACCTTAAAAACATTTTAAATAAAAAGGTTACATGTATTTTATAACAGCCTTAAGGTTTCTGAACCTATAAACCATTTGTATAATAAAGTAATACAATCCCACTCTGTCATATCTCACCTCCCCTGCAGCAGCATGGATCTCCAACTCTTGCACTCGTTTCTTAAGCAGCTCATTTTCAGCGTCCAGAGCACGCACTCTTTCCCTCGCCTCCTCGAGCCGGTTCTCCAGGAAGCTTCTCTCCTCCTTTTGTTTTTCCTTCCATGCAGTCAGACCCTCAAACCTCTCCTTCATCGACAGATTAGTCTGCTTGAGAGCTTCTATAAAGATAAAGCATGTAGAAATGTTCTATTGTGAAACTTAATCTAGTTAAGTGAATTAATCTGCACAGTCAATCTAACGAATGCACTGATTTACAACCAGCACAGCAAGACGGAAAGACTGACATCAGCATAATAACACTTCTATTGGGACTTCTTCCCAAAACCTGAACGCTGTACATGATTAAATCAACACGACCTTACTGTTGTAAACAATACAGCTACATAAAAAAGTATGAATGCAGTAAGTATATAAACAAGGGCTGCACCTAATGATTAATTTCTTGATCGATTAATCTAACGATTGCTTTTTCGAACTTTTAGATTACTCTAATGTGTGTTAGGATTTAAAATTTGTTGGATGTTGGATTTGAAACCGATAGATGATGTTTTGTGTGTATGTTATATATATATATATATATATATATATTATATATATATATATATATATATATATATATATATATATATATATATATATATATATATATATATATATATATATAGCTGTCCAATAAGAAACATGTATCTCTATTTTTGTCAATTTTATGATGAATGGACCAATAGAAGTGCTCCAAAATAGCTTGGAAAAAATTCTGGTTCCATTGACTAACATTGAAAGTAAAGTATGTATTTGGTCTCTCCTGTAAAGTTGCAATTTTGGAGATGCTTGTTTTTCATTGGACAGCGACGATATATATATAGATACATATATGCACATGCCATTTAATCTGTGAACTATTTTGAATGATTGTTTTGTGACATCACAAAAATAAGTGCATCCACATATATCCAACTATTCTACCGACAGCAATTTAGCTTATGACGGCTGTTTTTGGTATATAAACATATACGCTACAATCAAGGTGAAAAATTAAATACAAGAAAATTTGGAATATGAGCCCTTTAAATTACAAACCGACATGATCCATGACTAAAGATTAAAGGGCCCATATTATAAAATACCACATTTTCAATCATTATCTGAAACAGAGTCAGTAAGATTCAAAACATACCATTCACTCCCCAGTTCAAATAGTCCATACATAGAAACTAAACTGCAAATCAGCAAATATTATCATGATATTACCAAAAACAAACACACTGACATACATTTATCTATTTAGTCTGGAGCAGTTTAGCCCCGCCCATTCATACCGCAGTCATAAGGAGCGTCAAATGTATAGCGTCAAACACTTTCTGTATACTTCCTAGTTTGACTACTACACTGAAACTGCACCATAAGAATTCATACACATGTGACTAAACCTCCAATGGCTCCATTAGCTATACTGTAAACTACCCGCAACACTGGTAGAAGAAGTGGTTGTACAGAGGAGCTCGTTGATGGCAGTGTCATAGGACACCACCTGTGTCACAAGTGTGTGGAATTTCTGTCTCGCTAGACCCACCCAGTCAAATGTAAGCATGGAAGCATCTAGGATCAATGACACAACACTATACAACGCCAAATCACAGAGCTGAGCCACTGAGTGCTGAAGTGTACAGCTTCTATTCTCAGTCGAATCACTCACTAGTTCCAAACAACCTCCTGAAGCAACATAAGCACAGCAGCTGTGAATCAGAAGCTTCAGTGAATATGGTTCCATGGCCAGGCAGCTGTAGACAAGCCTTTAACCACTATGCCCAATGCCAAGTGTCGGCAGGAATAGTGTACAGCACCACCTCTGGACTCCCACCTCTGGAGCAGTTGAAAAATGTTATCTGGATAGTGAAGGCTTTCATAGCCACAAAGAGGGGGCAACTCCATATTAATGCCCATAGTTTTGGAACAGAATATCTAGAATGCTCACAAAGGTATTTTGTATATGTGTCCACATACTTCTGGCCAGTTGTATTGTATAAAAGGGGGGGGAAAAAAGACTGGTAAACAAACAGTAAACAACTGTAAACTGAATGATCCTTCTATTTAGTAGATATGCTGTGATTGGCTGATCAAAAATCAGGTCTCATTGAAGAGATCAAGATGCTCTAATGTGAACATGTTATAAAGCTCACCTTTCAGCTCCCTGTTCTCCTTGATAAGGATGTTCATCAAGAGATCAAGATGCTCTAATGTGAACATGTTATAAAGCTCACCTTTCAGCTCCCTGTTCTCCTTGATGAGGATGTTCATCTGCTGAAGGGTCTCCTCTACATGGGACGTGCCTGCACCATGGGACCCTCGGGGTGAAGTGAGGTCCCCGTTCACCATGGGCGAACCCGATGCCATCGTTCCCACAGACTGATCCTCTGAACGAAGGAAGGACAAGGTTCAAGACATGAACACTCAAAACACACAGACGTCAGAGTCAGAAAACTGGGGAATGCTGAGGTGACAGGAACTAGTTAGATAACACAAGACTCCCTATTCGTCAGCTGCTTGCGCCAAAGGTTCCGTCCCACCTTAAACGTACGTACGAATGTACCTGCAGCACCATTTAAGGTGGAACGGAGAAATTCCAAGAAGCACACAGTCACTTTCCAGTGAGCTCAAACTTTTACTTTCGTTTCTAAACACTTCGCAGTCGACAGCAAACTAATCCTGGACATTGAGTGACTTATTCATTCACACTGAGATCACTAAATGGACACTGACAGAAAGCAGAAAATGACTTTTAACGCTAATTTTACAGCCTAAACCGCTACTTTTTCGATTTTAACGGTTATTAGCCAGCTAGCTAACAACAACCCCCCGAACTAGCGTCGTTTCCCGCATCAGTTTTCAAAAAACTCGACAGTGAAGTGAATTAGTAAACAGTCACTGGTCGCCTGAATGACTTACCGAGCTTCACTTCTCCTTCTTTCTGTCTTTCTTTCTCTTTCTGCGCACTTGTTTGGGGAAATGAAGTGGTTCCTGGTTCTGACGTTTCTCTCTTAGGTTTCGTTCGCTGCCTCGCTCTCTCCGTCACGCGCAGGCGCAGATCTACACAGCACGTGGATGCACCTTAAAGGGGAAGTCCACCTACATTTCTAAAGTTCCATCGTTCAGCTGTAAACGGAGCCGTGCAGAATGCTCTGTCGTGGAGAAACTTGACGAGCCAGGATTGTTCACGTTGCTGGTGATACAAATCAGACGTATGAGGACTTTATTGCCTGTAATTTGGCCTAAATCTTATTTCAATACGCTCATGGAGGAGAGGTACCTGCAGGGTATACCTGCTAGACCAGCATGCATTCCATTTTATTGGTGACAAGCTGGTCCATGCTGGTTTTCCTAGTATGTACTGTGAAGAAACCAACGTGTAAAATAGTATTTCAACCCAAACTACTCTGAATAACTTCACTGCTGAAAACAAAAACAACTTTAAACCAGTATGATTATGCTTTATGATGGAAATTGGCTTATAGTTACACCAACACAAAGGGCATTAGTGACTACTGGACAAAGCCACCAAAAACCTTTACTGGTTTTCGGTTAATTTTGTTAATGTTGCATTGGTTTTGAAATGCTGGTGGAGTTTCCCTTTAAAAAGACACGCAACGCTCTTAAGTCGGTCCTCTGCAGCTATATGTCTGCCCTCGTTTGCGCAGGCGCAGAGTTGCGGTCTGAGCTCCTCCTCGGTTTGTCCCAAGCTCGGGATTTCCCTCCGCCATCACCTTTACAAGTGTCACGCGCGGCGTGACGCACGTCTCACCCATGTTGTTCTGCACTTTCCGTTCATCACTTTACATTCAGGATGAATGAGACTCGCACAACACAGAGAACAAGCCTACCATATATATTATATATACATATATATCATATACGTACACTTCACCCCGTTTCTTTTGCGGTCAGGACCCCCACCTGATCCACTCACACTAGCACAACATATACTAACACAGCACTACCATGTCAGTGTCGCTGAGAATGAACAACCTCCCACATAATATCTGCTCCGTGGTGGTCCTGTGGGGGTCCTGGTGATTGAAGAACAGGGTAACAAAGTATACAGAGAATCAGATGAACTACATGTAACTGCCTGTAAGTAGAGCTGATAACATGGACAGTCAGTGTAGATACTAGGAGTTGGTCTATGCAGTATTTGTTCTTGTAGTGCTTTGATCTGTACACTAGATGGTGCTGTTCAGGTATGACCTGTCACTGATACAAGTGCAGCAATAACATTAAAACACATATACAGTCCAAAAAACAAAGGCCTCATATCGTAGTTTGTGTCACCCCACCCCAGACTAAAGTGACTGACACAAGTAAACAAGCATCATTACTCAGCAGTGCCCCCTGATAGTGTTATAGCACCAACTTAAAGGGGAAGTCCACCAAATGAAAAAAAAAAACAAAACAAAAGTCCACATACATTAATTCAGAGTGGTTTGATGTGAAAGGCTCAGTTCTACAGAAACTTAAAGAGTGAGTGGTGGAACCAGAATGGAACCAGACATCTATCTCTAAAAGGTACCTCACAGAAAGTTATTGCATGGATCGGTTGGGAATTCACAGCCTCATGTTTGAGACGTTGTTGCATCTTATGCATTTTAATCAATTCATTCATGCTACATAACACTTACATACACTTGTCATGACAGCTGACATAACCCTACATACATGTTTATGCTTATTCCAGAGGTGATCTATCGCTATAAAGGTGACATGAGCCAATTTTGATTAAGGTTAGATGATGTAGTCTGGAATAAGCATTTATAAACATTTATAAATCAGCTTATATAGGAGTCATGTAGCCTTATGATCAAACCCTACAGTAAAGTGCTACTTTAATGGTGGAGGGACACATGTAGAGCGTTTTGAGGCAAAATAGACTCCAAAGAAAATGTATTTCCTCACAGATTTTCTACTATTCATCATCATCAACATCACATATATAGATTTAGAAGACACGTGTAGGTTCACTGGTGGGTTTAATAGTAAATAAAGTGTCTGCATTTGTGTTGTAGACATGGAGACCCCTGGTTCCCATCACCACAAGTGAAACATTTCACATCAAACCCTCTCTAAATGATTCAGTTTACATCTCAACTGTTTTTGCAACCTACTAACTCCACTTTTCTAAGCCCCCTGACCCAGCCCTCCCTTTCTGTGGTGGTCAGTGTGGTTTCTGGTCTAAGTTGCTGTACTAATTCTGTTAAGCTTGTTAAGGTTTTCTCTTCTTTGATGGAGATGATTCACCATTTTACTCGTGTTATGGTCTTGGGAATGTTTTCCTTTCATTCTCTGGACCCACTCATCCATGTGGAAGACACTCTCAACTGATTTGGGTCTGAATCCATCCTTGTAGGTCACATACACTACACATGCTGATTGTCTTTTCTGGGGCGGATGAGATCTTCCAGCAAGACAATGCGACACATCACACGTCTAGAAATGTCACACATTGGTTGGAAGAGCTGACCAAGACTACCCTGGATCCCTAATTCCCCAGCTCTGAACCCAGTTGAGCATCTGTAGGACCACCTGGATGGTGGTGTTGGCTCTATGGATCCTCCCCCACACGCCCTCCAGCAGCTGTGGGATGCACTGCAGTCAGCATGGCTCCAGATACCTGTGACCACCTACCAGGACCTTATTGAGTCTCCCAGTGTGTCTAGCTCCTGTCTGTGCTGCACAAAGCAGTTACTCTGGATATAATAATAATGTGACTGTGTAAAAGGGAAGGCAACACGTATATAGATATAAATAAAATGAGCTTTATTGAGAGTTAAATCAAATGGATTTTTAAAGTCAAGTGTCTATGAAGAAGAAGGACCACCCCATTAGATATTGGGTCTTCAGGGTTTAAAGCAAAGAAAAGAAGAAAGATAACCTCGACTAGAAAGTATAAGACTAGACTAGTATGGTCAGACAATCAACTGCTCCCAATTTCACCACAATCCAGGCCAACCCTGAGAGCCAAGGCCAAAAAGCCTCCCCCAAGAGCTCATCACTAGTTTATCTCAACTCAAGGTGAGGGCAGTGTTACAGTTTACCTGTACACAGGTAGGTGAAGGTAGTGTTACAGTTTACCTATACACAGGTAGGTGAAGGTAGTGTTACAGTTTACATGTACACAGGTAGGTGAAGGTAGTGTTACAGTTTATCTGTACACAGGTAGGTGAACGTAGTGGTACAGTTTACCTGTACACAGGTAGGTGAACGTAGTGGTACAGTTTACCTGTACACAGGTAGGTGAAGGTAGTGTTACAGTTTACCTGTACACAGGTAGGTGAAGGTAGTGTTACAGTTTACATGTACACAGGTAGGTGAAGGTAGTGGCACAGTTTACCTGTACACAGGTAGGTGAAGGTGGTGTTACAGTTTACCTGTACACAGGTAGGTGAAGGTGGTGTTACAGTGTACCTGTACACAGGTAGGTGAAGGTAGTGTTACAGTTTACCTGTACACAGGTAGGTGGTACAGTGTAGGGTATGTTATTGGTATAGTGTAAGGTGGTTACCCAGTCTACAGCATAGCTAGCAGTGTAGCCCACTACTACCACTTTTACTACTACCAGACATACAGCCGCACCATTTAGGGTGGAGAAAATTATAACAAGAAGCTGGTGAATAGCACAACCTCAGCCTTGTGTGAGATCAGAGCTTTCAGATCCATCACTGCAGAGCTGTGTAATGATATGATACAGCTCGCATATATGCGCCAGCTTTTCAAATCTTCCTTCAAATCCATTCAGTCTGAAGTTGTGAGACAAGGGTTTTCTGGGAAGTAATGTGTTTATTTTGATGTTCTGACATGATTCCAGGCCCAGTTTGTCCACGTCTGTTCAGAAGTGTTAGTCCAGTATATGGGGTCCTGTAAAACAGGGAAAGTGCTTTTAACATTAGTATAGCCAATATACTGAAATAAATCATATTTAAAGTGCTGATAAATTGCAGTTTGTTGTTCTAAACCTAGCGAGTGCCCCCCAAATGGTTAAAAATTCAGCTGCGTCTGTAACTCCACTTCAGTTTATGGTGAACAGGAGAGGATACATCTGAAAGCCGATCAACGTTAACACTCAAAGAAGCAGTCACGGGCCAGAAGTTAGGAAGGTGGGAAGGTCACTGGTCTTGAGCAAGACATCTAACCCCCAACTGCACGTACCTCCTAGTTTGTCCGTTCACTAGTGTGTGTGTGTGTGTGTGTACAGGTGTGTGTTTCACTGCACAGATGGGTGCAAACACAAATGGCAAATAATTCAAAATTCTAGAAGCCTGTGATTGACAGTGGTCCCCAATCCCTGTGTGAGCCCCTATATGTCAATCTGCCCCCACTGGGGTGTCAGGCGTGACTGTATGCAAAGGCGTAGGAGCGGGTTTGACACTGGAGGGGACACGTTTGCTAATATGAATCAAAGCCCACCCTATCCCCTAAAATATGACCAATAAGCTGATTCCACTGTAGGTAAGGTAGTAAATCACTGTATGTATAGTGACGTAGAACAACATTTGTGGAATTACAGTAAATTTCTAATAAATAAACAAAATATAACATTATCTGTACGTCTGATTATTATTAGATAAATCCAATTAAATATCACTTTACAAACTAAACTAGATACACACATTACATGGTACTGTCATCAGAAAACTTTCAAATTATACATGCAATGTCTATATACATATATAACAAACAAAAATATTTTCTTTGGAGCATAATGCTGATATAAAATGATAAATAAATGTATATTAAGGTTTCCTGACATTAATGTTAGACAGTAAGGCTGTGTCCCAAACAGCACCCTCTGGAACATTACATACTGCACAACTGAAAGCACTTCTAATATATATATATATATATTTCTGATATTGGGTGGGACATGTCCTACACCAATGACTGTATGGCTGTTGTATTGTTTATAGTAGGGCTCAATGGAGGTCAGGGCCGGCTCTATGCCTATGTAGATGTGAATGGGGGTAATTTTAAGGTAATATAAATACAACAATGTAGAGCTACAGGTAATTGTAATGGAAACAAAGTTCCTCAGTATCATTTCTGATAATAGACCCCCCCCCCCCACCCCCCTTACTCACTGCTTCTTTAACTTCCATTCACATGAATGGAAACTGGAGGCCCGTCTACACTCAGCACTGCTCAGAGCACGCTGTAGAGGGCGGCGTGCAGCGATTGGCTGGAGAAACTTTGGCGCACTCTGATTGGTCCAGGCCGCACTGTGGGGCAGAGGGGCAGAAAGAGGGAGATGGTTAGAGATGATTAGAGGAGAAGAGACTGCAGACTGCACTCCTTTAACCTGACCTGGTCTTCACTGCCTGACTGCTGTGGATGGACTTACTGATGGGTGGGCGTCAAACTGCAGTTGGGGTCAAAGAGAGAGAGAGAGATGCATATACACACACAGCCTGTGTGGAGAGAGAGATAACTAAATAACGAGAGAGGAATACAGGAGAGAGACAGAGAGAGAGAGAGAGAGAGAGAGAGAGAGAGAGAAGGAGCTGAAAGAGGGCGCTAATTAGTTGCTGAAGTTTGTCTTTGCGCGCGAGAGATGTCAGCGCGCGCGCTGCTCGTGCTGCTCTCGTGCTCCGTGGGCTGTGTCTCGGGATGTCTGCTGCCCGCTGAGTGGAGGCCGCTGAGCGAGGGCTGCCGCGCGGAGCTCGCGCACATCATCCTGTACGCCAAAGTGCTCGCGCTGCACGAGGAGCCGCACGCGCAGCACGGCCTGCTGTACGCGGCGGAGGTGGAGGTGCTGTGTGACCAGGCGTGGGGGAGCATGCTGGAGGTCCCCGCGGGGTCCCGCCTCAACGTGTCCGGCCTCGGATACCTGCACTGCCAGTCCCACACTGTGATGGAGAACAACTCCTACATCTTCTTCCTCAGGTAAGAGAGAGAGAGAGAGAGAGAGAGAGAGAGAGAGAGAGAGAGAAATTGAGGTATGGTTAAAGACTGAGTGAAAGAGAAAGAGAGAAAGAGTGCTGAAGAGAGAGAGAGAGAGAAAGAGAGAGTGGGAGAGAGAGAGAGAGAGAAATGGAGGTATGGTTAAAGACTGAGTGAAAGAGAAAGAGAGAAGGAGTGCTGAAGAGAGAGAGAGAGAGAAAGACAGTGGGAGAGAGTTTAAGATAGTTAAAGAAAGAACTAGCAGCAATGGATCGAGAGAGAACAAGTGAGATGGTGAGAGAGGAAGGGAAAGAGGGAGTTAAACAAAAAGAGAGCATTAAAGAGAGAGAAAGAGAGGAGAGTAAAAGAGAAAGAGTGTGTTGAGGAGAGAGTTCAAAAGAGAGAGATAAATAAGAGTTAAAGAGAAAACAAGTGGGATTGTGAGACAGAAGATGAGAGAGAGAACTGAAGAGAAAGAAGGAGTGAGTGGGAGAGAGTTGATTAGAGAGTGGGAGAAAGTTGAAGAAAGAGAGGGAGAAAATTAGCCATATAAATAAAGATGGAGAGAAGGAGAAAAATTGTTAAACAGAGAGATAGATGAAGATAGAGAGGCAAAGTTAAAGAGAGAGAGATAGTAATGAAAAGGAAACATAGAGAGACAGACAGGGTGAGAGAGATGGTAGAGAGAAGTAGAGAGACAGAGGAAGAGATAGATAGTGAGAGAGAAGTGAAGAGAGACAGAGGGAGAGAGAGATAGTGAGAGAGAAGTGAAGAGAGACAGAGGGAGAGAGAGACAGAGGGAGAGAGAGATGGTGAGAGAAGTAGAGACAGACAAAGGGAGAGAGAGAAGTAGAGAGAGACAAAGGGAGAGAGATGGTGAGAGAAGTAGAGAGAGACAGAGGGAGAGAGAGATAGTGAGAGAGAAGTGAAGAGAGACAGAGGGAGAGAGAGAGATGTGGGAGAGACAGAGGGAGAGAGAGATGGTGAGAGAGAAGTAGAGAGAGACAAAGGGAGAGAGAGAAGTAGAGAGAGACAAAGGGAGAGAGAGATGGTAAGAGAGAAGTAGAGAGAGACAAAGGGAGAGAGAGATGGTAAGATAGAAGTGAAGAGAGACAGAGGGAGAGAGAGATGGTGAGAGAGAAGTGAAGAGAGAGAGGGAGAGAGAGATGGTGAGAGACACGTGAAGAGAGACAGAGGGAGAGAGAGATGGTGAGAGAGCAGTGAAGAGAGACAGAGGGAGAGAGAGATAGTGAGAGAGAAGTGAAGAGAGACAGAGGAAGAGATAGATAGTGAGAGAGAAGTGAAGAGAGACAGAGGGAGAGATGGTGAGAGAAGTAGAGAGAGACAGAGGGAGAGAGATGGTGAGAGAAGTAGAGAGAGACAGAGGGAGAGAGAGATAGTGAGAGAGAAGTGAAGAGAGACAGAGGGAGAGACAGAGGGAGAGAGAGATGGTGAGAGAAGTAGAGACAGACAAAAGGAGAGAGAGATGGTGAGAGAGAAGTAGAGAGAGACAAAGGGAGAGAGAGAAGTAGAGAGAGACAAAGGGAGAGAGAGATGGTAAGAGAGAAGTGAAGAGAGACAGAGGGAGAGAGAGATGGTGAGAGAGAAGTAAAGAGAGGCAGAGGGAGAGAGAGATGGTGAGAGAGAAGTGAAGAGAGACAGAGGGAGAGATGGTGAGAGAAGTAGAGAGAGAGAGATGGTGAGAGAAGTAGAGGGAGAGAGAGATAGTGAGAGAGAAGTGAAGAGAGACAGAGGGAGAGAGAGAGATGTGGGAGAGACAGAGGGAGAGAGAGATGGTGAGAGAAGTAGAGACAGACAAAAGGAGAGAGAGATGGTGAGAGAGAAGTAGAGAGAGACAAAGGGAGAGAGAGAAGTAGAGAGAGACAAAGGGAGAGAGAGATGGTAAGAGAGAAGTGAAGAGAGACAGAGGGAGAGAGAGATGGTGAGAGAGAAGTGAAGAGAGAGAGGGAGAGAGAGATGGTAAGAGAGAAGTAAAGAGAGACAGAGGGAGAGAGAGATGGTAAGAGAGAAGTGAAGAGAGACAGAGGGAGAGAGAGATGGTGAGAGAGAAGTGAAGAGAGAGAGGGAGAGAGAGATGGTGAGAGAAGTAGAGAGAGACAGAGGGAGGCAGATGGTGATAGAGAAGTGAGGGAGACAGAGGGATGGTGAAAGAAGTGAAGAGAGATAGAGGGAGAGAGAGATGGTGATAGAGAAGTGAAGAGAGACAGAAGGAGAGAGAGATGGTGAGAGAGAAGTAAAGAGAGACAGAGGGAGAGAGAGATGGTAAGAGAGAAGTGAAGAGAGACAGAGGGAGAGAGAGATGGTAAGAGAGAAGTGAAGAGAGACAGAGGGAGAGAGAGATGGTGAGAGAGAAGTGAAGAGAGAGAGGGAGAGAGAGATGGTGAGAGAAGTAGAGAGAGACAGAGGGAGACAGATGGTGATAGAGAAGTGAAGAGAGACAGAGGGAGAGAGAGATGGTGAGAGAGAAGTGAAGAGAGAGAGGGAGAGAGAGATGGTGAGAGAGAAGTAAAGAGAGACAGAGGGAGAGAGAGATGGTGAGAGAAGTAGAGAGAGACAGAGGGAGACAGATGGTGATAGAGAAGTGAAGAGAGACAGAGGGAGAGAGAGATGGTGAGAGAGAAGTGAAGAGAGAGAGGGAGAGAGAGATGGTGAGAGAAGTAGAGAGAGACAGAGGGAGACAGATGGTGATAGAGAAGTGAAGAGAGACAGAGGGAGAGAGAGATGGTGAGAGAAGTAGAGAGAGACAGAGGGAGACAGATGGTGATAGAGAAGTGAAGAGAGACAGAGGGAGAGAGAGATGGTGAGAGAGAAGTGAAGAGAGAGAGGGAGAGAGAGATGGTGAGAGAGAAGTAAAGAGAGACAGAGGGAGAGAGAGATGGTGAGAGAAGTAGAGAGAGACAGAGGGAGACAGATGGTGATAGAGAAGTGAAGAGAGACAGAGGGAGACAGATGGTGATAGAGAAGTGAAGAGAGATAGAGGGAGAGAGAGATGGTGAGAGAGAAGTGAAGAGAGAGACAGAGGGAGACAGATGGTGATAGAGAAGTGAAGAGAGACAGAGGGAGACAGATGGTGATAGAGAAGTGAAGAGAGATAGAGGGAGACAGATGTATCTGATTAATTATTATTAATGAATAACCGTTATTATTAATATAGCAGGTGTTTCCCAACATTTGACTGTGTTTGTGTTTGTACAGCCTCTCTGCAGATGTTCAGATGTTCTGCTGCTGATGTTCTGTGTGTGTTTTCTTACACAGGATGGACGACGACTATAACATCCTTCCTCACGCCATTAACTACCAGGACGCCGTGTTTCCCGACACGCAGGAGAACCGCCGCATCTTCTCCAGCCTCTTCCAGTTCTCCAACTGCTCCAGCGGACACGCGCTCCACAGCTTCAGCCCCGAGTGGGAATACCAGGAGGACAGCAGGGTAGGTCTCTCTGATGGTCCTACTGATTTGTTTTTAACTGTACTCCAGCTGGTACACCTGCATATCATGACTGTCGTAAGGAAAACTTTGTATTATGTTTATCTAATGTTGGAATGTTCTGTGGGTCCATTCGTCCTGAAACATTCCCACAGTACCAGCAGGGCAGCTGGTGTTCCTCCAAATGCAGAATTCCATTTACTCACCATCAGCAGTGCAGCTTTTGGTTGAAGCCTTTGGAGGCTATTACAGGTGAAAGTGTAGCGATAGAGTGGTAGATACGCTATTATGGCCAAAAGTTTGTGGACACGTCTACATCACACTCATATAAGCTTGTCTGTTATACCTTTCTTAAACCATGAGGAGTCTTTCTGCAGCTAGAAGAGCCTCCACTCTTCCAGAAAGGCTTTCTACAAGACTTTGGACTGTGTCTGTGAGAATTTGTGCCCATTCATTCAAAAGAGTATTTGTGAAGTCAGACACTGATGTTGGGCCGGATCACAATCGACATTCCAGGCCACGAGAGTTCCTTCACACCAAACTCAAGAAAGGTTCTTCCCCAAACTGCTGCCATAAAGTTAGAAGCATGTAATTAACATCACCCTTTACTGGAACTAAGACACCCATTATCCTCCCTCCACCAAACTTTACTGGTGGCACTGTGCATTCCAGGAGATAGCGTTCTTCTGGCGTCAGGCAGACTCAGATTTATCAATCAGCTTGCCATAGAGTGAAGCGTGAATCATCACTCTAGAATCCAGTGGCAGAGCGTTACACCACTTAAACTGATGCTGGACATCTTAGGCTTGGGTGCAGCTGGTCACCTGTCTAAATTCATTTCATGAAGCTCCAGATGTACAGATCTAGTGCTGATGGTGCTTCCAGAGGCACTTTGATAGAAAAGAAGATAGGCGCTGTGAACCTCGGCACCCAGTGGTCCTGCATTTCAAAATAATAGCACTTACAGTTGTCTGGGGCAGAACTAGCAGACTAACTGAAAGGTTGAGATTGCAGGGTTGTCTGACTGATTTTATACACCTGGTAGAGGTGGGTGTGGCTTAAAAACCTGAAGTCAGTAATTCATATCTTTGGCTTTATAGTACAGCTTGCAGATTCAGTTGTATTAAGCAGTTTGAACACACTCTGGTCAAATTACTAATTTACTAATTTTGAAGAACTTGTATTAATTTGAGTTTAACACATCGGAAAAAACATAAAATACAACTTTTGTACAGGCTGTTATTGTTCCAGTATGTTAAAGTCAGTGGCATCACTTTAGAATAAGACACCCTCAAATATATATATAAGGGCCGCAGTGATCTGTTGTTAGAATAACAGTGAACCCACATACTTTTATACTTATAGATTTTGATGTTTACAGATCTTACTTTAACTTCTCCATCAGTCAGTATTAAACCTATGAGCTTCAAAACACATTCATATTGATCAGATAGAAGAACATGTCTTTGCCCTTTTTACTAATTTGCTATAACTCTGTATTAATAATGTAATGTAAAGTGTAAAGTAATGTAAAGTTCTTATTACATAGCTATTAAACTTAAATAATTATTAAGCCAATTATAAGCTCTGTATAAGGGTAGACTTATTTTAAAGTGGTTACATCTTATGAATAATAAGTTACATTTAGTAATAATTATTTATGAGTTACAACAGTGATCTGTTGTTAGAAATACAGTGAAACCACATTCTGTTATACTGTTGAAACTCCAATTTTGATATTTAATGATCTTAAATATTGTCTTCTTCATCAATCAGCATTGAACCTGTCCACTTTAATACACATTCATACTCATCAGATAGAAGAACTCACTTTTGCCCTTTTATTAATGTGCTATAACTGCTTATTCATACTTTGTAGATTGTTTATGACTTAATAACCAATAATAAACTAGTTTTATACCATTTATGAACTCTTTATAGGGCTAGTCCTTTTCCAAAGTGGCCACAGCTTATATTTGATAATAATCATTTCGTTATAGTATATAAATGATAAGGGTAACAGTGACCTGTTGTTAGAATAACATTGAACCTGTATTCTTTTATACAATTAAAACTCAAACGTTGATGTTTATTG
Source organism: Megaleporinus macrocephalus (assembly GCA_021613375.1). Taxonomy (NCBI): domain Eukaryota; kingdom Metazoa; phylum Chordata; class Actinopteri; order Characiformes; family Anostomidae; genus Megaleporinus; species Megaleporinus macrocephalus. The sequence goes on from CM038702.1 coordinate 6,889,348, forward strand.
ATTCCTTCTCCATCTGTCAGTATTAAATCTGTGAGCTTTAATACACATTCATATTCATCAGATAGAAGAACTCGCTTTTGCCCTTTTATGAATGTGCTATAACTTTGTATTAATACTTTGTAGAGTGTTTATGACTAGTAATAAGCTAGTTTTATACCATTTATGAACTCTTTAGTGGGGTAGTCTTATTCTAAAGTGGTTACAACTTATATTTAGTTACAATATATAAATAATAAGGGTAACAGTGACCTGTTGTTAGAATAACAGTGAACCTGCATTATGTTATACTGCTAAAGCTCAGATTTTGATGTTTACTGATTTCTTCTCCATCAGTTAGTATTAAACCTGTCAGCTTCAATGCACATTAATGTTCATCATACAGAGCAGTCACGTTTAGACAGTTTATAAAGTCTTTATAAGGGTTGCCTCATTCTAAACTGGTACCTGTTCAGTCACTAAAGATATAAAGAATGTGTGTTCCCTAATTTTTAGTTTAGGAGATAAACAAAACATGTTATTGGACCACATAGACACATCACATTCCAGTGACCGCCTGCTTTTCAGTAGGGTTCCATCAGTTTTGTGATTAAAACTAATTAAATGTTTAAAATTTAAGTCAAAATCATTCACAGTGTTGGTGAATGGAACTAGACGTCTAGAGTTTAGAGGTTAGCTCCCTCACAGAAAGTTATTATATGAAATGGGTGCAGAGATCATGTGAACCAATCTCAGCAATTCACCTGCTGCTCCAGACTGAGAATTAGAATTGAGGTCTTGAATTGAGGGCTGTCCCGGCGCTCTATCGTGTCTGTTGAACCAGACGTGATGGCACCAGACCACACTGCTGTTGTCATCCCGGAATGTGGGAATGTTAATGTTGTGTTCTGCTCAGACATGAAGAGCACAGATGGACTAAAATGGACATGAACGTCCAGAAGAGGCTGGTATATGTCTTACCTGACAGGATTGATGCTGTTTATCTGTGCAGGGAGCTTTAGTCATTATTATTGTTACAGTATTTATGGTAGTATAGATCCTTTCATAGGGAAATAAGTACTGTGATCAGAGGTGTCAAGTAACGAATTACATATACTTTGTTATCTTACTTAAGTAGAAATTTTGTTTATTTATACTTTACTGGAGTAATTATTTTTCAGCTGACTTTTTACTTCTACTTCTTACATTTATACTCCACTATCTGTACTTTCTACTCCTTACATTTACACTCCATTATCTGTACTTTCTACTCCTTACATTTACACTCCATTATCAGTACTTTCTACTCCTTACATTTACACTCCATTATCAGTACTTTATACTCCTTACATTTACACTCCATTATCAGTACTTTATACTCCTTACATTTACACTCCATTATCAGTACTTTATACTCCTTACATTTACACTCCATTATCTGTACTTTCTACTCCTTACATTTACACTCCATTATCAGTACTTTCTACTCCTTACATTCACACTCCATTATCAGTACTTTCTACTCCTTACATTTACACTCCATTATCAGTACTTTCTACTCCTTACATTCACACTCCATTATCAGTACTTTCTACTCCTTACATTCACACTCCATTATCAGTACTTTCTACTCCTTACATTTACACTCCATTATCTGTACTTTCTACTCCTTACATTTACACTCCATTATCAGTACTTTCTACTCCTTACATTTACACTCCATTATCTGTACTTTCTACTCCTTACATTTACACTCCATTATCAGTACTTTCTACTCCTTACATTTACACTCCATTATCAGTACTTTCTACTTCTTACATTTACACACCATTATCAGTACTTTCTACTCCTTACATTTACACTCCACTATCAGTACTTTCTACTCCTTACATTTACACTCCATTATCTGTACTTTCTACTCCTTACATTTACACTCCATTATCAGTACTTTATACTCCTTACATTTACACTCCATTATCAGTACTTTATACTCCTTACATTTACACTCCATTATCTGTACTTTCTACTCCTTACATTTACACTCCATTATCTGTACTTTCTACTCCTTACATTTACACTCCATTATCTGTACTTTCTACTCCTTACATTTACACTCTATTATCAGTACTTTCTACTCCTTACATTTACACTCCATTATCAGTACTTTCTACTCCTTACATTTACACTCCATTATCAGTACTTTCTACTCCTTATATTTACACTCCATTATCAGTACTTTCTACTCCTTACATTTACACTCCATTATCAGTACTTTCTACTACTTACATTTACACTCCATTATCAGTACTTTCTACTACTTACATTTACACTCCATTATCTGTACTTTCTACTACTTACATTTACACTCCATTATCAGTACTTTCTACTACTTACATTTACACTCCATTATCTGTACTTTCTACTCCTTACATTTACACTCCATTATCTGTACTTTCTACTCCTTACATTTACACTCCATTATCTGTACTTTCTACTCCTTACATTTACACTCCATTATCTGTACTTTCTACTCCTTACATTTACACTCCATTATCAGTACTTTATACTCCTTACATTTACACTCCATTATCAGTACTTTCTACTCCTTACATTTACACTCCATTATCTGTACTTTCTACTCCTTACATTTACACTCCATTATCTGTACTTTCTACTCCTTACATTTACACTCCATTATCTGTACTTTCTACTCCTTACATTTACACTCCATTATCAGTACTTTATACTCCTTACATTTACACTCCATTATCTGTACTTTCTACTCCTTACATTTTAAACATAGTCTTGTTACTCCTATTTCATTTTAGTTTGTTTTCATTCATGTACATTTCAGTAAAGATTATTGATAACATGTCTTTGAAGTTTGACTTCATTACAATACTTATAGACGACTAGTCATCATATCTTCTGCTCCATGAAATACATGTTAATGTTCAGTAGTACACAGATATGCTTCTTTAATATATTTACATTGTACTAAACTACATTCATGTTTAATGGGCGTATATGCGTCTGAAACAGGAAGCCTAGCGCATCCCAAATTTATCAACATCAACATTTTAATGTAACATTATAGTCATTATGACTTTTAGAAGAATGTTTTTTTGGGGAGGTGGGCTAGTGTATTATAGACCCCTGTGGTGCGGCCTAAGCTTTTGTTCCTAATGGCATTTTTTTCCTTACATTACTTTTACTTTTATACTTTAAGTAGTTCTGAAAGCAGTACTTTTACACTTTTACTGGAGTAAAAAGCCTGAGTTGATACTTTAACTTCTACAGAAGTATTTTTAAACCCTAGTATCTATACTTCTACCTGAGTAATGAATGTGAATACTTTGACACCTTTGACAATGTTGTGTTGTGAGGATCCTGACATTGACTAGAACTTTAATCAGACCTAGATTTTTGATCCAATACAGCCCAAAATTTTTCTGTCTGAGAGTGCCCTGAGCCACATCATCAAATTCGCAGTGACCTGAGCTCAATATACTGAGGTGTACATCTATATTTGCTGCTGATACATACTGAAGATACTGAAGTCAGTTTAGGTTTCGTCTATTGGACGTCTTTCGCTGTGGCTAAATCCCATACGGGGCAGACTGTGGGTTGTAATGTAAGTTCAATTAATTAATTACGTTTTATATGGTATTAACTTAAGAATTACCAGCCACAGACGTGTGACTACATATGCTGTGCTAGTTTGTTGTATTGCTGTAGGCCATTTTTAATCGGACGAGATATTTAACCTTAATCTTTAATATTATCAGTGCATATATTTGTGATATGACTTTATCTGAGCTCATGATCACATCAGCAGATACAAGCTCTTTCTTGTGTAGTGCAGCCCTAATTTAAAGTGTGACACAGCAGCACAGACAGAAGAACAGAGTTATAATGCTTACGAGGAACCACAGTATTTTCTCATACCAGCCCCTTAACCCAGATTACTGTCTAATGAAACCCCACACACAGAATACACACCAGCATTCTTTTGAGGGGTCTGTATAGAGTGGTCTGTTCATCACCGCAGGAGATTGGGGCTCTTCTAGGGTTCGTTGGAGTCGCTGAAGTCCAGATTAAAGACCTCCCACCTCGAGGCCATGCAGTCTGCTGTGCTTACAGGAAAACTTCAGACTTTTTCAACCTCATCTCTATCTGCTGCTGCTGTATGGTACTTTATAACACCAACTCCTATCTATCTATCTATCTATCTATCTATCTATCTATCTATCTATCTATCTATCTATCTATCTATCGATCTATCTACCTACCTATCTATCTATATATATAACTGTTATCTATCTAACTATCTAACTATAATATATATATATATATATATATATATATATATATATATATAATTTTATTTTTATTTTTTGGTGGGGACAATTCAATAATAGCTGCATATTGGTGGGAGTCACTTCAGTCCATGCTAAAAAAAAAGTCTCAGTTGATGAACAAATGAACAGATGAAACAATCTACATATTAAGGAACTGAAGAAGGAACAGTGTTGGAATGAACCGGCAGCTACAAGCAGGTGGTCTAGTTCACAGATTACCTGATCAGACGGAACATTCTGGAGCTGGAGTTAGCGGACGAAAATCTGGAACAAGAAGAAGAATGACAGAAAAAAGAAGAAGAAAGGAATAAGAAAAGAAAAAGGAAATAGAAGACAGGAGAAGAAGAAGAAAAGTAAAGAAGTAGACACAAGAAAAAGAAGAAAAAAAGGAAGAAGAAAACAAGAGGAAAGAGAAGACAAAGGAGAAGAAGAAGGAGAAAAGTAGATAAAGAAAAAAAGAAGACAAAAAAAGGGAAGAAGTAGAAAAAAGAAAAAACAAGGAAAAGGTAGAGGGACAGAAAAAAGAACAAGAAGAAGAGGATGAAGAAAAACAAGAGAAGTGAGACTCCTTAAACAATATAATGTGATTAATTGTGATTAATTATTTGAAGTACCACACACTCTAGTATGCGCCAATACAGATGAAGATAAACATTACACTGGAGTCATTTTACTCTGAGACAGAGTGAGAGACAGAGTGAGAGGCAGAGTGAGAGGAAGGAGGCCAGGTAGTGTGAGAGAGAAAGGGAGAGGGAGAGAGAGAGAGAGAGAGAGAGAGAAAGAGAGAGAGGGACGGCCGAGCCGATGGGGGCAGTAAGTGAAGCGTTTGATGTCTACGGCTCAGAGCAGAGCAGCTGGAATGTCTGGGGTCTTCAGGGGTCACGGCAGATGCGTATCCCCTGCAGTACAAGCCAGCAGCATGTGAGCAACCTGCACTCCCACCATACACTACCGTAGGGGGTGTACAGTACGGTTGCAGTTCCACTGGTATCGCCTGCTGATTGATTTTCTGGTAGAATCCATATTTTGGGAAGGTCTTTGTGCTTTTTTGAGCGGGGGTCTCTCTGAGGTTCTCATTCCTCACCTGATAAATACTTCACTACAGCCCCCTCTATCTGTGTTTACAGTCAGCAGCTGATAAGAACTCACTGATGTGGTTCTAACAGGTACTGAAGGTATTTATAACTGGCAGTAATTCAGTTTTCTCCTGGTCTGCATAGTGAGGGCTGGTGTTCTGAGCTGTGTTAGGTATGATGTGTTGTTCACCAGCTGTTCACCAGTTAAAGAACCCAGAGAACCCAGAGAACCCAAATCTGCATGTTCTGTCTAATCTTGTTGTTGCAGGTAAACAATCAACCTCTGAATAATGTTCCACTGACCAATAACTGACCAACAGAATTCACCATATTTCTCTCCTCTCCATGTAAACTGGGTGGGTCCTAATGTTGGGTAATACTTCTGTAATCAATTCCCTAACCAATCACAAGGCTGGTATCTCTGTGGCCCTGCCCACTCAAACCAGTTTCAGAGTCAGAGAAACTTATTGAGTTAAAACTGAACAGCATCACCAACTTCATTCCTTTATCATCACCAACACTGTTCCTTTATCTCTTCATTCCTTTATCATCACCAACACTGTTCCTTCATCCCTTCATTCCTTTATCATCACCAACACTGTTCCTTAATCCCTTCATTCCTTTATCATCACCAACACTGTTCCTTCATCCCTTCATTCCTTTATCATCACCAACACTGTTCCTTTATCTCTTCATTCCTTTATCATCACCAACACTGTTCCTTCATCCCTTCATTCCTTTATCATCACCAACACTGTTCCTTCATCCCTTCATTCCTTTATCATCACCAACACTGTTCCTTAATCCCTTCATTCCTTTATCATCACCAACACTGTTCCTTCATCCCTTCATTCCTTTATCATCACCAACACTGTTCCTTCATCCCTTCATTCCTTTATCATCATCAACACTGTTCCTTCATTCCTTCATTCCTTTATCATCACCAACACTGTTCCTTTATCTCTTCATTCCTTTATCACTACCTACACTGTTCCTTCATCCCTTCATTCCTTTATCATCACCAACACTGTTCCTTCATCCCTTCATTCCTTTATCATCACCAACACTGTTCCTTCATCTCTTCATTCCTTTATCATCACCAACACTGTTCCTTTATCTCTTCATTCCTTTATCATCACCAACACTGTTCCTTCATCCCTTCATTCCTTTATCATCACCAACACTGTTCCTTTATCTCTTCATTCCTTTATCATCACCAACACTGTTCCTTCATCCCTTCATTCCTTTATCATCACCAACACTGTTCCTTTATCTCTTCATTCCTTTATCATCACCAACACTGTTCCTTCATCTCTTCATTCCTTTATCATCACCAACACTGTTCCTTTATCTCTTCATTCCTTTATCATCACCAACACTGTTCCTTCATCCCTTCATTCCTTTATCATCACCAACACTGTTCCTTTATCTCTTCATTCCTTTATCATCACCAACACTGTTCCTTTATCTCTTCATTCCTTTATCATCACCAACACTGTTCCTTCATCCCTTCATTCCTTTATCATCACCAACACTGTTCCTTTATCTCTTCATTCCTTTATCATCACCAACACTGTTCCTTCATCCCTTCATTCCTTTATCATCACCAACACTGTTCCTTTATCTCTTCATTCCTTTATCATCACCAACACTGTTCCTTCATCCCTTCATTCCTTTATCATCACCAACACTGTTCCTTCATCCCTTCATTCCTTTATCATCACCAACACTGTTCCTTCATCCCTTCATTTCTTTATCACCAACACTGTTCCTTCATCCCTTCATTCCTTTATCATCACCAATACTGTTCCTTCATCCCCTCATTTCTTTGTCAGAACCAACACTGTTCCTTCATCCCTTTCTTCCTTTATCATCACCAACACTGTTCTTTCATTTCTTCATTCCTTTATCATCACCAACACTGTTCCTTCATCCCTTCATTCCTTTATCATCACCAACACTGTTCCTTCATCCCTTCATTCCTTTATCATCACCAACAGTGTTCCTTCATCCCTTCATTCCTTTATCATCACCAACACTGTTCCTTAATCCCTTCATTCCTTTATCATCACCAACACTGTTCCTTCATCCCTTTATTCCTTTATCATCACCAACACTGTTCCTTCATCCCTTCATTTCTTTATCATCACCAACACTGTTCCTTCATCCCTTTATTCCTTTATCATTACCAACACTGTTCATTCATCCCTTCATTTCTTTATCATCACCAACACTGTTCCTTCATCCCTTCATTTCTTTATCATCACCAACACTGTTCCTTCATCCCTTTATTCCTTTATCATCACCAACACTGTTCCTTCATCCCTTCATTCCTTTATCATCACCAACACTGTTCCTTCATCCCTTCATTCCTTTATCATCACCAACACTGTTCCTTCATCCCTTCATTCCTTTATCATCACCAACACTGTTCCTTCATCCCTTCATTTCTTTATCATCACCAACACTGTTCCTTCATCCCTTCATTCCTTTATCATCACCAACACTGTTCCTTAATCCCTTTGAAGCGTTTGATGTCTACGGCTCAGAGCAGAGCAGCTGGAATGTCTGGGGTCTTCAGGGGTCACGGCAGATGCGTATCCCCTGCAGTACAAGCCAGCAGCATGTGAGCAACCTGCACTCCCACCATACACTACCGTAGGGGGTGTACAGTACGGTTGCAGTTCCACTGGTATCGCCTGCTGATTGATTTTCTGGTAGAATCCATATTTTGGGAAGGTCTTTGTGCTTTTTTGAGCGGGGGTCTCTCTGAGGTTCTCATTCCTCACCTGATAAATACTTCACTACAGCCCCCTCTATCTGTGTTTACAGTCAGCAGCTGATAAGAACTCACTGATGTGGTTCTAACAGGTACTGAAGGTATTTATAACTGGCAGTAATTCAGTTTTCTCCTGGTCTGCATAGTGAGGGCTGGTGTTCTGAGCTGTGTTAGGTATGATGTGTTGTTCACCAGCTGTTCACCAGTTAAAGAACCCAGAGAACCCAGAGAACCCAAATCTGCATGTTCTGTCTAATCTTGTTGTTGCAGGTAAACAATCAACCTCTGAATAATGTTCCACTGACCAATAACTGACCAACAGAATTCACCATATTTCTCTCCTCTCCATGTAAACTGGGTGGGTCCTAATGTTGGGTAATACTTCTGTAATCAATTCCCTAACCAATCACAAGGCTGGTATCTCTGTGGCCCTGCCCACTCAAACCAGTTTCAGAGTCAGAGAAACTTATTGAGTTAAAACTGAACAGCATCACCAACTTCATTCCTTTATCATCACCAACACTGTTCCTTTATCTCTTCATTCCTTTATCATCACCAACACTGTTCCTTTATCTCTTCATTCCTTTATCATCACCAACACTGTTCCTTTATCTCTTCATTCCTTTATCATCCCCAACACTGTTCCTTTATCTCTTCATTCCTTTATCATCACCAACACTGTTCCTTTATCTCTTCATTCCTTTATCATCACCAACACTGTTCCTTCATCCCTTCATTCCTTTATCATCACCAACACTGTTCCTTCATCCCTTCATTCCTTTATCATCACCAACACTGTTCCTTCATCCCTTCATTCCTCTATCATCACCAACACTGTTCCTTCATCCCTTCATTCCTTTATCATCACCAACACTGTTCCTTTATCTCTTCATTCCTTTATCATCACCAACACTGTTCCTTCATCCCTTCATTCCTTTATCATCACCAACACTGTTCCTTCATCCCTTCATTCCTTTATCATCACCAACACTGTTCCTTAATCCCTTCATTCATTTATCACCAACACTGTTCCTTCATCCCTTCATTCCTTTATCATCACCAATACTGTTCCTTCATCCCTTCATTCCTTTATCATCACCAACACTGTTCCTTCATCCCTTTATTCCTTTATCATCACCAACACTGTTTCTTCATCCCTTCATTCCTTTATCATCACCAACACTGTTCCTTCATCCCTTCATTCCTTTATCATCACCAACACTGTTCCTTAATCCCTTCATTCCTTTATCATCACCAACAGTGTTCCTTCATCCCTTCATTCCTTTATCATCACCAACACTGTTCCTTAATCCCTTCATTCCTTTATCATCACCAACACTGTTCCTTCATCCCTTTATTCCTTTATCATCACCAACACTGTTCCTTCATCCCTTCATTCCTTTATCATCACCAACACTGTTCCTTCATCCCTTCATTCCTTTATCATCACCAACACTGTTCCTTAATCCCTTCATTCCTTTATCATCACCAACACTGTTCCTTCATCCCTTCATTCCTTTATCATCACCAACACTGTTCCTTCATCCCTTCATTCCTTTATCATCACCAACACTGTTCCTTTATCTCTTCATTCCTTTATCATCACCAACACTGTTCCTTTATCTCTTCATTCCTTTATCATCACCAACACTGTTCCTTTATCTCTTCATTCCTTTATCATCACCAACACTGTTCCTTCATCCCTTCATTCCTTTATCATCACCAACACTGTTCCTTTATCTCTTCATTCCTTTATCATCACCAACACTGTTCCTTCATCCCTTCATTCCTTTATCATCACCAACACTGTTCCTTAATCCCTTCATTCCTTTATCATCACCAACACTGTTCCTTAATCCCTTCATTCCTTTATCATCACCAACACTGTTCCTTCATCCCTTCATTCCTTTATCATCACCAACACTGTTCCTTCATCCCTTCATTCCTTTATCATCACCAACACTGTTCCTTTATCTCTTCATTCCTTTATCATCACCAACACTGTTCCTTCATCCCTTCATTCCTTTATCATCACCAACACTGTTCCTTCATCCCTTCATTCCTTTATCACTACCTACACTGTTCCTTCATCCCTTCATTCCTTTATCATCACCAACACTGTTCCTTCATCCCTTCATTCCTTTATCATCACCAACACTGTTCCTTTATCTCTTCATTCGTGGCAGTCGTGGGCTGAAGGTTAGGGATCCGGTCTTGTGACCGGAAGGTCGCCAGTTCGATCCCTGGGACCGGCAAGTCATGACTGTAGTGCCCTTGGGCAAGGCACCTAACCCCAACTGCTCCCCGGGCGCCGTGGATAAGGGCTGCCCACCGCTCCGGGCATGTGTGCTCACCGCCCCCTAGTGTGTATGTTCACTAGTGTGTGTATATGTGGGTGTTTCACTGCACGGATGGGTTAAATGCGGAGGTCAAATTCCGCTGTGTGTAAACACATGTGGCTAATCGTACGTCGTACATTGATACATTCCTTTATCATCACCAACACTGTTCCTTTATCTCTTCATTCCTTTATCATCACCAACACTGTTCCTTCATCCCTTCATTCCTTTATCATCACCAACACTGTTCCTTTATCTCTTCATTCCTTTATCATCACCAACACTGTTCCTTCATCCCTTCATTCCTTTATCATCACCAACACTGTTCCTTAATCCCTTCATTCCTTTATCATCACCAACACTGTTCCTTCATCCCTTCATTCCTTTATCATCACCAACACTGTTCCTTCATCCCTTCATTCCTTTATCATCACCAACACTGTTCCTTCATCCCTTCATTCCTTTATCATCACCAACACTGTTCCTTAATCCCTTCATTCCTTTATCATCACCAACACTGTTCCTTCATCCCTTCATTCCTTTATCATCACCAACACTGTTCCTTAATCCCTTCATTCCTTTATCATCACCAACACTGTTCCTTCATCCCTTCATTCCTTTATCATCACCAACACTGTTCCTTTATCTCTTCATTCCTTTATCATCACCAAACACTGTTCATTTATCTCTTCATTCCTTTATCATCACCAACACTGTTCCTTCATCCCTTCATTTCTTTATCATCACCAACACTGTTCCTTCATCCCTTCATTTCTTTATCATCACCAACACTGTTCCTTCATCCCTTTATTCCTTTATCATCACCAACACTGTTCCTTCATCCCTTCATTCCTTTATCATCACCAACACTGTTCCTTCATCCCTTTATTCCTTTATCATTACCAACACTGTTCATTCATCCCTTCATTTCTTTATCATCACCAACACTGTTCCTTCATCCCTTCATTTCTTTATCATCACCAACACTGTTCCTTCATCCCTTCTTTTCTTTATCATCACCAACATTGTTCTTTCATCCCTTCATTCCTTAGACATGGTGACTCCTGGTTCCATTCACCACCACTGTAAAGAAATCAGAGTCCCTAAGTTTATCTACAGTTAACAATTTCACATCAAACCACAGAGAATGAACATTTGCATCTCAAGCACTGAATTTTGAAAAACTAGTTGACTTTCCCTTTCCACAGAGTTGAATGCCAGCGTACAAGCGTTTGCATACAAATACAGGAGGCTTGCTGCGGCTGTGACGAGATTAGCTAAGATCTCTGTACATTCAGACCCATCAAAGGAAGCTGGTTATGAGCTGGAGCACTGAGGGAGGTTGGGGGAGGCCTGTTCTGAGACTGAATACAGAGAAGTGAAAGAGTGCAGGCACTGACAGATCACATCCTAAACCAGCCTGACACTAATCCCCTCCTGCTTAAAGTTCCATAAGTCCCAGTCCTGCTGCTCCGCTATTGGGAAACCGACTCTGACCCCAGAAAAGTTCACTCACAGCCTTCAGGACCTGCTCAAACACTGAGCGACGCTTCTCGTCTCTGTAACCTGCACGACCAGCGAGGGTGTTTTTGTGTCCAGGCATGTGTGGGGTCAGAGTCGGTGACCCTAGGAGATATACAGTCACGTTAACAGCTGTTCACTTCTCTAAACAGATGTCAGAGAGAGAGAGAGAGAGAGAGCGTACAGAGCTGCTATTGGACGAGCAGTAACTCATAAGCACAGTGTTAACATACGTACTTTACAGCTTCCACTGACTCACCTTCAGTTTATTCCTTATTCTCAGAAGCTGCTTCTGCTTCTCACCATCACAAGTAACCCAAAACACATTCAGTGGTGTTGAGGTTCTGGACTCTGGGGTGGTCAGTCCATTGCTTTGTGTCTGTATCTCCTTTTCTCAGAGAGGACAGATACACGTCCTTTCAGGATGATAGAAAAGGGATTTTGGAATAAACACATATGATTACGTTCCATCTGATCTTATTACTTGGTATACTGTGTATATACACAACAGTGAACTGCTGTTACACCTACAGGTGGTCCAATCACAGAGCATAGCTTTCCTACTGAAAACTGCTACTGGAATTGTCTGGTGTGTTTGTATTGCCAGATATAAGGTGGAACAAGGCTATCTGAATTTCTCTTCCAACCTTAATTGGGGCAACATTTACATTCTAGTGCCATTTAAGGTGATACACATCTTTTCAGACCCATAGCGTTGAGGTGTGTTCTCCCAGTAGAAGGATGGACAGAAACACCTGTGGGTGTTTTCAGATCTGAAGTAGTTTGATGTTCTCTGTCTTTCAGAGATGAAAGGTTCCATGGATTATATTGAAAAAAAAGAAACAAATATTGAAATATACTTTAAATATAAACTACTTCAAATTCTATTATTTTAAAAAAGGACAATCTATTTCTATTTCTTAGAAATATATTCAGAAAAGTGAAAAACACGCATCTGATAACCTCTTTAACTGGAAATGAGGTAAATGGAGGCTGCTCACTTTGGCATTGCTGTGAGTGTGTGTGTGTGTAAGTGTGAGAGTGTGCATGTGTGAGTGTGTGTGTGTGTGTGTGTGTGTGGGTCTGTGCAAGTGTGTGTGTTTATGTGTGAGTGTGATATTGTGTGTGTGTGTGTATAATATTCTGTGTGTGAGTGTGCGTGTGTGTGAGAGTGTGTATGTGTGAGTATGTTTGTGTGAGAGTATGTGTTTATGTGTGAGAGTATGTGTCTGTATGTGTGAGTGTGTGTCTGTATGTGTGAGAGTGTGTTTATGTGTGTGAGAGAGTGTGTTTATGTGTGAGTGTTTGTGTGTAAGTGTGTGTAAGTATGTGTGATAGTGTGTGTGTTTATGTGTGAGAGTGTGTGTGTAAGAGTGTGTTTATGTGTAAGTGTGTGAGTGTGAGAGAGTGTGTGTGAGTGTTAGTGTGAGAGAGTGTGTGAGACTGTGTATGTGAGTGTGAGAGTGTTTGTGTGAGTGTGTGAGAGAGTGTGTGTGTGTTAGTGTGAGTTTGTTCGTGTGAGACTGTATGTGAGTGTGAGAGTGTTTGTGTGAGTGTGTGTGTCAGTGTGGGTGTTTGAGTGTGTGAGCGTGTGTGTGTGAGACTGAGTGTGAGAGAGTGTGTGTGTAAGTGTGTGTGTGTGTGTGTGTGATAGTGTGTGTGTGTGATAGTGTGTGTGAGTGTTTCCGTGGGAGTGTGTGCCTGTATGTGTGAGAGTGTGTGTGTGAGTCTGTTTATGTATGAGTGTGTAAGTGTGAGTGTGTGATAGTGTGTGAATGTGTATGTGTAAATGAGTGTGTAAGTGTGTGTGTGTGTGTGTGTGTGTGTGTGAATGTGTATGTGTAAGTGTTTGAGTGTGAGAGAGAGTGTGTGTGTGCTGAGTTAGTGTGTAATAGTGTGAGTGTGTATGTGTGATAGTGTGTGTGTGCGTGAGAGAGTATGATAGTGTGTGTGTGTATGTGTAAGTGTGTGTGAGTGTGTATGTGTAAGTATGTGTAAGTGTGTGTGAGTGTGTGATAGTGTGTGAGTGTGTATGTGTGATAGTGTGAGAGAGTGTGATAGTGTGTGAGCGTGTATGTGTAAGAGTGTGTTAGTGTGTATGTGTGAGTGTGTATGTGTAAGTATGTGTGTTTGTGTATGTGTAAGTGTGTGTGAGTGTGTGATAGTGTGTGTGTAAGTGTGTGTGAGTATGTGATAGTGTGTGTATGTGTATGTGTGTTTGTGTATGTGTGAGAGAGAGTGTGTGTGTGTGTGTGTATGAGTGATACACACAGTGTGTATGTGTGATAGTGTGAGTGTGATAGTGTGAGTGTGAAAGAGTGTGTGTGTGTGTGGTGAGTGAGTGTGTGTGTGTGTATGTGTAAGAGTGTGTGATAGTGTGTGAGTGTGTATGTGTGAGTGTGTATGTGTACGTATGTGTGTTTGTGTATGTGTAAGTGTGTGTGAGTGTGTGATAGTGTGTGTATGTGTAAGTATGTGTAAGTGTGTGTAAGTGAGTGTGTGATAGTGTGTGTATGTGTGAGAGAGTGTGTGTGTGTGTGTGTATGAGTGTGTATGTGTGATAGTGTTAGTGTGATAGTGTGAGTGTGAAAGAGTGTGTGTGTGTGGTGAGTGTGTGTGTGTGTGAGCGTGTATGTGTAAGAGTGTGTGATAGTGTGTGAGTGTGTATGTGTGAGTGTGTATGTGTAAGTATGTGTGTTTGTGTATGTGTAAGTGTGTGTGAGTGTGTGATAGTGTGTGAGTGTGTATGTGTAAGTGTGTGTAAGTGTGTGTGAGTGTGTGATAGTGTGTGTATATGTGAGAGAGAGAGTGTGTGTGTGTGTGTGTGTATGAGTGTGTATGTGTGATAGTGTGAGTGTGAAAGAGTGTGTGTGTGTGGTGAGTGTGTGTGTGTGTGTATGTGTGATAGTGTGAGTGTGAGAGAGTGTGATAGTGTGTGTGCTGAGTGAGTGTGTAATAGTGTGTGTGAGTGTGTATGTGAGAGAGTGTGAGAGTGTGTATGTGTAAGTGTGTGTGAGTGTGTTATAGTGTGTGAGTGTGTATGTGTGATAGTGTGTATGTGTGATAGTGTGAGTGTGAGAGAGTGTGCTAGTGTGTGTGTGTAAGTGTGTGTGAGTGTGTTATAGTGTGTGAGTGTGTATGTGTGATAGTGTGAGTGTGAGAGAGTGTGATAGTGTGTGTGCTGAGCAGGGGCAGGTGGAGGTGATTAGCAGGGCTGAGGGAAACAAAGATAATGAGAGTAGTTGTGCAGATGAGGGTTCCTGTGGGAAAAGGCCTGTGACTCGGCCTGAGGGAGTCTCTCTCTCTGAGAGCACAGTGCAGCACAGGGCTGATCTATGCAGCACCAGCCCTGAGAAAACGAGCAGAAGACAAATCCCATCATCAGCTTTACACCTCACAGCCAAGCTGACGGCTCAGCTCAGGTCAGCACTGCGCTGTATCATCACTGTTTAAGAAAAACATTTCCCCTGAAATGGCAGCTCTCTGAGAGAAACAAGCGACTTTCGTAAAGTTCTTAACAACATTATATTCCCAGCGTTCAGTAGAAAGTAAAGCAGTCATATCAGTAAGTCGAGTCGTTACAACAGAAATTACACTTACTGACTTAAGAACTACCGTCACTCACGCATCTCGAATAGAACTATATTAATTCTGTGTGAAGTCTTTCCTTACATAGATTTTCCGAGTCGGTCTTGGCAGATTCAGCTGTGCAGGATTGTTATATTTATAAAAATTATCTTTAGTTCTTATTGTTGTTTAGCTTTTCGTTTTGGTTTATGTTTCAGTTTTGATTCAGTTAGTCTTAAGTATGCAATTTGTAACCTGACACATTCACACTCCAAGCAGTAGGAGGCACCGTATCACGGGAAATTTTGTGGCGTCCACCTTGGTCGTCCTCCCTCTTCACTCCTTACCAGTCTAGAAGAAACCTTCTGCATCAAACTTCATCCATTTGACACTAATCCTCCAACTTAAAATCACTGGGTCAGAGAAGTCGTGTACCATCTTAAATTGAAAAAGATTAGATATACTTTAAGAGGATCCACTGGACGTTTTTTTGATATTTGGCAACCTTTTTTATTTTTTGTTGAAGATTTGGATGCTGATAGTGTCTCAATGGAATTTTTAAAATGATTATTTAATTCATGTATTAATCAATTATCTATTTGTATTCATCTAGTTTTTTATTTACTTTTTTAATATTATTATTATTATTTCTCTTCTACGTATACTTGTCTTTTGTGAATGTATGTATTAGCATGTCTGGTATTGTGAGGGTTGGGGGATGGGGAATACAGTGTGTTTGGTCTTTTTAAAATAATAATAATAATAATAATAATAATAATAATAATAATAATAATAATAATAATAAATAAACCCTGATTTAAAAAATACCTTTATCTCTTAACTCTC